>JAJPUD010002793.1:244319-256122 GCA_023553655.1 Myrmecobius fasciatus
CTTTCTTTCTTTCTTTCTTTCTTTCTTTCTTTCTTTCTTTCTTTCTCCTTTATTCCTTCCCTCCCCTTTTCTTTCTTTCTATTTGAATCCCTAGATTCCTGCACATCCCAATTCAATTGGTACTCCATCTATCTTGATCACCTTAGTTGTTAGAACCACCCTCTAAAATTACTTCACATTAAAAACATATTTGTTTCTTATGACTTTTATGGATGCAAGTTATTTCCCCAGGCAAATGTAAGGTCCTGGAGGGTAAGAACTATTTCATTTTTATCTTTTATATCCCTAGCCCCTGGCACAGTGCCTGGTATATTTTTGTTGTTATTGTTTAGTTTTTTCAGTCATGCTCAACTCTTTGTGACACATTTAAGATTTTCTTGGCAAAGAGTCTAGAGTGGTTTGCCATTTTTTTCCTTCAAATAATTTTACAGATGAGGAAACTGAGGCAAACTTTTAAGTGACTTGTTCAGGGTCACATAACTAATAAGTGTCTGTGGCCAGATTTGAATTTGCCTTCCTGATAAACTCAGTGCTCCATCCACTGTTTCATCTTGTTGTTCCATCTGCCACATAGTATGTTAAATGAGTGGTTGTTGACTCACTAAATAACACAGTGAACAGCATGGCAGATTTTGAATCAAGAAAACCTGAGTTCAAATCCAGCTTCAGAAACTTACTAACTGAGTAATTTTGGGTAGCTCACTTAGTTTTTTTGTTTGTTTGTTTTATTTTGTTTTTTATTTTTTTCCCCTTAGTTTTCCTCAACTGTAATATCCCCTTCCAGTGTTGATGGGAGGACAAAATGAGATCAGACTTGCAAAATGCTTTGTGAATCTTTCAGAGCTACATGGGAATAGATAGATGGCTCAATGAATAGAACACCAATCCTAGAGTCAAGAGGACCCAAGTTCAAATCTAGCCTGGGACATTTAACACTAGCTGTATGACCCTAGGCAAATCACTTAACTCCAATTGCCTTGAAAAAAATAAAACAAAAAAACAAAATAACTACATGAATACAGCCAGTGATGATGATGATAAATCAATTAATAGAGCAAGTTTATTGAAAAGTTCGAAGCTATTTATCCCATTGCCTTTTGATGCATTTTCTAGAATACTGAGGAACACATAGAAATCAAAAATGTCTAGAAAAACCTATTTGAGACTCAAAGATTATGAGCTGGAAGAGATTTGAATGGTCATCTAGTTTAATTCTTTCATTTTAAAGATGAAGAAACTGAGGTCCACACAAATAAAATGGAGATGATAATTACAGCACTTCAGAGAGTTGTGTATATCAAGCAGGATAATCAACAGATTCATCCATGAATGTTTTTAAAACACTTTCTAAGTGCCAGAGTCTACACAGAGCACTAGGGATATAAAGAAAGGCAAAAACTTGGTCTCTACCTTCAAGGAGTTTACAATCCAATGACAACATATTTAAGATCATGTGCAAGCACTGAAGCTATAGGAAATAGAGATAATATAATAATCAATTAGCCAAAATGACAGGTATTAGGCTGCAGAAGTGGAAATTGAATTAGGTCTTCAGATTCCAAATCTAAAACTCTTTCTCAATATCACACTGCTTTTCTAGGACCCAAAGAAATGCTTTGTTCATTCTTTTTTCTTTTTCCTTTTTGTTTCTATGCCTAGAAGTCATTTTTCAAGCGATGTATCTAGGTACCAATCACACTCAAACTTCCAAACAGATCTTGGATCTTGGTGGAAGGGTTGGGACAGATCAAATACATGAATAATCCTATCTTAAAACTAAACTCCATGTCATGATCATTCTGCATATGGAGGGAAGGCTGTGGGAAGGGGCAGAGGCCTCTCAAAGATCATCCCCCTGAGAAGAAGTGAGCAGAGGCGAGGGCTCCCGGTGGAGAACGGCCATTCGACATTGTTGTTTCTGGGTCAGAAATCCAAGTCCTGCGTTATTAGGTTTCAAAGACAAAAAAAAAAAAAGAAAAATTGGTGTAATTGGAGTAAATGACTTCTTAGGGCCGGCCTGTCCTGGGTCGGCCATTGACTGCGAAGGCCACAAAAAATAGTCACCAATATGTCATCTTTGAAGATCAGGTCTGTTCTTTGTCCCTCCTCACAAATGTCATCAGTTTGCCCTGGATTTCCCTTCTGGTTAGGATGCTTCTATTCTCAATGCTCGCCTACTGCAAACAATAGGCGTTCTTTATTGACAAATGGCTCTCTTATTGATCCATTTGACCCCTACATCTTCACATTTTAAAATTTTATTTGGAAAATGCAATCTTTTGTGGTTTGAGCACAAGGGCAGCTCGAGTGGGTGAAAAATGGGTCATTTTCTACCCCCACCCCTTCCTTGGGGGAATGACAGAAAGGCCCTTTTTAACAGGATCTTTCAGCACCATCTATCTCAAGTCACCTCCTACTGAACTTAAAGTTGAAGACTCAGGGTCGGAAGGGAAAGAAAACAATAATTAAAGGGGAAAAGTTGATTGAGCTTGGTGCCCCCCACCCCTCTGCACAGTCTGATTAGAACACAGCTGTGGGCTCAGCCCATGACATAATGGAGCTCTTCCACCATAAGTCATTACTCCAATCATTTCTTAATGGATTTGTTTTTCATCAGGTAGATTCCTAAGTGAACATGAACCCTTCTAGAGCTGACTAGGACAGCCGCCCCTCCCTCAGAATCTGATTAAATTGACTCTAAATGAAGATTACGGGGTCCTTGATGGAAGCTCCTGTGAGCTTAATGGACAAACAGAATTGGAGAGTGACCCAGAAATGTTTAGGCAGTTTCCTTTTACTGTGACTGTGATAAGTGGCAAAGCAGCAAATTGTAGCAGGAGAACTTTCAGTAATCTTGGGTTCCGTTAACTGTAGAGCAATTCTGAAAAGAAAACATTTATCTCTTTAGTCTTTCCACTTCATGCTCCCCTAGCCCACCCCCAACCTTTTGAAAATTCCATTTTTTTTATGTTTTATTAGCTGTATCTTGAATACCTCCTACAAACTGAATGACAGTTTAGGGCTATTAAATCTGTTCTGAGTCTATATTTTTTATCCATTGTTAACCTTGACTAAATGTATGTGAACAAATGGCCCTCTCTGCCCCCATTGTTGCCTGTATTTGTTAAAGTAGTGATTCCCTTTGACGTTTGTTTAGGCTGCGGCCTTGATAAAATGCTGGACATGGTACACTCTTCCCCCTTGGCATTCAACAGGCCCTGAGCAGCTTATTTCTCTTTGCATTATCTTATCTTTGCTAGCATACTTGGGGCTTCCTTTTCATATTTTAACTTTTATTTTCAGTCAGGGACAGGATTGCTTTCGACTCTGCAGATAGTAGCCTTTCAATGTTCTAAAGTCAATCTTAATATTATACATTTTCAACTTTCATGTCGATCTCTGGTCAATATTTTGAACTTTCTTATTTTTTTCTGAATAAAGAAAAAAATGGAGAAAATCAAAAATATAGTCAAGCTGTTAAGAGTTTGGGTTGCTTCTAGAATAGTTCAACATATCTCTGTTATATGCTAGACCCTGAAGATAAAAAGATTTTATCCAGCTCTAAAAAAGATTTTATTTTCATGGGGAGATCATAAGCTCATAAGATTGGGCTATAGCCCAACTAGTACAATCACTCCATTTCTGCATGAAGAAATAGACCCAAAGAGTTTAAGTGACTTTCTGAAGGTCATATAGGCAATTAATTCACCACCCAGAAAAATATGTTGAAAATAACTTCAGAACCACAACAGGAAAAGTTTCAGGTGGGAGTGTTACCCCATGATGGTTTTTTTGTTTGTTTGTTTGTTTGTTTTTTTGCTGAGGCAATTGGGGTTAAGTGACTTGCCCAGGGTCACATATCCAAGAAGTATTGTGTCTGAAGTCAGATTTGAACTTGGGTCCTCCTGACTTCAGGACTGGTGCTCTATACACTACACCAACTAGCTGCCCAGTCCCATGACTCTTAATGAGCATTTTATCCATTTATTAAACTACATGACTCTGGGCAGAGCCCTAGCCCTAGACTGAAACAAAACAAATTCTGACTATTGAGAAAGTTCACCTTGAGGATGAATCAACCCCACTATAACATTTTTTTGGCTCCCACTCTTTGTATGCCATGTGTTTCTCCCAATGCTTGATTTGTTTTGACTCCTGAAGAGGTGTGACAACAGCAATTTCTAATTTTGTAATTGAAATTTGATTCATATTGAAATTTCCTGATTTGAGCCTTGGTTACTACTTTTCTCTAAACAGTTATCTGGAGATCTAATATTAATCCTGAGTATTTTGCATTAGATGGCACAAATCAGATCATTATAAATTATTAACCTTGAACATTAGCTGCTAAGATCCCTGCAACTGTAAAAAAATTGAGTAAACCATGATGATATGAATTTCAAACCAATAGATATACTTGCCATGAATTAGTTAATTGGGGAAACCCAGAGTCCAGGAGGACTAGGTTCACACCTTAACTTTGACATTTGCACATTGAGTGACCTTCACAAGGAGCCCCTCTGAGCCTCAGTAAAATGAGCATGACCTCAAGGTTGACCCTGTTGGCCTTTTGTGATAGTCAAATAACATAGATCTGCATGGATGATGACCCTTCCATGTCATTTTATTCTATTATAATTCTTCCCATATTTTATCCTAAATTCTCCATAGACTATTAGCATAAATAAACAAAAGATCTTTCAATATCTTGGAGGTACCATGAAACTGCTTGACTTATCTTCCCCTAGCTTCCATTAACTTCCTCCTTTTTTCATTTTTTTTCTTTTATAATATTGTTCTCTTTTGTTTATATCATTTTGGTTTACCTGTCTCTCCTTTACTTGACTTCACCCTCAGTCATGTCTTGTAACAGAAAGAAAAAGAGGGAAAAAAGCAGCCCAGCTAAACTTCTCCACCTCTCTCTGGTCATACATGTGCATAATATTTCATATTACTCATTTTTATAGACTATTATAATGACAGTGATGATGTTGTTGAAAATGACACTCATATAGTACTGTCAGTGACTTATATGTATCATTCAATTCAAAAGGCATTTTTGAAGTGGCCAAAGTGTATCAAGTACAAGGTACAAGGGATAGAAAAGTCAGTATGAAATCTTTCCTTCCCTCAGGGGGCTTATGTGGGGGACTGGTGGCAGGGAACTATATATTCACAGATAAGAAATTACAAAATACATGCAAAATAAGCCCAAAATATTCTGGGGTGGGACATTAATAATTATCCCATTTAATACTCAGAACAACCCTCTGGGAATTACTGTTCCCATTTTATAGTATGTGAATGACTTGCCCATAGTCATGCAGCTAGTAAGCACCGGATGTATGCCTGATATTCAGATTTGATGACCTCTAGGCTCATGGACATTCCAGTTCACCATTTTGTCACTAGTTCATATGGCAGAGAATGTTTCTGCCCATCATATTCCTATTCTTTGTCCTTTGGACTCTCTCCTTTTTCTTCTACAATTTTCTGTGCTGTACCACCATTTGGCATTTTGGGAAGAATATTCGTGTTACAAAGAGAAGACTGTGTTTTGTAATTGGCAAACTGTTTTATTGAATTAGCTACAGAATTTCTGAAATGCTGCCAGCCATGCCCAATTCATCTCTTGTTTCTCCATTCTCATCCCAGATCCTGGTCATCCTCACACTAGCCAATGGTGCATCTAAGTTCTTCCACTCCAGCTCAACAGGCCTTCTCATAGCTTCCCATGCAAGATGCTCCATCCAAAGCATCTTCCTTTGGTACTCACTATGCCTCATACCCAAAAGCTTCTTTCTCCTTATCTATAGCTCTTAGACACCTGATTTGTTCAATATTGAGTTGAAGACTCCTTTTACATGAAGACTTTATTGGTCCCCTTTCCCAACTGCTGAAGGCTCTTAATCCCCAGGCCTGGACAGGTCCTTTCTCACGATTTGTAAGTGGGCCAACTTCTTTGAAAAATGGGGTACTTATGAACTAAAATTTATGGTCAAATTCAAAATGACCTTAATGTTATATGTAAAACACTTGATAAATAAAACATTAAGTATAAATTATGATGATTATTATCACATTGGCTCAAATATACATGTATTGATTTCAGTATATTTCGACTTAATATTTTCTTGTCTTATTGCTGCTTTGAAAATGGGATAATTCCAGCTTATGGATGACAATATGTGGTCAGAATTCAAAATTATCTTAATTCTATGTGAGGAACACTTGACAAATAATAAAACATTTTAAGTTATGATGATTATTACTATACCACACTGGTTCAAGTATACATATATTAATATTAATAATATTAATTAGCATGGGAAAGTGAATAGGGAGAAGAGATTTGAGTTTGGACTTAAGATTTCAAAACTGGCCTCTGATATTTACTACCAGTATGAACCTGAATAAGCCACATCAATTAGAATCCTCCCTAGGCCTTAATACTAAATATCAGAAAGGTTTGGATATGCATATGGCACAAGGAATCTCCACACTGAATATGCATGACATGGAGGAAATCCAAAATATTCTACATTTTCCTGAGTCACAGATTCTGTCTTTATATACTTTTTATAATTTTTAATTAGGCTAACAAATAAAGAGAAAGTTTAGTATAGAGAGTGATGGTATCTTTGGAAAGGAAAACAGTAATGAAAGCAAAAGCAATATTTTTAATTAGAGGTGTTTTTAAAATAACTGGGTAAATTAACTTTGCTGGGAGTTCGATGGAAATATTACGCTAGTATTTACATAACAGATTAGTTGGCCAAAAAAAGAAAAAGCCACTAAGAGCCAAAAGCATTACTTTCTATGAATATTAATGCCAGAAACTGGCTTTAAAAAACCACTTCTAAAATAAATGATTTTTAAAATGTATTTTTATTAGCTCCATTTATTAAACAACAATTGGGAGTGAAATCACTGTTAGCATCTAGCTGGAATTTTCCTCGGTAATGCGTTTTTCCTGTAGTTGACAGAACAGCTAATTAAGAGTTATAAATTATCCCAGTCCTCTTTTGTGATGTTTTTGCAAAAGAAAAAAAAAGAGAAAAAGTTCTTGAAATTGAGCAGAGACCTCTTTTTGGCATCTCAGGTGGACAAGGATAGGACAATCCAGGCTTAAGATGGAGTTGGGAGATGTTGTGAAGCAAATCTGGTCATTTGACACAAATAAGGAATTGTAAAAAGCAGATTATGGCCCCAGGACAATGCAACAAACAATAGGCAGTAATCAGCCTCAGAAGACAGTCTTTAAGTCAGACCATTAGGATGTCTTTTATTGGTGACAATAAAAATCACACCATTTAAAAAGCAGTTATTAAGCACCTACTGTATGCAAAGAACTGAGCCAGATGATGGCAAAATAATGATACACACACACACACACACACACACACACACACAAATCCAAGATAGTTCCTACCTTTCAGGAACTTATTTGATAGTTATGTTGTGGGGTGAATAGGAGAGCATCAAATACATCCAAAAGCATTGATGATGTGCCTACTGTATGCTGAACATATATACTCTGCAAATAAGAAGCAGCTAAATGACTCAGTGTATTAAGTACTGGGCCTGGAGTCTGGAAAATCTGAATTCAAATTTAGCCTGAGACTTATGCAACACTGGGCAAGTCAATTACCCTCTGCCTTACTCCACTAAGAAAAGAAATCTAAACTACCCCATGCCCAGTTATTGGCAGACTGTGAGGTCATGAAGAGATGGACAAAACTGAACAGTTTAACCCTGTGCTAAGCCTGGAGATTCAAAGACAGAAATACAACTTCCTGGCCTCTAGAATCCTATATCCTGTCACAGGAGATAACATGTATATACAGAAGCATAAAAAGTAAATTTTTAAAAAATGACAATTTTTGGAAAATTGGGAAAAAAATGACAAATGTGGAAAAATTTCAGCCACTAGCACATTAGGAAGGTCCTCATGGGAAAGATTGGGTTAAAATTGGTTCAGATTAAAATTAAACTTAGTTTTTGAAGAAAAATAGGTTATGTATATGCAAAACATAGATCAGGTTGACTCTGGGAAATTTCTGAACATATATATATATATATAATAGCCCATGTCCAAGTTTCTATAAATAGGGAACACAATCCATAATGAGCTATATGTAGATCAGCAAACTAACTCACTACTATATGAACTCCAGGGAAGGGACTGACTCATTTTTCCTCTCTGTCCCTAATGGACAGCCCACTACCTTTCTAAAAATAGATCGGTGTCTAATCAATGCTGGTTGAATTGAATTAAATCAAAGTGAATTGAGAATCTCTTACATATATTTGCTTTGGAACATAGATATTCATTCAAAGGAAAAACAGAACTTATGTGCTCAGTGAGTGTATACATTGCCCCATACCATACAGCACAGTGTGGTTGAAGAAAGAATGGTGTGATAAAAAAGATAGATGCATGTAAAGGTGGTGTATTAATTCTAGACCCCCGACATCATTGAATAGACCAAATGTCCCATTTAGGAAGAATTGTCTTAGTCTCTGGAATACCCATCCTAGATGAACACCATACAATAACAGAGAGACAGTATTGGCTATTGAGTAGAGTGTTGGACTTAGAATCAAGAAGACCAGTAGTCAAATCCTGCCTTTCACACATTCTATCAGTATGATTGATTCATTTAACATTCCAAATCTCAGTTTCTTCATTTGCATGATAAATATAATGATATTTCTAGTACACACCTCAGAGGGTTTGGGAGAAATCAAATGAAATAATACAGAAAAAGTGCTTTTTTGAGCGTTGAGATATTATAGTAATTGCAGTTATTTTTATAGTATAGATCTTGTAGTGGAGAGCTCATTTTTGATAAGAGTTCAGATAGAAATAATCTGGGACTAGTTGTACTTCCAATATTGTTCTCTTGTGGTCAAGACTAAGCAGAGTATTGCAAAGTTGGATAAATAATGATTTTCTGTATTTGAATAAGAGTATTAGAATCCAGGCTCATTTTCAGTAAGATCCCTGCAAGGAACATCAGAATAACATCACTAGCAAACAGGAGAACGGAGATGATTAGTCCTTTGGCTTTTTTACTGGAAATTTTGATTTCTTCGGCTAGTTCTCTAGGTTTTGGGAGCTTTTTCTTCTGAGTAGCTTGAAGATTATTGTTCATTCATTCTTCATTGTCTAGGAGGAGAAATATAACAATAACATAGCAGTGATGTCTTGACTTGTATGTGAATTGGTTTTAGATAAGACATGATTATTAATATTTGTTCCATAAAGTCTTCTGAAGGGCTGTTATATTCCACTGTTGGATATAAGCCATTTCAAGACCTTATTCAAGTATAAAGTCATTTTTCTTTCAGTCTTCAAATCAAATGTCAGTCCTGCTACCCGACTTTATCAATGTTAAATGAGATGATTACTGCTTGTTCTAAAATCATTTCTGCAAAGTTTTAACCTGAATTTTGAGAAGGTGTATCAATGTGGTTCCTCCTTTCAGGAAAGGGAGTTATTAGTCTATTTCTGCCTTTGGCTAATGGTCCATGTATTTAGTTCAGTTTTTTTAGGAGAGTTTCCAAATCTTATATGATCCATTTTATAGTTCTGAAAGTGTTCATTAAATTATTATTGTTAACACTGTCATTATACTTGGTCCAGGAAGTCACAGATTAGCCATTACCATCGATGTGCTCAACCTCCAGCTTAGATAATAGTCTAGAAGGTAAATTCAGGAAGCCAGTTAGAGAATCAAGCCAAGGCAAGTCAAGAAGCAGTTATGAAATATATAGTATGGGCCGTGCACTGTGCTAAGCACTGGGGATACAAAGAAAGACAAAAACCAGTCCCTGCTTTTAAGGAGCTCTCCGACTCATGGGGATAGCTTGCAAACAACTCTATCCTATAGACAGGATAAATTGGAAATAATCTCGAGCAGATGGGATGGCACATTTCTCCCTGAGCAAAAGCCCTTCATCATCATTCATATTGCCACAGAAAAAAAATACTAGACTTAGAGGCCAAGGAGTAGAGTTCAAATCTTGGCTTTCCCATTTATTCCAAGGTGATTTTGAAGAAGTCATTGTCGTCTCTTGAGATTTCAGTTCTTCCAATTATAAACTGAACCTTGACAATCTCTAAGGTCCCTTCAATTCTAAATCTACAATCTTATAACCTTGTGGTAGCCATGGAATCGGTGATCAAAGGGGGCAGCATGCCCCAAGATCATACCTAGAAATGATGCTTTAGTGTGGAATTGTAGTGATATGAAAAAGAGGAGAAATGGAAGAAGGCAGAGAGTATAGTGATTGGTATGAAATCTATTTAATATTTTTTTTCATGAGAAGGATTTTAAGAGAAAGACAATCATCATTGGCTTTCTGTTGGTGTTGTTCAAGGGGAAACTGATCTCAAAAAGAACACAGATTTATGGGAGTTTGGGAATGTGCTATTGATTAATAGGATGTTGCCATGTTTACTAAACACATTTGTACTCAGGGAATAGGCCCTTCCTAATGAAAAGGCTTTCTTTTAGCTGTTTCACTCCCACAAGTATTTTCAAACTACTTTATCCTGTTCCTCCCCCAACTCTAGAAGGGGGGATTTTTCTTTACTAAGGATGACTGGAATGATATGGCAATATTTTTGCTCTATCACCTTTTCAAATACATAATGTCAAATGAATACAAGAAACCGGTTATAATATAAACAGGAAATGATAAAAAATGAGAACATCTAAGTGCCTGAAAAATGGGGAGTGTTTATCTAAAATTAATCCACAGTCTCATAACTTTGAAAGCAGAATAAATAGGTTGTATTTCTTTGACTCTCTTGGAACCATTGCCCCCAAATATTTACATTTTTCCTGTGCCGATGCCAAGACCCTTGGACAATTAAAAAAAGACCCCAGTGATTTCTTTAATATGGAAAGGGCTGCCTTGGGTGGCTAGTGGTTTCCATGTCACTAGAGGTTTCCAAGCACAGGCTGGCAATCACACTGGAGTTTTTAGAGACAGGATTCTGATTTAATCTTGGAATTGGGTTACATGAAACAGATGAGGCTAGGATCATGCCCTTGACCTTGAATTCAATATTCTTTTTGCCTTACTGTATTCCTCCAAGGTCAAAATGGTAGGATGATACAATTTCAGAGGTAGATAAGTCTGAGGTGTGTATTTTTAGACATTCTTTCTCTAATATTTCCCAGGCTAAGCCACATTGATTCATTGTTTGAGCCCTGATTGGCTCAGAGTGAATGTATGTATGTATGTATGTGGATGTGGATGTGGATATATATCATTCATTTTTTAAATAGCATTAATCACTGATTGAGCATTATCTTAGTCAAACTGAGACCTGTTAAACTCCTTAGTTTAAAAAGACCAAGTTCTCCCACTGCATCTAGAATCATCTGCAATATCCTGATGTATACCCTTCCAATGGACTCAGATGGCTCTGGAAGAGAAAGTGAGACAGGTGATCTTGTTCAGCTTTCCCTCACTTCAATCCAATTCACTTGCATGTCATTCCCCTGATGTCTTGTTCTTCAACAAACAATAAGAAGAATTGACATTCTGGGGTGTCAAAGTCTGTTGTTCATCTTGCCTTTGTAGCAAAAGGATGACCAAATAAGGAAGTATTCAAAAAGCATTCAGCACAGAGCCTAGCATGCAGGAGATGTTTAATAAATGCTTGTTTCTCCTTCCTCCCTCCCTCCCTTCCTTTCTCCCTCCCTCCCTCTGTCCCTCCCTTCCTTCCTCCTTCCCTCCCTTCCTTCCTTCCTTCCTTCCTTCCTTCCTTCCTTCCTTCCCTCCC
>JAJPUD010002793.1:258753-293068 GCA_023553655.1 Myrmecobius fasciatus
CCATAGTATATATTTTATATAGTGTACACACAGAGATTACACACACACACACACACATTATGTACCATAGTATATATTTTATATAGTATTCACACTGAGATTATATACACACTTACACACACATTCAAGCATACATATATTCAGACATCCATGAACCCACACAAATGTCTGTGAACTTCTTTCTGGTTTCAACCTCATGTAAGAGTTGGCGTTGGCGAGCTAAGTCAGTAATTCCAAGAGGCAGAGAGCTGGTGAGGGCAAACTTTCTGACATGAGGGAAAGCTTCTAAAGACACAAGTTAGCGATGAAATGATACGTGTGGGAAGTAACAAACAAGCCAGTCTGGTTGGAACACAGAATTGTTCTGGAGGAGGAGAGCAGAGCCATATTGCCAAGGCCTTTGAAGGCTTATATGGTTCATCCTAGAGGCCACTGAAGTCTCTTGAAGGCAGGAGTGACTTTGTCAGGCATGTTTTAGACATTTCAGTCGGTAGCTGCAAGGACGATGAAGTGGAGAAATGAGAGCCTGAATGCAGGGAGACCAAGTGTGCAGGTATTATTACAGGCTAGACTAGAGATGATGGGGGTCTGAACTCTGAACTCCTTTGGTGCTAAGAGAAATTATTTAGACAATACTACTGGTGGTCTTAGAAGAAAAGAGCCAAAGACGGTGCTCTCTCCAAAGGAAGTGTAGAATATTAATAGACCAGTGACTTGCTGAAGAGAAGGCATGAGCTAAGGGGTGCGGGTAGGGGGGGAAGCAGTGGGAACCTTCATCAGCAAAAAGGAGGAATCCATTAATCCATGGAGGAGAGCCATTTCCTTGTTAGGGCCAGAGTAAATTCCAGATTCAAAGTGGTCACGGGTATTACCGTAGAAAGGGGTTGGAAGGAAGAGAGGAGACAATTTCCATCCCTTTCTGAGAAAGCAATGAGCCAAGATAACATAGGAGTTAGAGGGGCAAGATTTTTGTTCTTCTTAAAAGGTTTAAAGGAAAGAAGTAGCAGAGGGACAGTGTGAGGGTCTGGGTCAAAAGGAAAACGTGACAGATGCCTACTGGCAGAGGAGAGGTCATCTCTGGGCATACCATCCAAGGAAGATTTTAAAGAAAAATAAAGGATGAGTTGCTCCTCAGGCATGAAGATTGTTTGTAATAATTATATCACGCATTCGATATATATTCAATATAGGGATATCTAGGTGATACAGTAGATAAAACATTAAGCCTGGAGACAGGAAGATCTAAATTCAAATCTTTCTTCAGAACTTTGAGCCTGGACAAGTCACTTCACTTCACTCTGTTTGCCTCAGTTTCTTCATCTGTAAAATGAGTTGGAGAAGGAAATTCTCACTCCATTATCTTTGTCAGAAACCCAAGTGGGGCCATAAAGTGGCAGACATGGCTGAAGTGATCAAGCAACAAATCTTCTGATGTAATTTGTTTTTTTCTGTAGTACTACATATTTAATTTTATGCCTTTTCAAACTTCCTTTCAGATAGGGCCTCATAGATGGTCTGTGACACAAAAAGATAAGAATCCCTTGAGTTAGACTGATAGGAAACCCCAATCTGTTCTTTCTCCATACTTTCGGTAATTCAAAAATCAAAGAGAGGTTCTGTCCCAGAATCCCCTCATCGTTTTGTCCCCCCAAAACTGTGCCATGTGGCTTAGATGCCAACTGTGGGTCACCCAATCTTTCCAGTGTCCTCTTCCTGAAACAATGGCCAGTTTCTTTCTTTTTCAGACAGGAAGCCCTGCTGGCTGCCATCAGTGAGAAGGATGCCAACATAGCCTTGCTTGAACTGTCTGCCTCCAAGAAGAAGAAGACGCAAGAGGAGGTCATGACCCTGAAACGAGAAAAAGACCGTTTGGTGCATCAGCTGAAGCAGCAGGTGGGCTCGCATGCATGCACACACTCTGTTTTCTTGCCACAGTCCGGGCTCTTCTTTGAGGCTTCATGTCTTAGCTGTTGGTCCTTGCTCAGTCTTCCTCATGCAGACCTCATCAGCTGAGCCAAGGCGGGCTGGCAGTGACCACCCAGCTGTCACTCACAGCATCCTGTGGCTTCTCCGTACACCCAGCCATGCATGCCAGCTTGTGTGACCACGTTCTGTGTTCCCATCCTTTCCTTAGTGCTTTTTCCTAAGTCATTCTCAACGTTTTCTTTCTCTCATTGGACCTGCTCCAATTTTTGACTAAACCCTCGTGACTCCTTAATTACGTTTGTGAATCCTCTGTTACTTACTATTTGTGTGACCTTGGGCAAGTGACGTAGCCCCTTTGTGCCTCAGTTTCTTCATCTGTACAATGACCGGGATGGACTAGAAGGTTTTCAAGGTCCTTTCCTGCTCTGAATCTATGAACCCCTTGTATAATATGTGTGATCTCTATTCACAGAAGCAGCCCCCTTTATTCAATTGTCCCTCCCCTGTTCCTCTCAAATTCCCTTGTTTGCTTTTCCTTCTTACAGATTCTTTCCTTAAACTTTCCTCCTCTCCCAAACTGGATCTCTTTTTTCTCTGAATTCTTGTTCCTCCCCATGGTGAGATTTGATCCTCCAGCCCTTACAAGCTTCAGCACCATGGAGAGCGCCTTGACCTTCCCTCCTCCCCTATGAACTTTGAGAAATCACCTCCCTTGCTCCCCAGAGCTTAGATGATCAGTGTCTTTAGCTTACATCTTTGGCTCTTACTGCTCTCTCCCTCCAACTTCTCCTGGATGTCTGTCCCTGTGTGTTGAGGCAGACCCCCCTCGTGCTCACCAAGTCCTTTGCTTTCTGCCAGCCGCTTTGCTGGGCTTATCTGGCAATTAGAGACTAAGCTAGCCTAAAGCTACCCCTTGAAATATTCTGAAGTTATTTATCCTTCATAAATAACTTGAGACCTTCTGCATGCAATGGTTCCTGAACCCCTCCCTGCCCCCAGCCCCAGGCTTCTTTCTTTGTTCTTGACTTCTCTCTCTCCCTGGTGGCCTTGACCTCCTGAAAGGCTTGCCAGTGGGAAAGTCAACATTTTGAAATGGCCTGTAGGGGATTTAACTCTCTGTTGCCACAGCCTGTGTCTGGGTCAAGATGAGTCCTGGGGCCATCCCCAGTCGTTCTCTCTGGTGCATCCTGGGTGACTTCAGTCAAGAAACGCATGCCCCCGATGGGTGGCAGGGATAACAGAGCTCAGGGATCCTCAGGGGGTGCTCCATATTTTTCCCTTTTTCAGAGTAGGTTTAGTACCCTTTTTTTTGCCTGGCTGAGCAGACTCCTACCACACTTGGCCTATGTGGCTCTTCAAAGACTCATTTGCTGTCCAACATTGGGTGTCATTTTGCAGACTGGCATGGAGGGACAGAGGGAGGAGGGTATCACATGTCACAATTCTTTCTTTGGAGCTGTGCATCCCGGACTTGAGATTTGCAACCACTCAGCAACAGAAAGTTAAGAAAAAGCCTTTCTTCCCTCCTTTCTCCAGGTCTTCCCCCACGGGCTCTCTTGTCTGGCCTCCTGCACTTAACCATTGTAGCTTTCTCCTACAGGTTTATAGATATAAGAAACATCCCCAGAGCATGAGCATACCATCCACCTGTGATGTTGGCTTTATCACAGACATTGCCGCCACCTACCTCGGCTCCAGCCATGACGCACACATGATCCCAAAGTCTCAGGTCAGTCAGCTGTGTAGGAAGCCTTTCCTGCCCCCCCCCAGCCATGGTATACATCAAGGTCAAGGCCATGCGTTGACCCCTTGCCTATGCTGGTCCCCTCCTATAGGAGTGCCTTGGCTGAAATTGTGTAGATGAACTGCAAAGCATTGTGGGCAGTTGTCGACCAGGCAATAGGAATTTGTTTTTATTTCAAAGTTCTCTAAAAACCCTCTCCCTTCCCAACTTATCTCTCTCATAGTCTTGGAGCCATGAGGTGATTAAAAAAGAAAATAAAAGGAAACAGAAAAACAAACCATAAACAAACAATAGGAGGGCAAAACACTCTGGGATTTTTTTTTAAGTCTTTTTATTTTTTTAATCATGGAAATGTGTTCCGGATTCCTGGAATGATTGAGCAGAGCACTTCGGCTTGCTCCTGGGGGAATGTACAAAGTGTTCCTTATTTGCAACAGGCTTGATTTTATGGAACATGGAATGTGTTTGAAAAATGGTCAGTCTGGGGAGAGAAATGCCACGTGTGAGCAGACTGGGGGGAGCCATAGCAACAGGGAAAGGAGCAGAAGCAGGCTGCCTCCAAAAGGAGGGGGAGGGAGGAAAGCGGTACCCCAGGAAGACCATCCCAGCTGGGGCAGCATGGCATCCTTGATAGAGGGGCCCCTTGTCTTTGATCAACTGCTTGACTCAGAAACAAGTCACATATGGATAGTCTTGCTCAGATAAATTAACAAGGGGACACCGCTGGGACGAATGGAGAACTATCAATTGAGCAAGAAATCAACAAGCACTTATTAGTACTAATGAGGATCATAACAGCTGGGATTAGGATGGGGCTTTAAATTCTACAAAGTCCTTCAGGAAGACCGGAGTTTGAATCCTGTCTTACCCACTTACTAGCTGTGGGAGTCACTTAACCGCACGTCTTCCTCCCTCCTCAGCTGTAAAATGGGATAATAATTATAATCCAGAATTGTGGTGACAAGACAATGAGACAATATTTGTAGACTAGTTTGTAAAATTTAAAATAAGCTTTAATGCTATATAAATACAAGCCATTAGCAATCATCTTTATTATTGTTGTTGTTATTATTATCACTCTTATTATTGAATCCTACTGTGTACATACTGTGTATATACATATATACATACATATATATACACACACAGAGTAATAAGTAGAATATCATATGAGGAAGGAGATTAGCAATTGCTGGAATTAGGGAAGCTTGTCTTGATGGAGAAGAAATGGAGAAGAAAGTGTTTGTGATGCAGAGATGGGAAGTGAGTGCCTTCTAGGTCTGGGGAATGACCAGTCTAAAGACATGGCGGTGGGAACTAAAGAGTGGATTGTAAAGAGGCAGAGAGAAGTCCAGTTGGGCCTGGCTGTAGACTATGGGAAGAGGCATAACAGATTTTGAGAATGGAAAAATAGTTTGGGGACAGGATGTATAAGAGGTTAAAAAACTAAATCAAGAAGCTTATATTTCATTTTCTGCCAAGACATGCTAGGTATATCGTGAGTTCTTTGGAAGGATGATGATTGATAGAGTGTCCAGCTGGGGGTTACGAAAGACTTGGATTAAACTTCATCTTGGACATTTTGTATCTGTGTGACTTTGAACAAAGTACTTAGTTGTTGTCTTCCTCAGTTTCTTCAAGTATAAAATGGGAATAATAATAACTCCTACTTCAAGGGATTTTGTGAAAACCAAATGAGATAATATTTATAAAAGTGCTTTTCACATTGTTGGTTATATCCTGGATATTTCATAAGTTCTTGTTTTCTCAGTTTCCTCATTTATAAAATAATAGTAAGAAGAGCACCTCTCTCAGGATTGTTGGGAGGCTCCAGTGAGAAAATGTGTGAACAGTGCTTTCAGATCAGGAAAATGCCCAAGAGACACTGGCCATCACTGTCCTCCTCAGCCTTGCTGCATCAGCAAAAAGAGCTTCCCATGAATCTTTCTTCTTAATTCCTCATAAGTCTTCAAAGGTGCCTTTTTCTCATCAGCTTCATTAAGACAATTCACAGAGCCTTGTTTTCCTTGCTCTCCTTTCTAGTGATATACTCAGCAAGCCACATGGTCTTTGGACAGAGAGGGAGTAGGGACAAGTCCTACATGCCAGTTCCCAAGCTTTATGATCAATATTCAGTAATTGCACAACAGAAGCTTTTTTGGAAATCATTGGATTGCTAAAGGTCACAGCTGGAAGGGTCCTTCCATAATCCACCTGAGACCTAACCAAGGTTCTACCCTACAATACCACCCAATCTTCTTTTAAAGATCTCTAGCAGAGGCCACCTAATTACCTCCTTCATTCTACTTGAGAATAAATTCAATTGCTATGAAATTTTTCCTTTCTTTTTTCAACTTTTTTTAAATTTTTTTTTCAATTAACAAGCATTTATTTTCTCTACCTCTGATGTCCTCATTTCCTAATCATAAAAAAAGAAACCTTTGGAACCAATATTCAAAATCAAAAACAATGAATTCCCAAATGGGTCATGTCCAAAAACACACATCTCATCTTATACTCTGAACCCCTCACTCTGGATCGGGAGGTGGGACACAGCTTCATCATTTGTCCTTTGGAGTCATCGATGGTAAATGCATTAAACAGGCTTCTTAAGTCTTTCCAAACTGTTCATTCTTACAATGTTGTAATAGAATTAATTGCTCTGATTCTGCTCACTTCCCCTTGCATCAATTTCTATAAATTTCCCCAGGCTTCTCTCATATCCTTTTTATCCTAAATCTTCTCTTTAACAATTGCTCATTGCTACAGGTTTTACCCTTTAGGGAAAACACACTAAGTCCAATCCCTCTTTTGCACAGTGGCCCCTCAGATCCTAAAGAAAGGCAGCTTTAGTTCCCACCCCCAGGTATATTATTCTTCAGGTCAGATATCCCCCATTCCTTTCACTAGATTTCAGGTGACGTTCTCCTAGGTGCCCATGTCCTGGTTACCCTTCCTAAGCTCACTGGCCAGGATCTGGGAGTTCCATCCTCTTCCTGCTTTTCCAATCAGGACATTTACCCATCCCCATTCCTGAGGCGTCTGTCTTATTCTGCTGATTTTCTTGGAAAATAACAGTTATTCAGGAGTTGTGTTATTTTGATGCCTGAAGTTCTTTTGCTGTTATTTTAACCAGATTTTATGAAAGATTAGTTAAAGATTTTGCCTGGAGTTGTTATTGCCTGGGACCCTCATTAATCACTAATGGAGAGTGGGTGGGGACTGGAGTTAAGATTTCTTTATACTAGAGAACTCCCAGCTGAGAAAAGCTCCTCTACCAATGGAGGTCAGCACCTCCTCTGCAAGTTATGGTATTATAGAGTTGCCTCCATCACAGAGAGGTTAGGTGTCTTGCTTGGGCTCCCAGATGTTTCAGAGACAGAACATGAATGCAGCTCATCCTGATTTGGGGATCAATTCTCAAGCCATTATGCCATGCTGGCTCTTTAAGGCGGCCAGATACAATATTCAATGAAGTCCGTATTTAGCGTCGCCATAGTTTCTCAAATTTAGCCTCTTGACTCTTGTCCAATGGAATCGAGGTGGATTCTAAGGGAAGGTCAACATGTGAAACTCAGGCATATAACTGAGGATATTATATTTATTTTTATATTGCTTGCATTTAG
Organism: Myrmecobius fasciatus; assembly: GCA_023553655.1. Taxonomy (NCBI): domain Eukaryota; kingdom Metazoa; phylum Chordata; class Mammalia; order Dasyuromorphia; family Myrmecobiidae; genus Myrmecobius; species Myrmecobius fasciatus. The sequence continues at coordinate 266,050 of JAJPUD010002793.1, forward strand.
TAATAAGTGAATATGCTATTTCTCTTGTAATAAGCAGAAATTATTTCATCTTTGTCTTCATCTCCCTATAGTAGGTATTCAGTAACTACTTACTCAATTGTTAAATTTCAAGATGAATAGAAGGAAAGAAGACACTGAAGATTAATAATAAATTATTAGTATTCCATAGTCCTGTCCTCTGACAATTTATTTGAACTTAGACTTTGTTAATGCCATGTTACCGTTATTCCTATCGTTCCTACTCCACCTCATCCTCTCACAGGCGCTTTATCTCCACATTGGGAGGATACCAGTGGAACACATGGGCTGTCTACTGGTTAAACCTTGCTTATGGCACATGATCGACCCATTGTCTCCTTCAGTCCCCCACGTCTCTGAGGATGTATCTATCCAAGGATTGCCTCCTCATTTGTCCTCCATTGAAACCTCCTTGCTTCTGCTGGACATGTCTCCAGTGCCCTTTGGTTGGACTGGCCACCCAGAACCATCCCAAGCCTGGAGGTGTGAAGCAGATGGGCGTCTGCTTCCTGGAGAAGCTTGGCGTCATTAGGAGAACTTTGCAATTTCCCAGATCCCGTGTCTGCCCTTTCCTGCTCTTGCCTTCTAATTTTCCCACAAAAATCTCTTTGCTTTTGGTTGTTTTTCTTGTCTCTGATCTCCCTTCCCCTCTTTGTTTTGATTTTACTCATCTCTGAACATGATGCTGCTGAATTCCAAGGCTGGGTCGGGATGCTTTTGCTAGGGGAATCTCTCCGTGCCATCTCTGGGAAGGTCCAGGTGTCTCCGACATCAATTTGCTTGGAAAAATCGGAATCTCTGTTCCGTGTCCAGGAAAGATGGCCCCAAAGGCGATAGGCAGCAAGTTACCCAATCTTAACTGAGATGAACCACAACAGAATCTTGACTCTGCAATTCTGTGGCTGATGGCTGACTTGGCTTTAGACAAAGACAGGGATGAAAGGCATAATATCAAGGAAAATACAGTTTCCTATACTGTTGTTTCAAAATTATTATGTGGGGATAATAATTTCATGTTAATCCCCAGTCTCTAGTTCTTCTATCATCCTTAGAATTTAACAATCCAATAAGTATATTGAACTTCTGCTATGTGCTCGTAGAAGGGGATAAGGGTAAGGGTGAAATAGGTCCTGCCTTCGACGGGGTTATGTTTTTAGAAGAGAAAACTAGGATGTTCATAAATTAGTAAATGCAAGAACACATAAAAGAAATAGAAAATTACTTTGACTAGAGAACCATGTTAACTGGGAGAATTAGAAAGAAAGACCTCAGTGGTTATATTTTTAGCTGAGCCTGATGGAAGAGTGTTTTCTGCTTATGGCTCTTCCAAAGTGAACCCCTATCTCCTTTAACTCCAGCCTGTTTTGTTGGAAGAAAAAAAATCTGCTTTTCAGATTTGTGAATGTTTAAGGGGTGAGGGCAAGGGACAGAAAGTTGATAAGTATCTTCCTCCCTCCTTCTTTTCCTCCCTCTCTTCCTCCTTCCCTCCCTCTCTTCCTTCTTCTCTCCTCTCTTTTTTCCTTCTTCCTTCTTTCCCTCTTTTCCTCCTTCTCTCCATCTCTCCCTCCTTCCCTTCCTTCCTCTTTTTCCTCCCTCCCTCCCTTCCTTCCTCTTTTTGTTCCTTCATTCTTCCTTCCTTCCTTCTTCCTTCCTTCCTTCATTCATTCATTCGTTCCTTCCTTCCTTCCTCTCTTGTTCTTTCACTTCTCCTCTCTCCTCCCCTTTTCTCTCTCTTTTTTCTCTCATTTTCTTGTCCTTTACCCTCTTTTACCTTTCCTTCCCCTTCTGTCTCTTCTTCTTTATTTCTTCTGCCTCTGTCCCTCTCCCCATCCCATCCTCCATTCACTATCTCACCTGAATTAGTAGAAATGCAGTGACCTCTCCTAACCTGTGTCCATTACTGAATGGCACAGGAGTATCAACATACTCCATTTTTGAGTTGAACCACTTCTCTCTTCCCTAGATGGCCTGGTGGCCCTCGCTTCTGCGACTCACCTTATGGTTTGAACCTTCATTTAGCCACCCAATCTGCTTTAGCACCCACAACTCTCAGGCCCAGACAATCCACCAACCAGAGCCTCATAGGTAGCAGAAGCCACGAGTCACCATACTCAGTTTAAGAATAAGTTCTAACTCTAGACCAGGCCTCCTCTAGGGAGACAATTAAAATAGAAAGAGAGAGAGAGTAGGAAGGAAAAGATGATCATCTTTTCCTCTTTTGTTTCTAATCCTGCCTTAGAAAAAAGAACTGACATCAAAATAATTAATTTTGAAACTGTTGGATTTGTCTTCTGTTAAGAGTTTTTGAAGAAGACTTAAAGCTCAATCTTACCCCGTAAGCTCTATTCCCAAACGTCCCTCTGTGTTCTGAAGAAGCTGATGTGTACATCCTTTTTGGAAATGCCTTTTAAAAAACGAGGGCCAGACATTATTGTTCAGTGAAAATTAGAACCAGCCTCTTCCTTAGAATCATTTAGAACACTTTTGAGAGGAGATCTGGGTTTTTCTGAGTGTTCTTGCTCCCCTTTGTCCTTTCTCTGAGTTCTGTTGGGGGAACTTGGGCACCATTGTCAGAAAAGTTTCAGAGACCATATTGATCATGCAGGAGAGGGGGAATGCCGGAGCCACTGTCTGCTGTTCCATCTTGAGGGAATGGGAAACTTGAGCTTTCCCCTCCCACCGCTTCTCCCCTGGAGCCTTTTGGAAGTGCAGAGCCAAACATCTGGGTGAATGTTCCTGGGACTGTGCCAACCTCGGAGCGGAATAACTTGTTTGATGGGGAGGGACAGCACCGGGTATTGAATGGGAGGTCACAGTTCTTTAGGCACAGAATCAGGGAAGCTGGGAATGACTGTGGGACAAAGCAGAAATCTGCCCTCCCACCCCCACACACAGATACTCTGGTTCCGAGGATCAGAAATATCATGATCCATGAATCTGGAGCAGAAAAGGACCTCACCTATATTGGAATATGTCCAGGTGAGGTAGAAATCTGCATAGAGGGCAGGTATTAGTGGGCGCAAGCATTGATTAAGTACCTGCTATGTTCCGGGCGATACACTAAATGCTCAGGACACAAAGGGAAAAATAAATAAAAAATAAAACAATCCCTGCTCTCAAGGAGTATGAATTCCGTGGAAGGCGGGGAGCATCATGGATGAACACTAATAAATATAAAATCTCTACCAGCAATGTCGAGGGTGAAGGTAGAATTGCATCAATTGAGGTAATGGGGCGGGAGGAGGCTGTCGATAGTAGGAAGGAATATATAGACTGAGCCTTGCAGGGGAGAAAGGATATCCAAGTTGGCAAAGCATGGTTTGGGACTTGCTTTTCCTAGAGAAATGCATGTGAGGGAGGTGGGTGCCAAGGCCTTGGTCTGGCTGTGGTGGGCAAGACAAGGGGACTCACTGACCCTGGGGGCCCCATAGACATGTATTGTGCTTGGCTGAAGTCCACAAAAGCTTGCTCTGATCCCAGAATCCTAATTCAATGCAGACTCCCCCTCAGATTGAGTTGCCCAGATGCAAATGAATTCTATTACTGATTCACATTGGGATGAGCTGCTCCAGTCACATGGGTGGGATCCCCTCTCATCCTTTCTCTGAGCCCTGACTTGAGTTCTTACAAGGGTGGGGCAGTTGGAGCTTTCCCCTAGGTTGCCAACATCTAGAGGGGTCCATGAGCACCATCTGGGGTATTAACTTTCCCTTTTTTTGTGACTGCTTGTTTCACCAGATATTCTCTTCAGCAACTCCTGTATTAGAACGGAGAGTTCAGGGTCCTCCAATGATGGGCCAAGGGCAGGGATTCCCAGTGGAGGCATAAATAGAACCAGTCTCTAAGAAATCCCCTTCGTTATCTCGAGGTCCAGTCAAGGACATCCAGACACAAAGGTAGCAGAATGGAAAGAGCCCGGTGTTTGCAATTGGAGACAGTGCTGTACAATGCCAGTCTTACCGTAGTTCAGGGTCCCAGGCCTGGAAAAGTAGCAACTTCAACCTCCTCATTCTGCAGAGAAAAAGACAGGAGCCCAGACAGGAAGAGGTGGGGAAGCTGAGGCTGGAACCCAGGGTCTGTAATTTCCAATCTAATGTCCTTTGGAATACAGCAGCCTTATAAAATGATGTTTCTGCCAAAATAAGTCTTTTCTGTAAATTAAAACTTAACTATGCACACACGTACCTACACATCTTAAATGCAATAATATATAAGCTCATAGATTTAGAGCTGGAAGGGACATTAGGGCATCAAGAACATTTTACTGATGAGAAAACTGAGGGACGGAGTTTAAAAATGCCTAGGGTCACACATCTAATAAGTCTGAGGTGGGATTCGATCTCAGCTCTTGCTGAGCCTACTTGCCGCACGCTATCTTCTTTACTACTTCACTTTACATCATCCCACATCTCTGATTTTAGCAGTTTAGAGAACTTTAATATTCCAAAGCAAACACCACGCCCTGTGTGATTTAGGAGCTCAGAGAGGTAGAGTCTTAGGCTGGCCACGGGGCAGTTTGAGTGAATGGTCCATGGCTACTCAGCCAAAAGTGTCAGAGACAGGACTTGATCTTGACCCTTTTTGACCCAGAGGGAAGCTTTCAATCTAAACTGTGTGGCCATATTGATAACCTGTGTGACTCTGAGCAGGTCACCTCACTTTGTTAGGTCTCGGGTCCCTATTTGTAAAGTGAAAAGACAAAACAGTCAAAGAAAATACTCCAAATAAAGCCCCATCGCCAAGGGCAGGTTCTCAGCTTATCAGGCTTACCAAGAAGGGATGACAGTTTAAGTCACTGACACCCAACCGATGTCCTGGGACAAAACAGTAAATCTAAGGGACATCTGACTTTCCTTGCTCATTGTTTATGATTAGAAAGGTAAAGGTTAGAGTTGGTGCTGATTGAGATGAAGAGGAAGAAGATGGAAATTTTGTGTTGGAAAAGAAAGCCTGACACTCTGGAAAGAGTGAGAGCCCAGCTTCTAGACCCAGGCCACCTAAATAACAGGTCACTCATTTATTTATCTGCCCTGGTTTTCTCTGGTATAAAGTGATGGTAATGATGATATCTGTCAGCTTCTAGAAAAAGCTCCCATTGGCTCATGCTCATTAGAGCTCTGGTTTGGGTTCAGAAGGATAAGTGTGGGTTGGACCAATCAGTGGTCCAAGGGCATCATGAAGAAGGCAATAATCCCCATCATAATTCCTGCAGTCCAAAGAAGGACTTCCTACAGGTTTTCTTCCCAAGAAGTGAGAAGTCTTACAAAATGAGAAGAATCTCCCGGCTTGCTGATTTAAATATAAATGCAGAAAGTCTTTTCTATGGAATTACTCTGCTTTGGAAAAACAAAGAAATGTCAGGCAAAAACATTTGCCAAGTTGACTTCAGGCCTTTGACAGGACCAATCAGAATGGCCAGCTGAGCTGAAGGTGATCAAAGCCAAGTTTCACATGAAAATGCCAAAAAAAGGTGCTCTCTTTCCCTCTTTGCTCTCTACTCTTTCTTCTTCCTTTCCTCTCTCTCTCCTTTCTTTCTTCTCTCTCTCCTCTCTTTCTTCCTCTGCCTCCCTCCTTCCCTCCCTCTCTCTCCTCCTCTCCCTTTCCCTCACTCCTTTCCTCTCTCTCCCTCTGTCTCTCTGTCCCTTGTTCTGTCTCTGTCTGTCTCTCTCCCCGTCTCCCCTCGCTCTCTGTCTCTGTTTCTCTCTCTTTCTGTCTCTCTGTCTCTTTCTGTCTCTGTCTCTCTCCCTCCCTCTGTCTGGGTCTCTGTCTCTTTATCTCTATCTCTGTCCCTTTTTCTCTCTCTTTTAAATTTAAATTTCACATCTGTGCTCTATTTTTAAACATTTATTCTTTAAGTGATAACGCATGTTTTACCAGGGCTCTTATTGGATTAGACATATTTGAAATCCTCTCTGCTTTAACCTGTTCATTACTGCCTGCAAGGATGTCCGCCAAAAGACTAAGTATTCAGGACCATTATGGAGACCCTGATGATCGGGGAATGTGCCTGAGAGTGAGGCAGGTTCAGATCCCATCCCATAATCTACTCAAGCTGGAAGAGGGGTTAGGGAACACGTTAGTAGCCAGCCTTCTCTTGTTCCAGTGAGGGAGTTTTGCCAGGATTAAATTTAAGTAACTTGTAGGGATAGAGTTCTCCAAGTTAGGCGGTCACGGTCCTCCCAGACTCTGTCACAACTGGAGTCTTCATTCTGCAGGGAGTTCAGAAGACAACAGGACATGGGCAATGGTGACTTCTCTGTATCTGGAGATTAGGAGGCACTTAACATGCATGTTGATTATTATTTTGTTCATTGACAACGTAGCTGTCTTCAAGAAGTGGAAGGGCTGTGATATGGAAGAAAAATGACTGAATAAATCACTTATTAAGTGTTTATTTTGTGCTGAGCTCTGGATATACAAGGTCAAACAGTCCCCACTCTCACATTCTAAAGGAAGAGACAACGTAATAGGAAAGATTTTACCTTCAAGTGAGATGGAGAGCCCCATGGTCCCTTGGGTACAGCAGAGAGCTGAAGTCTTTAATGTCATTTTCAATGATAAAATCCCATCCATTTCTGCAGGACTTTGGTGGTAAACCCCAACCCTAACTCTAACCTAACCCTAACCCTAACCCTAACCCTAACCCTAACCCCAACCCTAACCCTAACTCTAACTCTAACTCTAACCCTAACCCGATGCCAGATGAAGCCATGTCCTAATAATCTATGGAATCTCAAATCACGGAATGGCATGTACTCAGCTGCTTTTTGAGTCATGGAAAGAAGCCCGGTAGCTCCAAGTGAGTTCTATCACGTTATCAGGGAGGAATTGTGCATGGGAAATGTCACGGATGACAATGTGATGAACTAGTGGGACCAGACAACGATGTACACTGTCCTTAAAGGGAAGAACTGGCACCTTGACTAAGCCCTGAATGAAATGAAAAATTTTAAGAGGAAGCAGAGAGTGCATTTCAAGACTGAAGAACAAACAATCCGTCCAAAGGCCAAGTAAATGAAATATTGTGTATAAGGATCAACAAGAAGTGCATTTTGGCTGGAATATAATAACCCCAAAGTTGGAAAGACAGTTGGAATCAGATTGTGAGGACTGAAAGTGCAAAACACAGGAGAATGTTTTTTATAACCTCTATCTCTCAGGATTTTTTGAAAAGGATCAAATGAGGTATTTATAAAACTCTTAATACAGTGCCTGGCACAGAATAAGTGTTTAATAAGTTTGTCTGTCCTTCCTTCCTTCCTTCCTTCCTTCCTTCCTTCCTTCCTTCCTTCCTTCCTTCCTTCCTTTTTTCCTTCCTTCTCTTCTTCTCTCCAATTTCCCTCCTTCTTCCCTCCCTCTTTCTCTTCCTTCCTTCTCTCTCTCCAATTTTCCTTCTTTCTTCTTCTCTCCCTCTTTTTCTTTCTTCCTTCCTGCCTGCCTGCCTGTCTTCTGTCACCCTTCCATTCCCTTCTACCTTCCACTTTTCCTTCCCTTCCCTTCCCTTTTCTCTTTCCTTATCATTCTTATTATTTCATATGAAATGAATAAGGCTTGGACTTCCTAGCCTTGAGTCCTTCTGACATGGAATTTCAAAGGCAAATAAAACTTTTTTTAAGTCCACATTAAATGGGCACCAGTGAAGAACATTGCTTCTCCACTTTTGTAGCTTCTCAGAATCATGGCCTTTTCAGGGGTCCCCAACTTCCAACTTTAAAAAATATATATTTTTAAAAAATATCTTCTATACAATATTACCTTTATTTCCCGATACATCCTTTCCCAAAGATAACTTTCTCATAATGAGTAAAAACAAAGAGGCATTTCAACAAAAGTAGTCAATACATTAACCAAGTCTGACTGTATGTATCATTCAAAGCCTCCTTGCAAAGAAAGAAGTGCTTTTTCAGTCTTTCTCCAGGTTCAAACTTGGTCATAATTAGACAGTATACAGTTTCATTCTTTCTTTCTCTTCATTATGTAGGGATAGCTAAGTAATACAGGTGTGAATTAGGATGAAGGCTCATCTTTCGGACCTCAAATCCGGCCTTAGATACTTATCAACTGTGTGACTCAGGGCAAGTCACTAAATCCTATTTGGCTCAATTTCATCATCTGCAAAATGAACCAGAGAAGGAAACGTTGAATGCTTCTAGCATTTTTGACAAGAAAACCCCAAATGTGGCCACAAAGGGTCAAGCATGACTGAAACTGAACAATAACAACAATAAAAGTCATTGTTTATATGATTTTCCTGGCTTTGCTTACCCCACTCTGCATCAGTTCATAGAAGTCATCTCATGCTATTCTATATTCTTCATGGTTATTATTTTTGTGCCACTGTTAACATTCCCTTACATCATAGACTACAATTTGTTTGGCCCTCCCCTGATGGACAGGCATTTAATTTATTTCTAGTGTTTCTTACTACCACACACACACAAATACTGATATGAATATATTGAAGTATATAAAAACTTTTCTTTCTGGTTTTTTATCACCTTATAATATGACTATCCATGGGATCTCTGGGCCAAAGATTATAGACAATTTAATTACTTTTTTGGCGTAATTCTTTTTGATTTCTAGAATGGTTAGGCCATTTCCAAGGTCCACCAACATGTTTTAGGGTTCCGGTCTTCTTGTAACATACAAAATTTACTATTTCCATCTCGTCACTTACCAATTTGCTTGGTATGAATTTAAATCTTAGAGCTATTTTGATTTGCGTTTTTCTTTTTATAAGTGATTGTGGAAAATCTTAAATATAGTTATTAATATTTTCCAATTCTCCTTTTGTGAATTACTGGTTTATGTCTTTTGGCTAGTTATCCACTGAGCGATCTCCTTTGATATATATTCATGCCAATTCCTTAAATATCTTGGTGATCACACTCTTAGCAGATATATTTGGTACAAAGTTTTTATTTTTTTTTCTTCTCTCAGTGGTTCTTTTTATTGTTTTGATGTACTAATTTTATTTATGCAAAGTTTTGGTTTTTTTCTGTGATTCAAGTCACTCATTTTATCTTGTGATTTCCCTAGTTTGGATAATAATTCTCCTCTTAGCAACAGTTATAAAAGTTAGCCATTTTTAAAAATTTTGGTGTGGTGTGATTTTTAATATTCAGAACATATCAATTTTGAGCTTAGCATGTTATGTGGTGTGAGATGTTAGACTAACACTAATTTCCTGTCAAATTACTTTCCAGTTTTCCCAGAAATCCTTGGCAAATAGAGACTTCTTCTCCAATGAGTTTGTTTTGTGGTTTAGTGGGCCCTAGTTTATTGAGCTAAGTTATTTCTGATTTTATGTTTATTTATTCTCATCTACTGGTTCACTTTTCTGTTTTGCAGTCAGTACCAAATAATTTTGATGGTTACTACTTTGTTATATAATGTGAGGTCTGGAAGTGCTATTCCCATGTCATTCCTCCTCTTCTCCCCCCACCATTATTTCCCCTTTTCTTTCATTTTTAAAGGATCATTAAAAGTTCTGAAATCTTTCACATTTTTAGTCAGCATGTACTACCCTACGGGGAATACTACATTCTTGAAACAACTAATATCTGAGGAACTAATTTCATCATTGGTATTTATTGCTCGTTGAATTTGTCATCTTTCCCTGCTGGGAATGATGTTATTCCACAGTGGAGATATAGCGATTTGTTTTCTTTTCTTTTTCTTCTTCTTTTTTTAAAGGGTTCTGTACAGAATGGGTCATCTGCAAATTGTCCGACAAATATCAAGATTTCATGTTTACAATCTGGCTCTCTTTCCACAAATTCTAGCCACAGGGCAAGGGTAGGCGTCTTCTGGAGGTCTGTAGTAGACCATCAGTAAACACTCGTCAGTTGATGGACGTTAGAACGAGGATATTTTCTTTTCAACTGGAACTTGGGAATAGGAGAAAGGGAATGTGGAAGAAGTGCATTTAACAAGGATATGGAAGAATAATTTGTCTCCTTTCCCTCTCCTACATTTACCTTGACCATGTATACGCCTAAGGGAAGCATTAGAAAAAAAAAGATCCAAATTCTGAATCTCAGAATTTCTAAGTAGGAGTAAACCTTAAAGGCCATCTAAGTCCAACTTGAAGTTAGCCTTGAGTCCCTACTTATACCCAACTTGGTTCTATAGTCTTTTCTACAGGATTTCTAATGCATAATAATGATGATAATAATAACAACAAGACAGATAGCCAGTGTTTATATAGCTCTGGGAGGTCTGCAAACCAGATTGAGGATAACAGACCAGTCATCAAATTAAGGGGATGTCTACCTCAAACACATGAAGACTCCACTCCTTCTACCCCATGTTGAGAACAATTTGTTACAGTGGCCATTAAGGTGGCTTAGGCGGATGCTAGGGAGCCCTTAGAGCTTGTTCAGACACTGAAAAACACCAAGGGCATCCACTACATCCAAGCCATCACCAGTCTTTTTGACTTTAGTGTTGTGACTGACTTTGGAAGAGCGAGTAACGGCAGTGTCTTTGTGCAACTCTGAACCACTTAAATACAATTTATTTGCCCATCAAGACATTACTTCTGCTGTCCAAGGAGAACAGCAATAATATAAGTGATCTGAGGGGAATCAATCACCCCCTTGGGCTGCCCAATCTACTTTTCTATGGCTAAATTTTAGAAAATTTCTCCTGACCTCAGGCCTAAATTTACCTCTTTTAAAAAATAACAACAAAACAAAATATAACTCCCAGGCCTCTTTCTTGGTCCTAAGACCAACCTATTCCTTTTCCTCAGTGATAGTCCTTTGAATACCTAAGGGCTCTTGTACTGTTCTTGCTCTCACATCTCCTTCATGATAAACATCACTATTTCATTCAACCAATCCTCATGTGGCAACTTTGCGAGACTCTACTGGTTGTTCCTTCCTCTGAACATTTTTTTGGCTTGTTCATGGCCTTCCTAAAATGTGGCACCCAGAATTCTGGATCTTATTAGGGCAGGATATATTGAAAGCATCATCTCTAGTTTTGTACGTGTTCTTCTTTTAATGTACTCTAAAATCCCCTTATGTTCGTATCCAGTCCAATCCAAAAGAGGTGCTGGTATTGTTTGATTAATTATTTGTTTATGATTTATTTTTATTGATTATTTAATGATTTGTACATTTGGCTATATATTTATTTGTTTTATTATTTATTTGATTTTCTAGGGGCTTGTTTGTTTAATTGCTGTCAACCTGTGATTTCATGGGGTCAGGAGCTCTCAGGGATGAATACCTTTTGCCCATGCAGATTTGTGTCTACTGGGCACCTTATAGCCTGAGAGGCTTGTCTGGGGCACTGAGATATGAAGTGACTTGCTCCAGTAGGTATCATAGTTAATGTGGCATCTGGAATAGAGCGTTGGCTTCCTGTCACATTATTAAGATGGTGGAGAGAAAAATGAAAAGAGCCTGCTTGGGTGCCAAGATGGAACTATACCACAGAGATATGTAAAATATATACAAAGTACTTAGGCTTTTCCAGGGATAAAGAGGCTGTACTAACAACTGAAGGAAAGAAGCAGGGCTTCCTGTGGAAAGAGGTTCTTGAGTTGGACCTTGAACAGAACCAGATGTTCCAAGAAAGGAGAGGAAAGAGTATTCAAGAAATTCAGTGTGTTCTGCAACACGACAATAAGAGATGAAATGTTATGTATAGGGGAAAAGAGTGTGTTTGTCTGAGATGGAGATTTTATGAGATGGAGGATTGAGAAATAAGCCTGGGGGAGAGTGAGAGTGAGAGAGTATGAAGGGTCTTAAAACCGGAGTTGGGGAGTTGACATTTGAGCTTGGAGGCAATAGGGAACCACGGATGCTTTTTGCCTATGGATCTAACTTGTTGGTCAGATATCTAGGAATATCATTTTTGACCTCTGTGTGAATGATAGATCTTTTGGTTACAATAAAACCTTCATATTTTTTCAGACAAAATGTGTTTCCTTTCTTCTCTCTTTCTCCTTCTCCCTTTCTCCCTCTCTCCATCCCCTGTCCTTGTCTCTCTCTTAATTATTCCTCCATCTTTAGTCAATCATATTCCCTTCCTCCAGTAGTGAGACCCCAGAGGAGGGTTGACTATTTGGGGAGGAATTAAAATAAGATTGAGCAAAGTTACAAAACTTCAGTCACTTCAAAGAATAAAAGAAGTAGAGGGGTGTCAGTGTGATCAATGGCAGAAAAGTGTGTTATCTGCTATTGCCCCTAAGGAATCCGGTTATGCCATCGACAAAGTATAGAGCACCACAACCGCATCCCACTCAAGTCTGGCTGAGGGTAATGCTACCTTGGTGAGGTCCTTGGAACAGTGGAGGAAACAGGAAGGTGCTATGAGAAGGCCTAGGAGTTTAGAGTCAATAGACCTAGTTTCAGGTCCTGATGTTGCAGCTTAATTCCCATATGACCTGGGGCAGGCAAGTTACTCCTATTTCTGGTCTCAGTTTTATCTATAAAATAAACTTGGACTTGTCCTCTAAGGTCACATCTAGCTCCAAATCTCTGTTTGGTAATCTGTGGCATCTCTTGGGCTGGATTTATGCTAAACACTAGAAAAAATATAGCTAAAATTATCTTTAAAGTAATAAGTTTGAGGAGAGGAGGTGATAGAATAGCGGTTAGGAAAAGGCAGCGAGGAACCTTTCCAAAAGGGCAAGACATTTCAAAGATATTAATTATAGCAATACTCTGATGGTTTATAAACTCCAAACCAATCCACCAGCAAGAATGTATTAAGTACGTGCTATTCATTCACCAGGCGTTGGGCTAAATGCTCCTTATAAATAGCCCTGGCTCTCAAGGAGCTAATATTTTATTGAGAGAAAGTCAAATAATCATTGTTTGAAGTTTTCCCCATGACCCAGTTCTCGTGGTCTTCATTCATTTCTTTATTCCAAATTTGTTGAGTGAGGTTCAATGGAAAGAATATTGGACTCTGTGCAAGGCAAGGAGTACCTGGGTTCAAACATTATGGTAAGGGACAGCTAGGTGGGGCTGCAGTGGATAGAGCATCTTTTTGAGTCCAAATCTGGCACCCGACTCTAGTTATGTGACCCCAGGCTAGTCACTTAACTCTGGTTGCCTCAGTTCCTCATCTGTAAAATGAGCTGGAGAAGAAAATGGCAAAGCACTCCAGTATCTCTGCCAAGAAAATCCTAAATGGGGTCACAAAAATTGGACATGATTGAACAACAACAAACTTGTGTCATTGTGAACAAGTCATTGAACCACTAGGAACCTCAACGGATGATAGCATCATAGTGTTTGAGCTTAAAGCGGGGATGGAGCCAGCTTTAACCAGCTGGGAAACAGCATCATTAAAAATTCAGCGTGAGCATTTTTATCTTGGAAATTGGCCGAATGCGAAAATGCTTTGATTCCTGACTTGATGTTTGTTGCTGTTATTATTGTTATTGATTTCTAGACTTAAGAAAGTGATGCAGATAATAATAATGCCGATTAAACTTTAAAGTATATCACATCTTTGCAGTGGGTTGTTAAATATTTGCCGGCATACTTCTGGGTAGAAGGATCCTTGGATACAATCTAACCCAGGAGTTCTGTACTTTTTTTTCCACTTGTGTTTTATACACCTCTGGCAGCATGTTGAGGGCCGTGGACTCCTCCATACAATGTTTTACACACATAGTACTCTGAAGGAAGCCAATTATATTTAAATAAAGATATAATTATTTTGCTCCATTCCACTTCACTGCTCCAGCATAATAAGATTTAATCTAAGACCCTTGGAAGAGAAAATCAGAATCAAATTAGTTAAAGGATTTGCCCCAATTCCTACAGGTAGTGTTAACTGTAAAATGGGTATAACAATAGCATCTTTTCACTAGGTTATAAAGCATATAATAGATCTGAAGTGTGTGGTCAAATTTAGAGTGCCATATAAATGTCAGATAGAGTTGTGATGAATATTTTTGTTATGAAAGCAAGGAATCCTGGGACTTTGGGCTCTCTTGTGTGTGATCACCCTTTTGAGACATAGACATCAAAGGGTATCCACTTGAGCCCCCCCAAATCTCTAGAAAAGCCCATCATTTTGTACAATGATGATGGCAATGATCTGGACTCTTTGTGGACTCCTGGAAATATAGTGTCTTGAAAATTTTGGGTTACAGAAAGGTAACAGATGATCCAAAGTCTTTTAAAACAAGACAAGCTGAGAATTTCACCTGCTTCCTTGGAAAAAATGCCTTGGAAATCCAGTGACCCCCTTAGCAGAAACCGGACAAGTGAAGGGAAATGATCACTCACTTATTCATTCATTCATTCTTCATAGAGTAAACATTTACTAAAGTCCTTTGGGCAGAGCAGAACGCAAAATTCTCTGCTGGGCACAGGTTAAGTAACATCTGTGAGAAACTAGAATCGTAAAGTGGAAAGGGAGCTGGATTTACAGATGTGGAGATATATTTTAGAGCTACACTCCTGCTCCTTGTTGGATGACTTTTCCCTCTCTGAGCATCTTTCCTTATCTACAAAGTGTAGGATGTCTTGAAAGACATAATGAATCAAGAGATCATCTTGGAGTCAAGAAGACATGAGTTCAGGTTCTATAGGCAAGCATCTACATTCGTATTGGTGACTCAAAGCAACTCACAGATTAATTGCTAAACCTTATTGGTGGAAGTGATTTCCATATTAAAAGTTCCCTTTAGTATGAAATTACTTGCCTTCCCTGTGTCACAGGGTTGCTGCAAGAATCAGATATATGCGAAATACACACAGAAGCAACTTTTAACTTCAAAGTATCCATAAATGTCCATTATAATCATGATTAATTGACCACTATTCAATTCAGCAAATATTTTAAACTACCTATGATGTTTAAGACACTATCTTATATTCTGTGTATATAATGATGTAATAAAATAGAGCCAATTCAGAATATTATAACATGATGACAACATTTTTTGCCCATGTTCTCCAAGGTAGTTTATTTCAATTTTTTTTATTTCATTTTTAAAATTTAATTTTTTTCTCTTTTCTACCTCCAAATTCCAGTAAAGTAAAAGAAAGAGCAAAACCATTATAACAAATACTTTATGAAAATTGTCATAAATTACTGCTCATGAGCCAAACCAATATCACAAAAATGATAATGGTATTTATGTTAATTTAGAGGCAACTGGTCATACAGTAGAGGGAAGCCTGGGTCTGAAGGTTTTGATTTGAGTTCAAATTCAGCCTCAAACACATAATGACTGTGAAAGCCACAAGCTCTGCCCCAGCTTCTTCAATATGAAGATAAGGCCTCCCAGGGTTATCGTGAGGGTCAAATGAGATGTTTGTTAGAAGCTCCTACCACAGTGGCTAACCCAGAGCGGGTAATATTTCAATGCTTATTACCCTCCCTTCCCCTTATTTTACTTATTAAGTTATTGATCATTTAATCAATAATTATTTAATTAAGTATCATCCCAATTAAACTTCCAAAAGATGACTTGATAGAGCTAGGAAAAAAAGAGTCAAAAATCTCTAGCATCAAAATGATTTGGTGCCAGTGAAAAAATGGAAAGGTCAACAAGGTTAGGTACATAATGTGGAAAAACCAATCAACCTATGAGCCTCCTGTTCAGTGACCTTAATGACTAGGGTAAGGACTTGCTATCCTCCTCTTAAGATGGATCCATCTTCTTTGTTCCTCATGAATCTCTTGGATGGAAATCTTTACTCTAGCCTCAGTTCCTGCTTCTGTGTTTGCAAACCCTCCCTAGCTGTGTAACTTAAAGCTGTTTGCCTCAGTTTCCTCATCTGTAAAATGAGCTGGAGAAGGAAATGATGAATCACTGTAGTATCTTTGCCAAGAAAACTCCAAATGGGGTCACAAAGAATTGGACATTATTGAAATAATTCAACAACAGCAACAAGGAAGCCTTAGGGAACCTAGGAATTAATGTCAATGTAGCTACTGTGAATATTTTTCAAGAATGAGCAATGCAAGGAAGCAAGCATATAAGTCCCAGATCTCATTGGTATAGAAACTTCCTTCTGTTTCTATTTGGACTAGCATAATATAAACTTCAATTAATTAAGCATTTATTAAGCATCTACTGTTTGTCAGACACAGTGCTAAACCCTGGTAGTGTGTGTGTGTGTGTATGTATTATACTCCCCCCCATATATATATATACACACACACATGTATATACAAATATATATTATATACAGTTTTATATATATGCACACATGTATATACATATATATTATATCATTTTTGTGTTGCATATGCAACATGTATATGTTCAATATGTAAAATTCCCCCCTACCCTCAAGGAGCTTCTGTTCTAATGGATTTTTTTTGGCTGAGGCAATTGGGGTTAAGTGACCTGCCCAGGGTCACAGAGCCAGAAAGTGGTAAGCATCTGATTTGAATTCAGGCCCTCCTGACTTCAGGGCTGGGGCTCTATCGACTGCACCAATTAGCTGCCCCGACCATTGGATTGCTTTTTAAAGTAAGCAGCCCTGCATCGCTTTGGCTAGGGGACCCGTGGGCTTGCCGGGAAATGTTCATGCTAGCGAGTCTAATCTACAAGATGTTCTGTTGAAAGAAGAAAAATCAAAGCCGATAATTTAGAAGAGAACAAGAAATACCCAAAGGATGTTCTTTTTAATCGAGCCCAAGGTACTCCAGCAATTTTGATTTATCTCCACCTCAGATGCAGTGAGCAAAGGTCCCAGTTGCCTCTTTCCATCGGGGACCTGGTCTGCTGAACAATGAAATGGAATGGACCCAAGCTCTGATATCCTGGGCCTTGAAGAGCGTTTAGGCATTTGACAAAAAACATGAGGTTTAGCATCCCTTCCAACATTTTCCAGACTGCAGGTGGACAGAGCGCCTGCGCCAGAAGAAAGGAGAGGCTGGGGCCCCAGCCCCGACCCATGGCTCATGGGCGCCATTTTTTATCCATCGGACGAGCCCGGATGCCCACTGGGGGAAGATGCTGGTACCTGCCACGAGCACATTTTCAAGGCAAGATTAAGAACCGCCCAACTTCACGTAGCTTTTGTCTGCAGCTCTCATCCCCAGGAAAGGACTGACCCAGTTACCGTCTAGGTGATAAGGGAAGGAGTTAGGCTGGAGAGCGGGATCCTCTGAGGAGCCCGGCTTATCCCCATTTCATGTCCTCCTATATCTGAGCTGGAATGAAGAACGCTCCAACAGAGCCTCAGAAGTCGGAGCATAAATTATGTCAGAGCCTTGCACTATGTTGTAATATTTGCTAATCCTTATTAGAGATGGATAAATTCTCCTGGCTTAATTTGGCATGTTGGGCCGAGCCCTTCAGCCCGTCTTCGGGGACCACAAAGGAAATAGACAACTTTGCTGTAATTTTTCTTTCACTTTTTGCAAAAAAACGACATGGTTTTTATTGTGACCTGGTGGAAAGTTTGGGGAACCTGGGCCAACTCAGCCCCCATCCCCGCCCCCATCCCCAGAAAATGGCAGGCTGCAGCTGAAGTGAACGGACTTGTTGAAATAAACCAGAATATTGAACGCTCACAAATATTTTCCCACCAAAAGATATAGTTGAGAAAATGTGCTCTCTGTGACCAAGACTAACAAATTAAGGAAGTGAATTGTAGCATTTCCCTCAGGGCTTGGCTGGGGGAGAGTTCTGAGAGAGCCTGTTGAGGGGATGGAGATTTTATACATATATAAAATAATATAATATATTATTTATTAATAATATTTGTTAATAATATTTACTAATAATATTATAATATATTATTTATATAATATACATAGATACATATATACATGTATACATACATACATATATTTATATATAGTATACATACATGTGTATATATATATATATGCATACATATATATACACATACATACACACATACACATATAGCAAGAAGGAACCCCTTTTGGTCTTCTCACTGGACTCCTTATTTCACCCCTGAGGAAAGTGAAATAGAGAGTTAAGGGTTTTGTGCAAGGTCACTTGCATAGGAAGTGACAGGCAGGTCCAAAGCCAAAGATCTTCTCATTTCTCCAGCCATGTGGCACCGTGGCTAGAACCCTGGACTTGGATTCAGGGTTCTGAGTTCTAATCCTGCATCGGAGTCTTATTGTGACCCTGAACACATTAAGTGACCTCTCTCTGCCTCGCTTTTTTTTAAACCGATAAAATGGACCTGCCTAATGTGGGCGTTGTGAGGATTGATCCCATACATATAGTGCTTTCCAAAATGTAAATCACCATATAAATATTATTATTGTTCATATTATTATCGTATTTGCGTATTCTTCCCTCCCTCAATTGTAGACAGACACATTTTGCCTTGTAAAGCAAAAACTTTGAAATCAGAAATCTTAGCTCTCTTGCTGGGTCTCCCACAGGTACGCAGTCCTGGGAAAAGTCAAGCCACCTCCCATCTCCCATCCACATCCCACATCCCACATCTGGTTCTGTTTTGGGGTCCAGAGAGCAGAGATGATAACAGATTTCCCCTTTTTGCCTCTGAAGGGCTTTGTCCTGGAAAATGGGCTTTGTCGGCTTGGTCCCAGTCCGCGAGTGAAGGTGCTGGCTTGTTGTTTGTTATTTTCACATCTTTTAACATCCTTCTGTGCTCAGCAAATCCGCTTGGAGATCATTATGTCTGGTCTGGTCCAGCAGTTGTGCTCGGGTCTCCGGGGTCACCTGGGATCGCGGCCTCCAGAAGTTTTCAGTGGGATTCTGGTGCTGGCCGTAATTTTCAGGCTTTCTGGCAGTGATGTGGGGAGGGGGAGGAGAGGCAGAGTTTTATAACTTGGGATCCTCCTAGGTAAAGCTGCAAAAAGGATCAGGGGGAGATCCCAGGTGGTTGTTTTAAAGCCACTCTGGGGCTTCGTCAGCAGATCTGTCACATAAGAAGAGACAATTCCGTCCTCACCTGCTCTCCGCCAGCTCAGCTTGGATCCAGTTCCAAACTTAGCCCCCAGATTGTGAAATTCTGATTTTTCCAAAGTCACACCCCCCGGTAAACAACTGGCGGAGTTTCCGTGAACAGAGAGTCAGGAAAAATGGCAGTCTCCTATTCTTTCTACTGAGAAGTTCTGGTCTATTATTCAACTTTTCTCGCTAGGTCTGGGATAAAAATTTATATCTATTTTTAAACCAGTTTGCCTCTGATAATTATGACAAAAGGGTAGCTAGGTGTGCAGTGGATAGAGGGTTGGCTCTTAATCAGAAAAATTCATCTTCTGAAATACAATTTTGGGCAAGTCACTTAGCCCAGTTTGCCTCAGTTTCCTGATCTGTAAAATGAGCTGGAGAAGGAAAGAACTAGCCATAGCTCTCTGCCAAGAAAATCCCAAATGGGGTCACAAAGAGTGACTGGACTGAAAAATGACTGGACCACAATCACCATAATTATGAGAAAAATTAGGAATAGGATAGGAGAGTCTAGGTCATGAGAAAATCACTTGTCTTCCCTTCCCCTGCCCCTTTCAGCTCTGCAGGGATCCATGAATGCTTTCCCTACAGTTCTTAAGCCATAAAGTTCTACACTTAAGTCAGGGAGACAGAGTCCCAAACCCACCTCAGAATGAGAGTAAGACCAAGTCCAATATAACCGGGACCCATCCCCAACCCTGTAACCTGCCCCTGCCATTCCTCTGCTTGCTGGAGTCAGCAGAACCCCAGCTTCCACCTTCCTTCCAACACGAGCTGGGCAATCCTAAGAAAGTCAGTCTCACTTGGACTGTCTCGCTTTCCTTACCCACAAAGTGGGGTTAATGACAGCCTCTATTCCAGGGCTATTGTGAATATAACCCGAGACTCTGTACATCCAATACCTCCGGGGATATTAGCTATTTTTGTTGGTGTTGTAGGAAATGGAGAGTAAATGAGTCTCCAACTTTAAAATATCATATACAAGATAGCTATTTCTTTTTTTTATTTTATTTTATTTTATTTTTTTTAAATTTTATTTTATTTGCATAACATATGTGTGGGTAATTCTTCAACAATAACCCTTACATAGCTTTCCGTTACAAATTTTCCCCCCAACTTCCCCACCCCTTCCCTAGATGGCAGGATATCCACTACATGTTAATTATGTTAAAATATTGGCAAATCGAATATATGTATACATATTTCCAAACTTATCATTGGTGTGCAAGAAAAATCTTATCTACACAAACGATATATCAGATAAAGGAAACACAATGTAAGCAAACATCAATCAAGGAGTATGAGAATGTTATGTTGTGGTCCACATTTCGCATCCCTCTCTCTGGGTGTATATGGCTTTCTTCAGTGAACAATTGGAGGTGGTTTGAAACATATCATTGTTGAAGAGAGCCATGTCCATCAGAATTAATTGTCATATAGTACTGTTGTTGCCGTGTATAATGATCTCCTGGTTCTGCTCATTTCACTCAGCATCAGTTCATGTAAGTCTCTCCAGGCCTCTCTGAAGTCATCTTGCTGGTCATTTCTTACAGAACAATAATATTCCATAATGTTCATATACCATAATTTATTCAGCCATTCTCCAATTGAAGGGCATCTATTCAATTTCCAGTTTCTAGCCACTACAAAAAGGGCTGCCACAAACATTCTTGCACATGTGGGGCCTTTTCCTTTCTTTATGATTTCTTTGGGATATAAGCCCAATAGAAATGCTGCTGGGTCAAAGGGTATGCACAGTTTGATAACTTTTTGAGCATAGCTCCAAATTGTTCTCCAGAATGGCTGTATCCGTTCACAGCTCCACCAACAATGCATCAGTGTCCCAGCCCTCCCACAACCCCTCCAACATTCATCATTAACTTTTCCTGTCATTTTAGCCAATCTGACAGGTGTGAAGTGGTATCTCAGGGTTGTCTTGATTTGCATTTCTCTGATCAATAGTGATTTGGAGCACCTTTTCATATGACTATAAATAGTTTTAATTTCATCCTCTGAAAATTGTCTCTTCATATCCTTTGACCATTTATTGATTGGAGAATGGCTTGAATTTTTATAAATATGAGACAATTCTCTATATATTTTAGAGATGAGACCTTTATCAGAACCCTTAAATGTAAAGATGATTTCCCAATTTATTGCTTCCCTCCTAATCTTGTCTGCATTGATTTTGTTTGTACAAAAACTTTTTAACTTAATATAGTCAAAGTTATCTATCTGGTTTTCAATTAAGAGTTCCAGTTCTTCTTTGGACATAAATTTATTCCATCTCCAAAGGTCTGAGAGGTGAACTATATTACATTCCTCTAATTTACTTATAGTATCACTCTTTATATCCAGATCATGAACCCATTTAGATCTTATCTTGGTATGTGGTGTTAGATGTGGGTCAAGCCCTAATTTCTTCCACACTAGTTTCCAGTTTTCCCAGCAGTTTTTGTCAAATAGTGAATACTTATCCCAAAAGCTGGGGTCTTTGGGTTTATCAAAAACCAAATTGCTATAGTTATTGCCTAGTTTGTCTTGTGATTCTATCCTATTCCACTGATCGACTACTCTATTTCTTAGCCAGTACCAAATGGTTTTGATGACCGCTGCAAGATAGCTATTTCTGTAAGCAAAGTGTTGTTCTGATCGATGGCTTCTGGGGAGGCTCACAAGCTCTCTCAGCTTGTTTTCTCCCCAGTAAAAAGAGCATTCTGAAGTGGTCTCGTGTGAAAGTCCCACAGGACAGTGTGAGGTCCCTTGTGAGCCGTGAAGCACCAGGGAGAATCTATTGTCATTGCCACTCACATTGACACAAGTGAGCTGAGCAATCCAGAGCAGAACCGTGGGCAGCTCCTGCACATCCAGGGGCTCAGATCCAGCACCTGCCTTTTTCTGGACCAAATCTCCCATCTCACAAGGCCTCAGTCCCTCCTCTGTGGAGCAAGAGGCTGCCCTCAGCGGTCTCCTGCTGCTTGGACTCCAGAGTCCCACGGCCAGCCCTGAGCCCGTCTGAAACACAGATGTTCCTCGACACCTCTGGGAGGCAGAGGAAGCTGCCTTGCTTGGACACTCCCCAGGGAGCAAGAGGCAAAAACAGGACCTGGAGAAAGATGAAATGTGGTGCTCAGCATCACTCAGCGCAGGCCAGGAGACGGGAGGCAGGAAGAAAAATTGGCCCTTTTGGGGAGCGAATAATAATAATATACAGATCGCTTCTTCCAAGAAGCTTAATGGGAGCCACATAGACTAATCAGAGACGCCGAGGGTCCGGAAATGGCAAAGGGGCAAAATACTGGCATCCGTGCACACATTTATGCACACACAGACCCAGTTCTGTAGATTTAAATCTATGTTTGTGCATACATCCATAAACACGTATAGACCCACACACCCACATATAATAAGTGTGCATATATATGTGTATATATATATATATACATAAATATGTATGTATATATATATATACACACACATTTATACATGCAGGGACCCAGTTCTGTAGATTTAAATGCATGTTTGTGCATCCATATATAAATATGTATAGACCCACATAGCCACATATAATAAGTGTGTGTGTGTGAGTATAAATATATAGAAATACACATATTTATGCACTCACGTACCCAGTTCTGTAGATTTAAATGCATGTTTGTGCATACATATATAAACATGTATAGACCCACACACCCACATATAATGTGTGTATACACACATTTGTGAACGCACGGACCCAGTTCTGTAGATTTAAATGCATATTTGTGCATACATCCACAAACATGTATAGATCTGCATACCCACATATAATAAGTGTGTATGTATGTGTGTGTGTATATATATATATATATATATGCATTTACGCACACATGGACCCAGTAGTGTAGATTTAAATTTGTATGTGCATACATCTATAAACATAGACCCATACACCCGCATATAAGTGTGTGTGTATGTGAGTGTGTGTATATATATATATATATACATATTTATGCATGTACATACCCAGTTATATAGATTTAAATTCATGTTTGTGCATCCATACATAAACATGTATAGACCTGCATACCCACATATAATAAGTGTTTATGTATGTATATATATATATATACATAAAATGCATGCACATACACAGTTATGTAAATTTAAATTTATCTGTGAACACACATGTAAACACACACATGCCCAAACAACTACATATATATGCATATATGTGTACATATGTAGATATACTCACACATACTCATACAATTATATACATGCCTATCCAGTTCTGTAGATTTAAATTTATATGCATGTACACACACATGCACACATACATATATGCCCATACACATCCATAGCTATGTAGATTTACTTATATGTATGTGCATATATACACAATACATTGTCCATATGCATGCATGTAATATGTGTGTATATATGCACACAATACACACTTATGTATGTGTATGTATGTCTATGTGTGTAATGTCTAAGAATATGTGATATATACATACATTATATACATGTATATGGGAATATGTATGTATGTACACAGAGAAATTTAAATCTACATAAATAGATTTATTATTTAGTTAAAGAATATTTAGTTATTAATATGAATTTTTGCATTATTTAGCACAAGTGCATAATATATATGTGTATAGAATATGTACACATGTGTGTGTATGAAACAGCAAAAGGATTCTTAGTCTTTACAGAGCTCTCTTCCAGTTATTTCACAGAGCACTGCAAAAACTCTCAAAAACAAATGAAATGCACATTAATTTTTAAAATACGCAGTGGTACATCAAAATGGTAAAAGGGGGAGGGGCCCAAAGCTCCAGCAAGCCGAGACAGCGTGGCCAGTCCCCCATAGGCCGGGAATCACTAAGCCAACTCGCCTCTGTTTGGGAGTAAGTTGCCTACAGATTTAAGCTAAAAACGAAGGAACCGTGGCTTGATCCTTGATAAGGGGGTGAGCAGGAAGGCCAGCTGGGGGCTGAAGGGACTCATGACCAAAAAGAAGTGAGGATGGGGAAAAGATAACCCTGTCAACACAGACCTCCTAATCTTTGGGCCAGTTAAACAATAATAATGATAAAGAGATAGGGTGAGCCAACAAGTGGTGAGCACTGAGTACATGGAGAGTCCCGTCCTAGGCACGGGATGGGGCAGACAAGCAGCGGAGGGAGATTTTATTGCCAGTTTATTGGATCCATATCTTATTTATGTATGGTTCACATGTTGTCCCTCCCGTTTAAAAGGGAGCTCTTGGAAACGGAGCTGCTTTTTGCCATTCTTGATATCCTCAGTGCTTAGCACAGGGTCTACACATAGTAGGTGCTCAACAAATAAATCATTATTTCCTTGCCTTGAGAATAGACACATAGAAACCAACTCTCTCTCTCTCTCTCGTTCCCACCTCCTATACATTCTGAAGAAGTCATTTTTACGGAAGAATAAATTCCTAGGGATCCATTATTTCATGAGCCCATGTCTTAAAAAGAGAATAAAATGAATCAATCAGGTTATGGAAAAAAGGGTAGTGGAGGCTTTGTCCCCAGGTGTCTAAAGATGGAGGATTCCTCCCTTCTCCCAAACCTGTGGGTTATATTTCCTTCTCTCTTTCCCCACCATGATATGCACTCCAAGCCCACATAATACCCTCCCAGTAATAGCCAGTGAGCATCATAAAGATCTCATGGCACCTAAAGGTATGGGAACTCCTCCTGGGAACTACAATCCAGGTGACTTCTCTACAATTTTCTCTTCATGCCCCTCCAAAAAAGCCAAAATATGACTGTTTCAAATCTGGAAAGCATCTTTATGGCTGCAAATCATTTTCTTTATGTTATCATTCAGTTGTCACAACAACCCTGGGAGGTAATTACTATCATCACCATTTTGTAGATGAACATGAGAGATTAAGTGACCTGCCCAGGATCACGGAGTTAGTAAAGGTCTGAAGGTAGATTTCAATTCAAGTATTCGTGACTCCAGGTTTGGTAATCAAGGATGGAAGGTTGCTTGGAAGAAGCCATTTTTAGCTTGTCTTGAATTAAGAGAGGCACATGGATCAGCAGGAAGGAGCATTTCTGACGGAGTGAACAGATGTACAAAGCAATGTGCAGATGGTGGTAGGATACAGGCAACTTCATTTGGAGACATTTTCTGGATGGAAATTATAGGAAGGGAAATTACTGAGGTGGGAAGGGAGAAATTGTCCAAAAAATCCATTTTAGAACAAGACCAAAGGTTTAGATTGAGTTTGAAATTAGGAAAAACACTTCCTAAAATTTTGAATGATTCCAAAGTTGGGTTAGGGTGTCTAAAAATGCATCAATTCCTCCTCATTGCAGACCTTTACACAATCGGGGAGCCTCTGTATACAGAGACTGGAGGTCGTGGTCACAGGTGAGGGATTCAGGGCTGAGATTCTGTGATGTGAGGAGACATGTAAAGATGGGATTTTTATCTTCAAGGATTTGAGGGGCCATTATATTGGATGACAGAGCTGATTTGTCCTTCTTGGCCCCCATGGTCAGAACTAGGAAGAACAAGGCAGCCATGGGGCAGGTGACCTAGGACACAAGGTCAAGGGGATCTGGATTCAAATTTATACCCCTGAAGAAATCACTTAATATCTCTCTGGCTCATTCTCCTCATTTCTTCAAGCTCTATTTGATTTAATATCACCTTAAAGGTGCCTTTTCAGCTTTCAGTCTATTATTCTCTAAATCGCACAGAGGTGGTCAGTCACTTTCTAAGCACTTTTTCTGGCCTGGGCACTAGACTTCATGTCTGAAAAAAAGAAATCTTCCAAATGTCTTGAGCTCCCCAGGAGTGGAATGAGCTTTGTTGGGAGGTGTTGTGTTTCCCACTTCCCCGTCTTTAGTTGGTTTCTTGGGGATTTTGTATGGCGTACTCTTTTTGTAGCACGTGTCGCACTATGTGGTTGCTAAGATCCCTTCTAATTCTGGGAACCCTGAGGATCTTCCCCTCCCAGATTCATTCATTTATTTAGATTTTTTTTTTTGGACTCAGTGAAAAAGGAGATTTTTTTTGCCTCAATGGCTACCTCGTATTAATCACAGATGAATAGCCTTGGTCATTCTAAAACCTGTGAAGACCTTGGCTTAATAAGGCCGAGGTCTCCTATTGCATTCAGAGCCATCTCCAGTGGTCCTGATCTATTTCTGGCTACTGGACCCAGATGGGTCTGGAGGGGAAAGTGAGGCGGGGGTCCTTGCCCAGCCCTGAAATCCAGTTCACTTGATTGTTACGGCTCATCCTCCCTGATGCCATGGCCCTCTTCAAGAATGAAGGAGAAACAACAATTCACAATGTGCCTTCAGATATATCTCTACAGGAAGACCGCCCTCTGCTCGTGTCCACCTCTAGCCTAGGTCCATTGGACTTGATGACTGTCTACATGTAGGTGCTTGGATCTGGCCTTGGAAGCAGAAAGGCCAGGTAGTCAAGCCCTTCTCCCCTAAGTCTCGGTACCCCAAAGGAAGGTTACATGGAAGTTTTCAGCATTTCTCAACCCGAGAGAGAGGCAGCATGATGTCCTCCTACATATTGCTCCTGGACCAGGAAGACCTGAAATAAAATGGGACTGTGACCACGTCCTCTAACTTCTCAAGCCACTCTCAGAATCTCAGATCATGGAGAGGTTTCAGGGCACATCCATGGAAGAGTTTGTACCCCAAGAAAACCATCGCTAGTTAGCTAGCTAGTTGTCCCATTATGGATTCCTTATTTTTACCTCCATGAAGAAAAATAACTTCCTGTGGAGGCTACAACCCGATTGAGTTCCAGATTTGAACTTCTTGACCCTGGCAGATAAATTTATAGCAAAGTACTGCACAGGGAACTTAAATAGCCAAATAGTATGGTTGCCTCTCACTTGGCCTTGGGGTACTAGGAACTTTATTTTGTTACCAGAGTTTCCTACTTATAGCTACTCTTACATAATCATTATGGCCCATTATCATTTTAATGAGTTATTTCCTGAAATGGTTAAAAAATTTCCAAAGAAAGCCTGCTATTGAACTTCCCAAGCTCATTTTCTCTTTTTTATTTGTTATTTTGTTAGTTTTTTTTTTTTTTTTT
>JAJPUD010002794.1:0-50545 GCA_023553655.1 Myrmecobius fasciatus
GGGGGGGGTGTCTACCCCAAATATGTGAAGACTTCCCTCTGTGGAATGGACAGATGAGAACAGTTTGTTCTAATAACCATGAAAGTAACTGAAGCAGATTCTGTGGAGCACTTAGAACTTAGACGCCAAGGTCATCCATCTACTATATCCTGGGCCATCATCAATCATCCTGACTTTTGTCTTGCCAGTGAACTTCCATGACTGTGGAGGAGGGAGTGAGGCAGGTGACTGTGCAACTTGACCTGCGTGTGAATTGTATTTAAGTAAGGCAAAGACATTAGGCATGATGTCATTGATTGTCTTTGAAAAGGAAGGACAAACAACAGTTCACTATGGAGACTCCCGATCTCTTAACTATTTTTGACATCTTGTACTTGATTCTCAGCATCAGTGAGGTCCTTGACTTCCTTTATCTCTTTGATGTTTGGCAACTGCCTGCTTTGCTACTTCTGTGTTGATATGCATTTATGATTTTCAGTCTCTTTTTAACCCCTGGATATTCCTGAAATCTTGTCTTGATCCTCCACATCTCAGCTCTTATTTTATCCCTGCTGCCCTGCCTGTGCCTATGGCCTGATATGATAATTATAATTGAGAGCAAATAAAAACTAGGTACGGGGTGGTAGTGTGACTACCACCCAGTAATTATGTCCAATGTCTAGTTATTCGGGGGGGGGGGACAAAATGATACTACCAGAAGGAATATGGAAAGCATTGCTAAATATTATGAAGTATTAGACAAGAATTTTAGATAGATGTGGTATTTTCTTCCTTGCTGGCAATCTGGAGCAAGAACTTTCGAAGAGAAAGGCAGATTTGGGAAATCAAAACAGGTGGCTAAGAAGATGGTGTCTAAGAACAGGATTTGGATTTCTTTGCTATAGCTTAAGGCCTGGGAAGGATGGTCCCTTAGCAAAGGAAAGGGTACACCTAAAGAGACCTAGCTGATAAGGATTTGCCAGAAATCTTGAAAACCTTGGGAAAGGAGATTAAATTGAAAAGGAAGGAGAGAGGGAGAAGAATGATAAAGCATCTCCACTAAACTAGATAACTAAGGAGAGCAGCTACAATGTAGGAAGAATAGTTTAGACACGCCTAGAAATTCAGAGGCAACAAAATAAAAGAAAGGAGCCAACAATCAAATCTCAGATGTTTGTAGAAAAAGGTGCTAAATATAGTTAACAGACAAAATCAATTAGACATTTTAATAAAAAGAGGCACATTTGATGATTTAGGTATATTATAGATACATCACTGAGATGTGAAGGGATAGGGCCCAGTAGTACAACATGTCTCTGGGAGGGTGCAACTTATCTCAAAAGAACAGGATGGATAAAAGTAGGAGGTAAAAAGGAATTACCATCCTATATTAATAAGATTTTGTTATTGTTCAATTCTTTTTCAGTCATGTCCATCTCTTCACAACCCCATTTGAGGTTTTCTTGGCAAAGATACTATAGCCTAATATGATAATTATAATTGAGAGCAAATAAAAACTAGGTACGGGGTGGTAGTGTGACTACCACCCAGTAATTATGGTTTGTCATTTTCTTCCTCAGTTCATTTTACATATGAGGAAACTGAGGCAAACAGGTTTAAGTGACTTACCCAGGGTCACACAGCTAGTCAGGGTCTGAAGTCAGCTTTGAATTCAGAATCTGCTGACTCCACTGGATGCTCTATCCATTGTAGCCCCTACCTGTCCTTTCATAAATACTAGTTGAATTCAGTCATCTCAAAGCCAGCAGCTAGGTGGTGCTACAGTTGCTAGAGTGTCAGGCCTGGGGTCAGGAAAACCAGGATTTAAATCCAGTTTTAGACTTAGTAGCTGGGTGACCCTGGGCAAGTCACTTCACCCTCTTTGCCTCTGTTTCCTCATCTGTAAAATGAACTGGGAAAGGAAATGGCAAACCATTTCAGTATCTCTGCCAAGAAAACCCTAAATGGGGTCACAGAGTCAGCCGCAATTAATTACCTAAACAGCAATATGTATGCAATCGGTATTCTCATTCTCTCTGTCTCTCTGTGTCTGTCTGTCTGTCTCTCGCTCTTTCTCGATCCCTTCTTCCTCCCTGTTTTTATCTCTCTCCCCCCTCTTCTTCTTTCCTCCCTTTTCCTGTCTATCTCCTTCGGTAGGATATAAGTTCTTTTAGGATAAGGACTGTTTACACTTTTCTGTTTGTTTCCTTAGGGCCTAGCATAGTGCCTAGTATTCAGTAGGCACTCCATAAATGCTTTTTAACTGAAAGAATCTATGATGTTATCAAGCATATTTTTTGCCAGGTATATGTTGGAGTCGATGGTTGCTGAGATCCCTTCCAGCTCTCAGCTTGTGTGATTCTGTCAGCCCTCATGCACAATTTCCTATTTTAACATCCTTGGTGCTGGAGCACCAAAGGGCAGCTGTGCACAAGGTATATAAATGTGGTTATTTAAGAACTGATACTGGGTGGCTAAGAGTCTTATTATTTTTGCATTTGCATCTTCCAAGTGTATTTGGGGGGAAAAGTGACTGAAAACAACAATTTTGGCCCCCTGCAATTTAAATAATAATGAAGCAGCAAACAAACTCTTTGTCTTTTATTTTAATGCTTTGACCAGTCTCTCTGTTAACAAACTACATTTCACATGCTCCCTCTCTCCCTTGCTCTGGCGCTCTCTCACTAACATTCATGTTCATCGATGACGGGAATAATGGAGATGCCAGTTTTCAGGGGCTTAGCTGGAAAGGACTGACCTGGGCCCATGTGGAGTACCCTAGGTACCAGATAGGACTTGCCTTTCAACTGCTCCTTCCTCACCCAATTGGGTCAGTCAATCAAATTCGATCACTATTTCTGGAGCATCTAGAAATACAAGAACAACCACCAAAAAAAAAAAAAAAGACTCCTACCCACCCCCTTAAGGAGCTTGAATTCTGTTGGCTCCTGACCTTTGCTTCAAAATTGCATCTCCCCCCCCCCCCACCTCCTTCTACCTCCTCCTCTTCTGGACGGGAGAGCATTGCACCTGGGGATTTCCTAGGCTTCTTCCAGCTCTGATTTTCTGTGACTTCTTGATTGCCACACAATCCAGTCTGATTAGTTCCTCTCCCTCCTGCCCCCAGCTGTTGACCAACCATTGCTTCTTGAAACATTTACATCTCGGCTTTCTGGCTTTGTTTTGTTTTTCCTATCTTCCCAATGATTTATTTTCATTTTCCTTTGTCAACATCCCTCTATCAAAGATTCCAAAGAAC
Organism: Myrmecobius fasciatus; assembly: GCA_023553655.1. NCBI lineage: Eukaryota > Metazoa > Chordata > Mammalia > Dasyuromorphia > Myrmecobiidae > Myrmecobius > Myrmecobius fasciatus. Next base: position 3,239 of record JAJPUD010002794.1, read on the forward strand.
CATCCTTCCTAAAATATTACATATATCATGCTACTCCTCTATTCACAAACTTTTGGTGGTTGCTTATTGCTCTGGGCATCAAATGTAACCCTAGTTCCCTTGTCTCATTACTATATTTGAGGTTTTCTCTCTCTCTCTCTCTCTCTCTCTCTCTCTCTCTCTCTCACTCTCTCTCTTCATCTTGATCTATATAACAAATTTGCAGGTAGTATTATTCCCTTTTTTGGATAAGAAAACTGAGCCTCAGAGATGTTAATTGATTTACCCAGAGTCACAGAGCTACTAAGAGTTTATAGTTAGCTTATAACATAGCTCTGCAACTTTGCATAGCTCTGAGCAACTTTATTATTACAACTTGACATCTGTTTTATCCAAGGCGATTGCTTTATTGTCTTTCTCTGACACCATGATTACTCATTTGAAGTCTTTGATCATGGGGTTCCCACTCCTTGAATTGTCCTTCTTTAGCCTTTCTTCTGATTGAAATACTAGGAATGAGAGCACATCTCAACTTTTCCAAGAAGCAACCAACATTGACCTCTCCTTTCGTTTATCCTTCTAGATTATTTATTGTCAATGTCATATCTTTTGATTCTTAATGATAAACCAAAGGAACTAGGAATGTTCAACCGTGGAGAAGAGAAAATTTATGGAGTTACATGATCAGTCTTCAAATATTTGTTGGCTTATTACATGGAGGGCCACTAGGTGGTGCAGTGAATGGAGTGTGGAACCTGCAGGCTGGAAGACTGACTCCCTGAGTTCAAATGTGACCTCAGACACTTATTAGCTGTGTGACCCTGGTCAACTTGCTTCACCCCATTTGACTCAGTTTCCTCGTCCAAAGATACCACTCCACTATCTTTGCCAAGAAAACTCCAAATGGAGTCAGAAAGAGTCAGACACAACTGAAAAATGACTGAACAAAAAATAAGCAGTACATGGAAGAAGGATTAATTTATTCTGTTTGTGCTTAAGGTGGCAAAACAGACACTAATAGTGGAAATTACAAGAAAGAAGCATTTCATTCCCCCCCCCCAAAGGGCAACATTCTATTAATTAGATCTGTTGTAATAATGGAAAGTCTTACCTTGTAAGGTAGTAACTCCTCTGTTCTTCAAGTGAGGTTAGATGATCCTTGACCGAGATATTATAAAGAAGTCTTGCTTCATTTGGCCATTAAAGTAGGCTTATGGAACTTCAGAAAGTAAAAAAAAAATTACAGAGCTTCTGATCGAATTGTTTCCTTTTATAGATAAAAAGCTGAAACCTAGAAAAGAGAAATTATTTGCCCAAAGTGATACCCCCTGACTTCCTATACAACCAAAACACTATAATGCTATCTTGCATTGTTAGTTGGGCATATTTTGTCTCTCTGCACGAGGGAGGGACTGTGTCTTAATCCCGATTATAAAATCATGGATTTAGAACTGGAAGGGCCCATATATGCACTGGGCACGTTGCAAGTATTCAGTAAATACTTACTCGGTTGAGTCACACTGAAATGAATATGTAGAAATCTGCCCATTTCCCGCTAGGTTCTGTTATCTTGAAGTGACAGTAAGAACAGATTGAGAGTCTCTAACACCTTTGTTCTCACAGTGATGAGATATGGCTGTTCACCATGATCTTGGATCACAGGAGAATTCAAATGATAAAAAACCCAAAGGGCGATGTAAAGATGTGGGTAGGTGTGAGCATGCTCCAGAATACCAATGACAATTTGGTATAAGAGGTCGTACATAGATATTTACAGCCAGTCATGTCGCAAGTAGGAAAGTCAACAAATGGATGGCCTTAGTACTGCATCCATATTCCCGAGATGCTTCAAGACCCCAAAGTGGGCTTCTAAAATAACAACCACCACCACAGCAGCAACAACTGGCACATTGTGCTTTAAAGTTTACAGAATTTTTAAATTTACTTACCTATATTGTCTGTACAATGCCTAAATATTTTATTTTTGAATTTTACAGATGGGTAAACCAAGGAAAGCAGAGATTACGTGATTTTGCCAGGCTCATACAGCTCATAAGAGGCAGGCTTTGAACTCAAGTTTTCCTAACTCTAAGGCCAGTACTTTACCCGCAGTGTCACTTAACTGTCAAGTGTATTGGGTAGTGCCCATATGGAGGATTAATGAGAAAACATGAACATGAATCTTATAGGATGAAAAGGCATGGAGGACCTGGGATCTGTGTTCATGGAGAGACTGCCCACCCAGCTGAAATCAAAGACCCCCCAGAAAATAGGGGAGTGTGTGTGTGTGTGTGTGTGTGTGTGTGTGTGTTACAGATAGGATCCATGGTATAATGGTGAAGATCTCTAAGTTGAAGAGTTTGTCTACAATACTTCCTAGACCTGTGTGACCATGATCAGGTCCCTTGGCTATTTTCAGCCCCTATTTTCTCACCTGAAAAGTAGGGATAGTACCCATAGCAGCTACCTCACAGGAGGATTTCAGGGACTTAGACAATATTTGTAAAGAGATTTGCAAATCTTAAATCATTGTATTATTATTATTATAATTATCATTTGCATGGCACTTTCAAGTTTATAAGGCACTTTCCTGACAGTAGCCCTAGGTACAAAGATTATTCTCCCCCCTTTTATGGATGAAGAAACAAAATCTCTGACAAATAATGGGATTTCTTCCAAGCTCATACAACTAGGAAGTATCTAAAATGTGACCCAAATCCAGGTCTTACCCACACTAGCATATTACCTATTTACAATTATGAGTAATAAATATTGTAGTATCACAGTTTTAAAGTTCTAAGTTTCCCTAAAGGCCATGTAATCCAAGCCTCTTCTTGCAGATGAGGAAACTGAGACCCAGAGGAGTTAAGTCCAAGGTTATATAAGCAGTGGCAGAGTCAGGATTTGAACTCAGGACCTCTCCTTAAACTTTCAGCTCTCTGGAATGCCAGAGCTCAAGGAGACCTGAGAGAGCCCTTCTTCCATTCAACATGCTTATTTTATAGATGAGGAACCACAGCCTGGGAGAAAGGAAAGGACCTCCTTGGGGCCATCTCATCCGTCTCATGTGAATGTCAGGATTCGGTGAAGTTGATGGCCTGCCTTTGAAGCATTGGGGGGTAAAGTGGGGGAATGAAACATTCACATGGTCACCTGTAAGCATACTTAATATGCTAAATGCATGAATGCCCTTGAACACCTATGGCAAAGGAGAATCCCAAGCTTGCTTTTCTCCTTATGCACAGGCTGACTCGCCGTCACAAATCTCCTTTGCTCGACCTTTTTAATGCTGATAAAGGCCACCTTGATTCATGATGCATGAGCCTAGTTCTTTGAAGCCTATGAGAAATCTTTTGTTCATTCTACATGCAAACAAATTACTTTCTAAGGGCTGAAATTTAAAGTGGCATTAAGCACTGAGAACATCTATATTTAATTATGCAAAAGGGCCAGGAAACAATTTATAACCTTAAAATAGTATAATTAAAAGAGAATTTCTTCCTGTGGCAGAGATTTGTCCTGGTGAGCCCTATCCTTGGCCATCATCTGTCTAAATGGGCATGTCTGCTGTGGTCGGTATTTCTAGGTAGTTCTGAAATTTGATGAGAGATCATACTCAGATTAAAGATAAGGGCCCAGATCCTTGGAGCCCCAACTGCCTGCCTATAGTAATGCTGAGGAAAGAGAAGGTTTGATGGTTCCTAGCAAGGGATGAGAAAGACTCTGTGGAAGCATGGTATATGGTAAATGAACATGAATGTGGGACTTAACAGGTTAGTGAGTCATAGATTTAGAGCTGGAATAAAAGTTAGAGCTATCTAGTAAAATAGTTCTTAAACTTTTTGGTCTCAAGGCCCCCTTATACTCTTAGTAATCATTGAAGACCCCTCCCCAAAGAGCTTGTGTCTGACGATGTTTATCATATTGGAAATTAAGATGTCTTAATAGGTTATAAAAATAGTTTTGACCTTACAGACCCCACAATAAACTCTTGGGGACTCTCGGAAGTTTCCAGACCATACTTTCAGAACCACTGATTCTAGTTAAATGGTAGGTATCGCTGAATCAATGAGAAACCAGGAACTAGAGAGGTTCTAACTTCCTGTATGACTTGGGGCAAGTCCCATCTCTTTGCATTTCAGTCAACTCCTTTACAAAAATAAAGGATCCTACCATTCTAGCACCAACATTTTATGATTCTGATTTTTATTATTATCCCTCTATTAAATTCTGTCCTGTTGCTCATCAAAGTGGCCATATTTCTTTGTGTCCTTCTGCAGAGCAAGCCACGAAGTGGGGATGGTGTGGGATGTGAGAGTTGACAAAGGTGTTAGAGACGTAGGGTGCTAAGAAAGAAAGGGACTGACCCAAGGTGGCACAGTGAGTTCATAATAGAAAAGAGATTTTTACCCAAGCAGCTGACTCCTGATCTAGCACAAATACCAGCCAGCTCCTGGCAATGAACTTCAAAAATCAAGGAGGTGGCTAGGTATAATGAAGTTTGTTGGCCTGGGGGTCATAATCTCAGAGCTGAAAAGGATCTCAGAGACCATTCCATCTAATCCCATCTGACAAGCATTTATTAAAGCCCTACCATGAGGAAGACATGCTGTGTACAAGGTATAGACACCCCTCAGAGCCAAGAACACCCACGACAGTGTTGTCTGTGTGACCCAGGGCAATCCGTCTGACCAGTCAGTGCCCCAAGGGACTAACTCTGAGACTCTCAACGACAGAGCAGGTGCTGGTTTGCATTGGTAGATAGAATTGACTCCTCCAGTGAAATTACTGATCTAGTCCCACTCTCCCACCCGCAGTGTCCAAAATTTGCAAAGTACCATGCTGAGCTCTAGGAATACAAAGTAAAAAAAAAAAGTCTTTGTTCTCCAGGAAGCTCTACTGGAACAAGAATCCATCCTACATTATCTCCAACAAGTGAGGATTCATTCAGCCTTTGTTAGGAGACATAGTGAGGAAGAAGCTCCTACCTCCCAAGCTAGCCCTTGCCACTTTGCAGTAGCTCCCATGTGAAAGCCCGATCTTGAATTGCAGACACCCCCTTCAGTTACAAGCTGAGTTACTATGGGAAAACCATTTCATTTCTCTGAGCCTCAACTTCCCCATCTGTAAAATGGGCTAGTGGTATTAGCACACAGCTCTTGTGAGGATCAAATGAGACAGTGGATATGGAAACTTCTTTGTTCATTTGGCACATAATTTTTTAAGTCCCTGACTTGGGTCAAGCATGGTGCCATGGGATCTGGGGAGACAAAGGCAAATATGAAACACTGTAATCAAAGGCACATTGAGAAGGAAGGGAATTGTAGCAACTAGAGGGGACCCAGAAGAGGTTTCTATAAGAGTTACCATCCAAGTTGAGCTTTGAAGGAAGCTAGAGAGTCGGAGAAGATGGAGTATTTTCTTGGCACAGGGCAGGGGTAGGACATGGAGGTGGAGTGTGTTTGTGGTCTATACTACGGTTCTCTTTGTAGCATCTAGTGGTCGAGTTAGGGTTAGGATTAGAGTGAAGTTGAATAATCTAGATATATGTATTGAGCAAGGGCTAAATGCCTTAAATAAGTGTCCTTAACTTTGAAATACATAATCAATACATACATAACACATATATAATCAATAAATACATAATAAAGAACATAATATCTTCATATCTGAAATGCAACAAATGGGGGGATTTCAGAACATTATAAGAATACTCAGCTTAGAGAAACAACCCCATAAAAATTAAAATATTCCATACAGTTAAAGGGATTCTTTACTTTTTGCTGCTTCCTTTTCAACAGCTGCTCCATGGCACAGATTGTTTGCCAGTCTTTAAGGGCATAAAATCAAGGAATCGAAGGGAAATACCAGCTTGAGAATTGACTGCCAATATGACACTAGGAAGGTCATTTCATCTCTGAGCTTTCATTTCATCCTTTGGTAATTGTAATTAAGGACAATAACTTTGGCCGTGGCAGCTAGGTGGCTCTGCAGTGGCTAATGTAATAAATAGAAGGCCAGGCCTGGAGTCAAGAAGATTCATCTTCTTGAGTTCACATCTGGCTCAGACACTTCCTAGCTGGTTGACCCTGGGCAAGTCCCTTCATCCTGCCTCAGTTTCCTCATCTGTAAAGTGAGCTGGAGAAGGAAACGGCCAAACACTCCAGTATCTCTGTCAAGAAAACCCCAAATGGGGTCACAAAGACTTGGACATGACTAAAATGACCTAACAACAATAAAGGCCAGTTGGATCAAAGCGGCTCGGAGCATTTCAAACAGGCCAAGGTGCCAGAATTTAGGGGGGGGGGAAAGAAAAACTCAAGGTTCTCAGATTTTCTGAACTCCCCTTTTTCACTTGATTCCTTGAATAGAGAGAATGATAGTCTAGTATATACAGTTCTATATTTAGACAAATACGTCCTGCCTTGAAGTCTTAACTCTGCTACTATCAACCTTGGGAATGAGTGTATTCTTTTCCGTCCCCGAGTCTCACTTTCCTTCTCTTTAGAATGAGGGACTGAGACTAGATAAAGTCCCCCCAGCTTTCAATCCTTTGATTATATAGGAGTCAGTTAATAAAGATTTGTTGATTGCTTGACAAGGCTATTTTCTGCAGTGATGCAAGGAGGATCCCCAACACATCCCATGGAGTCTGTATGTCTCTATAGAATATGGAATTGCTCAGTACTGTCTTGTTTACGCGTGAATGTAGTCCAGTGCCCAGCACATTGCCCCCAACACCAGAGGTGCTTTATGAATGCTTGGTTGCTTGCTCAGTCATCAGAGAACTAGACTGAGCAGGTAGTTCATTTCCCTCCGCCCGCCCCCCCCCCATGGTAGTGAAGAAGTCATACTCAGAGAAACAGTTCTTGGTTTTTCTCTTGTGAAAATAGATTTGGCCTTCATTTAGAGAGATGGGGAAAAAACAAAGAAGATACTGGGGTGAAGGGAAAAAGCCATTATGGATAGAGGTGGAGGACTATTAGGGCAGAATTCTGTATACTTATCTTATGTGCTTAGAGCACCAGGCTTGTTTTACTTAACTGTTTTCTCCCACTAACAAAGGAGAGTTCAGTTTTTATGTAGGGAAGGAAATTGTTTCCAACAATGACTATGATGTAAGTAAAACCAAAATGAATTAACAAAACTAATTTTTTTCCTCATGGAAAGTGTAGGGTCCCAATGTAGATTTTCTTGGATGACACCTGATGCTAGTGGTAGCCTGAATGATTCGTGATAACTCTTCACATGGCTGCTCTAGTGAACATTCTACCAGTAATTTTTTTTTAATGCAAGCAAAGGAATAAATAGAATAACGATCCCTTTGGCGATTCCCATTGTACATGCCATTTCCTAAATGTACAAGATTATGATTAGCTCTGCCTCATAATTAACAATTTGCCAAAGTGCCTGCTACGCACACAAATTCCTGTCAGAATTAGGCAGAATTTTTGCTGTCTGAATAGATTTCCTTGATCCAAGGAAGAAGAGAACAATCAGAGTGGAAGCCATCCCAGATGTCTAGCCTTATTTTCTATACACAAGCGTAATTAACAGCAATACTAATTGTTCCAGACCAGAAGCTCATTTGTTTTTTTCTAGATAGCAAGAACATTAAATCGCAGAGGGATTGTCTGTCTGTCTGTCCGTCTGTCTGGCGCTTTCTCTATTTTGCCTGTAGCCAGGAGGATCATAAGGTCTACATCTGGCTGAAGGCAGATTGGTTGGATTTTAGAAGCACATAGCATCTGTGAGGGAACTTATACCCAGACTTCTGGAGTAGTCTGCCTATGTATAATCTCAGTGGTCCAGACGAGTGCCAGTTCCTGAGCAGAATAGGGCCAGGGGTCTGGCTGTCCTGAGTTGGGTGAGGGAGAGTCCATACAGGATATTTGGTGATGGTGGAAGCCTTCAACTTGTTGTAATAGAGGACACAGATTCCAGCGCAATAGACTATTGGGGCTGGGGTGGGGGCACCCACATGCACAGTTATATGTTATACTCTGTCAGAATGGAGACACATAAAAGAAACTCATTGAGCCCTTCATTTGCATATTGCTTTAGACTTATACTCAATTAAAATGAATTTGAGGGATAGCAATAAAACACGGGGGTGGGGGGATCAGAAAAGGCAGCTTGTAGGAGGGGGCATCTGAATTGTGCCTTGAAAGGAACTGGGTCCTAAGAGGCTGAAATGAGAAGAGAGAGCATGCAATGATAATTGTATTGTTAGTATCCATTGATTGAGAATGTACATGACGACAAAATATCCCTGTGCATTCAGTGAACCTTTGAAATGAAATGGAATTTTAAAAATCACATCAGCATTGACATGCATTAGGGAGAAAAATTATAGTACAGCTATTTGCAAGCCATTATTCAAGGATGTGTTTTTTTAAATGGATTTGCATATGGATTCATGGACCCCATAAAAAACTACATGGCCTCCTCTCTGTGTGTATTGTGTGTGGGGGAGTCTATATAGCTCACAGGGTGGCAGCCTTGGACTTGGCCTGTAATATTCTTTCTAGCTCTATGGTTCCATAAGAATAACTTACATTTGCTTAGCACTTCCTTCAAGATTTAAAAAGTCAGCCCCCAGGAGGCAGTTTGTGCCAGTATTTTACTAATGGAAGAAGTAAAGTTCATTTTCTCTAATAAATATACAAGTTAGGATTTGAACCCAAGTATCTCAAGGAGATAGTGTACAATTAAAGACAAAAAAGGAATGCATTTAGAGTTTAAAATAAAACTTGAGGTTGAATTTCACTTCTATTCTGTACCACTTGTGTGATCTTGGACAAGTCCTTTTTGACCAGTGGGAGTTCAGGTTCTTCTGTTACAAGATGAGCAAGTTGGACTTGCTCTGAGATCCTTTTGGCTATAATTCATATTATCTCATGACTTCAGTTTAGATATTGGCTGCGCTGCTTATTACTTCCAAAAGCTTGGGCTATATCCCTCATCTCTGTCTGAGCCCTTATTGCTTCTTCTATAGAATGAGTAGGTAAGTCTAGGTCAGGGATTCTTAACCTTTTAGGAAGTCATGGACTCCGTTAATAGTTTGGGGAAGCCGACTGACCCCTTTTCAGAATACTGTTTTCAAATAATTGAAAGGAATGGGAAATTTCAGTTAGAGGTTGGTGAAAGTAAAGATGCCATTTTTTTATAACCCTATCCGAGGTCACAGACCCTTGGCATCTGTCTGGATCCTAGGTTAAGACCCCTTAGACTAGATGTTCTCTCAGATGCTTTGTGGCCCTGACACTCTGCTTCTGTGACTCCAAGGCCAGCATCCTTGCCCCTCCAAATCTTTTTTTTTTGCCTCTATTTTTTTATTATAGGTGAGGCAGTTAGGGTTAAGTGACTCACCCAGGGTCACCCAGCTAGTAAATGTTGAGCATCTGAGGCCAAATTTGAACTCAGGGCTTCCTGACTTCGGGGCTGGTGCTCTATCCACTATAGTGCCATCTAGCTGCCTCCTTTCTTTCAGTTACATTTCTCAGAAATGACAGACTTTCAGCCTTGAAGTATAGGTTTTAATTTTGGAAAGATCCCCAAACAACTTGGCAATACATTAGCTGATTAATGTGGATAAACAAGCTGGGGAAGAGCTTGCTTGGGCCAAAATGAGATGTGGCTATCGGCAATGAGACTGAGTTTCCTCTTGAATCTCAGAAATTAGTTTGAGGCAGGGAGAACACCATGTGATTTGAACCCTATCAGACATCACTGAAACCGCTGTATAGCCTCTGACGGTGCATTTTTGTAGTGGACACACTCTTTAGAAATATAATTTCTAGTGGAACAAAAGCCCTTTTGTTATTCAATAACCATATCTAGCATCCTGTCCAATATCACAAATTGGACAAATGAATACATACATTAAGCATTTGTTCCTTGTCAGGAGCTGGAAACACTCCTGCCCTCAAGGAGCTCATATTTATTGGAGTAAATAATATGTAAACATATAAAAATATGAAATAGATACAAAATAAATACAGAGTAATGGGGGGGAGAAGAAAAGGAATAAGCATTCATTAAGAGCTTACTATAAATATGTCAGTCACTGAAGTAAGCGCTTTACAAATAATAACTCATTTTATCTTTACGATAACCTTGTAAGATAGGTGATGCTATTATCTCCATTTTACAGTTGAGCAAACTGAATCAGACAAGTTAAGTGGCTTGTTTAGGGTCACCCAGTCAGTAAATATCCCAGGTTAGATTTGAATTCAAGTCTTTCTGCATCCAGGCCCAGCTCTCCATCCACTGCCGCACCACCTAGTGGCCTAGACTGAGACCTCTAGAGAACCACCAGAGACTGGAGGATCAGTTAAGGCCTTATATAGTAAGGAGCATCTGAGATAAACTTTGACAGAGGCTAAAGGTCCTAGGAGATAGAATGAGGGGACAGAAACTTAGAGATACTCCAAACCATGTTTTCAAAGAAACTGAAATGAGAGAGGGAACTTCATGCATGAAGAATTGCAAGTAGGACAATTTGACGAACATATAATGTGTGAAGGGAAATAACATGTGTTAAGTCTGGAAAAGCAGGCTGGAATCCTGTGAAGGGTTAGACATGACAGACAGAGGGATGGAGTGTTGGTGGTATAGGCCATAGGATCATTAGATTTCAATCAGTAAGGGCCCTCAGAGACCATGTAGTCCATTCCTCTCCTTTCACAGATGAAGAAACCTTACTCTTCTGCTAAGGGGAATAACTTGCCCCAAGGTCCAGAGCCAGTCAGTACTACAGCTGAGATTCAAACTCAGTTTTCTAAGTCCAATTCAGCGCTTATTTCATCACACTCTGCTGTCCATTACTAAATTTTACAGTTGAGTAAACTGAGGCCCCAATAGTTTCTGTGAGAAAAACACTTTTTGGTGCTTCTACAAGAGGAAATATGGGAGCAAGATTGGAAGGAAGCACTGGGAATGAGCCTTCCTGAGGGACCTGATAATTGAGTTATAAACAACATTGTCACAGTTTCCCCATTTTTCCTGTTTTTTTTTTTCCAGTCTGTTTCCCCTATAGACAAATGGACGTAAATTTCTATGAGCATGCCTCTAAATGGAGTATGATTAGAAACTGAGGATGAAGGGCTTTGTTAGAAGTCATCTAAGCATGATCTGAGAAATCGGTGTGACAGTAGCTTGCAACATAACCCACGAGGTTTTAGGACCAAATGAAATATATACATGCTGTGAGAGACTATCCCTTGGATCTGGAGAATGCTAATTTATCACTTCAGCTCCACGGAATCAATTTGCATTTAGAACAGAAGAAAATTGACAAAAGAAATAATGTTAAAATCAATTAAAATGGGAAAAGGGGGCATGTTATTCAAATGGGAAGTCATTTGTGTTTCTGACTTTACCCAGAGTATCTCTGAAGGGGTAGTTGTTCCTGTGTACCATGCGGTCACGTTAGTCATTCATTCATTCACCAAATATTTCCTGAGCACCACACCAGTGTGCACCACAGATACAAAATTAAGATAAAAATCTCTGTCTAGTAGTCTATTAGAGTCTAGTAGGAAGAAATAAAATGTCAAAACAAGGAACTACAATTTAGAATATTACGTGATGAGGTTCTTTTTTTGGTCTCGACCTGAGACCAAATTGGTAGAGAGACCTTCACCAAAGAAACTACCTGCACTAATGCAGTTTAGTGATTTTTCTGTAATTGAATCTTGGGGAGCTGCCTGTGGGCACTGAGAAGCGGTCACACAGTCAGGAAGTGTCAGAGATAAAACTTGATCTCAGGATTTTCTGCCTTTGTTCATTATGCCATGCTGCCTCCTGCTGTTGATAACAATAATAGCTAATGTTTTCGTAGCTCTTTAAGGTTTGAAAAATGCTTTCCAGATTTTGTCTCACTTGATCTAATAAGAATAAGAATGAAAATTGGACTTTTCATTTCATTAGTATAAAAAACAAAAGATCAGATGAAGAAACTCCCTTTACCAAGGCAGGTCAGTATCTCCTCTTCAAACTCACGGTCTTAGAGAACTGCCTGAGGCAGTGATAGGTTAAGTGACTTGCCCATGGCCACACAGCCAGGATGTGTCAAAAGCAGACTTGAACTCAGGGCTTCCTGACACCAACAGTGGCTCTCTCAACCCACTTATACCATACTGCCTCATTGCATTAGGAAGGATCAAAATATAGTGTGATGTGAAGTCCAAAGGGGAAGTTTGTTACCAACCACTGAAATTCAGAAAAAAAAAAAGATAGAAGAAAATTGACAAAAGAAATCATGTTAAAATCAATTAAAATGGGGAAATGGGGCATGTTTTTCAAATGGGAAGTTATTTGTGTTTCTGACTTTATCCAGTCAGAAGCAAGTAGCATTTGAACTCAGCTCCAATAAACTCAGAAGGGGATAAAGGGCATGCATTTTAGGCATAGGGAACAGCAGAAGATGTGGAGGGAAAGCAAGTGGTTCATTTGAGACCATTGTGTAGGATCTGTTCTAGAAGTTGGATGGGACATCTCTAGCTGGTGACAATTGGCAAAGGCATTCCTATTAGAAGACGAGGAGTTGCCAGTGGCCAGTCCACTGACCCAGAGCTCCCATTCTTTTCTTCCCCTAGTGTCATTGAGTCTTTTGAGCCACAAGTTTCTGTGGGTACTCTGGGTACTATGAGTATTGTGATCTTGATATGCTGATTTTGTTGAAAACTCTTTCGCTCAAGAGGTAAAAGCAATATGGGGGAACAGAGAAAGCACTCAGCCTGCTTGTCCCAATATTCCCCTCCAGACAACTTTAAAATCACACATTAAATTCAATTTTGGAATGGCAGAGCCAACCAGAGGTCAGAGTGAAACCATCTTTCAGCCCAAGACAACATAGGAGGCTGGAAAGAAAGATCTGTGACATTGGGGTAGAGACTAGCCTAGGACCCATGTGGATGAAACATCAGTAATGGGACATGGTGGTAGTGACAGAAGCAGCTGCAACTTCAGGAACCCTTAAACTAGAGATAATAGGAGGACCTGGTAACTGGTCATAAAGAGATTATAGGTACCCATATGCTAGCACTAGACACAGGACCAAAAACTATTTGGCATCTCCATTGCCTATATCCACTTCTGAGTCATGATTGAAGGGCAGAGAGGAGAACTTTCAGTCAATAAGGAATAGAAATCATGAGGGTCAGTATTGCTTCCAGTCCCAAGAGATGAGAGGCTAGGAGGAGAAGTATCAATTGCAATCCCAAAGGATCTGGGACTCTTTCAAGAGTAAAGACCAGGGTGTAGATCAAGAAAGCAGGGCCTACACCTTTCCCTAGATCATACCGCCTTGGAAACCCTGAAAATTTCCAAACTCCCCAGAACTAGTAATGAAAACAGTAATATAAAGAAGCCTTAAGCTTTAGACAGAGACCCTCTCCCCAGGTCAAAAAAAAAATACTGCAAGGTATCAGAAAGAGACCATTCAAATTTGCATTGTGGAGCCACAGTCAGGATCACACAAGATTTGACAGATACTATGGTTAAAGGAATGGAGGGCTTGGAATATGATCTTCTGGAAGGCAAAACAGCAGGGATTACAACCAAGAATATCTACCCAGAAAAATTGAGTATGATTCTTCAGGGGGAAAATGCATATTTAATGACACAGAGGACTTTTAAGCATTCCTGATGAAAAAACCCGAACTGAATAGAAAATTTGACTTTGAATTAGAAGACCCGAGAGAAGTATAAAAACGTAAATATGAAAGAGAAATCAGAAGAGATTCAATAAGGTTTAACTGTGTACCTTTCTATAAGGGAAGATGATATATGTATCTTCTAAGAACTCTATCATATTAGGGCAGTTAGAAGAATTCCACATAGAAAGAAGATGCAGGAGTGAGTTGATTTTGTTGGGATGATATTAAAAAATGTATACATGAAAAAAAGAGATGCCCTGGGAAAAGGGGAAAGAGAATTTTCCCAATTCTTTCTTTATCTCACATAAAGGAAATATGCAGGAAAAAAGCTTTTATAGTAGAGGGGGAAATGAAGGGTGAGTGGGAAATGCTTGAACTTCATTCATATCTAAATTGGTTAAAAAAGGGAATATATATGCACACACACACACACACACACACACACACACACACACACACATATATGTGTATATTCAACTGGTAAGAGATATCTTTTTTGCCCAATTGGGAAGTAGGAAGGGAAGGGGATTAGAGAAAGAGTTGATAAAAGGAAGAGTAGATAAAAGAAAATAGTGTTCAAAAGCAGAACAAACTTTACAGGAAGGACAGGATAAAAAGAGAAGGATAAATAGAGGAAAATAGGTTGGAGGGAAATGCACAGGTAGTAATCATAACCATGAATGGGTTAGACTCAGCCATAAAATGGAAGTAGATAGCAGAATAGATTAAAAGCCAGAATCCAACAGTATGTGGTTTACAAGAAACACACCTGAAGCAGAGAGACACACACAGAGTTAAATTAAGGGGCTGGGGAAGACTCTTATGTTTTACCTGAAGTAAAAAAGGTAGGAGTAACAATCATGAACAGACCTAACTAAAATGAGTAAGCAAGGGAACTAATTCTTCCTAAGAGGAACCACAGACAATGAAGTGATATAAATGGTAAACACATATGTACACCATGTCATATAGCATCCAAATTCTTAAAGGAAAAGTTAAATGAATTGCAGAAGGGATTAGTGAAGGACCTCAAGTTTTTCCTCTCAGAGTTAGATAAATCTAACCACAAAATAAGATGAATAGAATCTTAGAGAAGCTACAGAAAATCTTAGAAAAAAATCTCCAGAGAACAGGATAGGATAGGAACAGGAAGATAATATCCTTTTCTCATTTGTACATGGCTCATTCACAAAAATTGACCATCTATCAGGGCATTAAAAACCTCACCCAAATGCAGAAAAGCAGAAATATTAATTGTACCCTTCTCAGACCATAATGTAATAAAATTATATTTAACAAAAGACTGTAGAAGCATAGATTAAATGCTAATTGAAAGCTAAATAATCTAATTCTAAAAATTGAGTGTTTCAAAGAATAAATCATAGAAACATTAGAGAGGATGACAATGATGGAATAGCATTCCAAAATTTGTGGAATATAGACAAAATAGTACTTAGGGGAAAATTTATAAAAGATCAGATCAATGAATTGGACTTGGAACTTAAAAACTAGAAAAAGGACAAACTAAAAATCCCCAATTAGACACCAAAATGGAAGCCCTGGAAATCAAAAGAGAGATTAATAAAGTTGAAAGCAAAAAGTTTATTGAATTAATAAGTAAAAGTAGGAACTGGTTTTAGGAAAAAAGGAAACCAGTTAAACAGATTAACCACTGGTTAATTTGATTTTTTTAAAAAGAAAGAAAACCAAATTACTAGTATAAAATTGAAAAGGGTAAATGCACCACCATTGAAGATGAAATTAGAGCAATTAAGAGTTATTTTGCCCAATTACATGCCTGTAAAACTGACAGTCTGCAAGAAATAGATGAATATTTACAAAAATATAAACTGAAGAGGAAATAAAATACTTCACTACTCCTATTTTAGAAAAAGCAATTGAATAAATCATAACTGAACTCTCTAAGAAAAAAATCTCCAGGATCAGATGGATTCATAAGTGAATGCTACCAAATATTTAAAGAATGATTAATCCTAATACTTTTATAAACTGTTTGGAAAAAAGTATATGAAAAATTTAGAGTTATGTCCAAAGAGTTATAAAACCATGCATATTCTTTCACCCAGCAATACCAGTACTTTGGTCTATATCCCATTAATGAGATTAAAGAAAAGGGAAAGGGACCTATTTATTGAAAAATATTATTGCAGCTCTTTTTGTGGTGGCAAAAATTGGAAATTGATGCCCATCAATTGAGGAATGATTGAACAAGTTGTGGTATGTTATTGTGATGGAATACTATTTTCTATCAGAACTAATAAGGAGGATAATTTCAGAAAAATCTGGGAAAACTTATGTGAAATGATGCAAAGTGAAATAAGCAGAACCAGGAGAACTTTATGCATAGTGGTAAAAGAGCAAAGACTAGTAGCAGAGACTTTCCAAAGTGGTTAGAGGGAAATGATAGATGCTAACCCCAGGGATACGAGGAAGGGTTGCTACGCCAATGGGAGGTAAAAGCGAGGAGAAGGAGCAGTTTAAAACTTCCAGTATTAGCACTAAAAGTAGGAGTTTATCCTACTTTCCCTATGGTTGACAGATTCCTCCCTTTTTGAAACAAAAATGTCCCATCTATCACTCATAATAAATAATAAAGATTATAACTGCTTCTGTTTTCTAGTTCTCTGGGATTCCACGTTGGCTAAATAGGATGTTGAGAGTGCGATGGGAGGCTCATCATCTTATCTCTGTTTCGGCTGTAGGAAATCTGATACCTATAAGAATTACGCTGCTACCAAAAAGTATTTGATTTCAGTTGAGCATAGCATCATCAGAATTTTGCAAAGAAGACGGCAATCTTCCCAGTCTTTTTAGGGCTGTAAAACCAAATAGTAAAATTGTATTGGTAAACAGAAAATACTCCAAGTATCCTAGAGAGCTGTCTCTATAACTAGCTTGACCTAGGCTGAAGGGAATTGCCTTGAGCTTGCTTTTCCTGGAAGATCTATAGAGTCTTTGCTTTAGAGAGTTTCCATCTTACTTTGGATTCTACATATGAATGATATTTGAACTTTCCGGCAATTGTGGTGGTCCAAGAATGGAATGGACTGTCTTGGGAAGTAGTGAACTCCCTTTGATTTCAAAGATCTTAAAAGCAGAGGTAGTATGACCATTTCTTAGCAATGGTATAATACAGGTTCCTTTATAGTAGGGCTTGATCAAATGGCCACTGAGGTCCCACTGTCATATTCTATGATTCTCTAAATGCTGACCTAGGTAGGGTTAGGGGGAAACTTTCATAAGGATCCTAGTGTTAAGAAGAAAAGACTTGATTTTTCCCTGTAGCTATAAATGTATGTGTGCTAGCAATACAATTCAGGGTACAAGTAGTCATAGCTCCATATTATGGGTGAAGAAGGTGCTATTCAGAGAGGTTGTGACGTTAGTCCAAGAACACATGGTTCCTAAGTGCTGAAATGCAGGAAGGCCCAGCGCTTCTGATTAAGTGCCTACTATGTTGTAGGTGCTAGGGAGTGGTGATAAAAAGGTACAGACAGAATTGTCCCTCCTTTCAAGAAGTTCCTGCTCTGTCATGTACACAAGTTGGACTTAATCTTATTTTTTGACCTGGACCTATCAGATAGTCTGATGAAGTTTATCGACCCCTTTTCAGAATCATGTTTTTAAATGTGTAAAATAAAATACAGAGGATTACAAAGAATATCAACAGCTAATAAAAATAAAGTTGCATTTTTCCCCATCTCGGTTCCCCAACCCTGTGAAATCTTTCCATGTTGACCTCATGTTAAGAGACCTTGCTTAAAAAGGAAAAAAATATAGAATGAGTAATAACTGAATGCCAATTCTTATTCATTTAAGTAACAGTAATATTTGATCATATAACATTTGCTTTATAAAACAGAGATCTCATAATGGCCTTACCAGATCAAAGGTGCAAGGAGTAATATCCCCCTGTTATTGGTGAAGAAGAAATTCAGAGAGGTTGTGGCATTTGTCCATGAACACACCATTCATGAGTGCCAAACCTGGGAAAGCCCATGGCTCCTGACTGCCAGTCATTTTACAGTTCTTTCCACTTAGGCCTTTCTACTGTGAACTGAAATAATGTGGGGCTGTGGATTTTTTTGTGAGCCTTTAATGTAGTGAGACTGTAGTGATTTAAAAAGTTGCTGTAGAAGCAGATTTTGCAACTCTGCCTAAGGCACATTTTACTGCAATCCTTCCATTTTCTTTGGACTATCACAGCATGGTCCTTAATCTCTGTGTGCCTGCTTTGTCTTCCCTAGTAATTTAGCTTATTACAAGTATTGTTCCTTCCAAATCCCAGTAATCTCTTTACTATTTCTGTAGGGGGAATTTTTACCTGTACCCTCTGCCCAAGAGGGAGAAATTAATGAAAGAAGACCAGTGTAGTAGAAAGAGTTCCCAATCTGAAGCCAGAAGTTCAGAGTTTTTACCTTGGACGTTGTGTAGCACCTTTTTTGATCCTTCTCTAGTAAATACATCTGTAATGGTGCACATTATCATTATTTACGCTTGTGTAAAAACCTTTTATACCTTTATGAGACAGTAAGTTTGTCCTCTCTTAATAGATGGACATACGTAAAACAGTATGGTAAAAATCACAGAATTCAAAAACTAATTCATCTGCTTAATTGGTCTTATGTGGAGGCAGATTGCCATTAGTAGAATGAGCATCAAACTTGGAATCCAAGACCCCGACTTTGAATCTTGGCCAAATCATTTAATCTCTTGGGATCTCATCTGTTAAATGGGAGGGTTGACCAAAATGACTTCCAGAGTCACTTCCAAATCTATATTTCTGGTTCCAGGACTTAATTCAGTTCAGCAAAGTATTTCTCCCCTGAGCCAGACACTGTGCTAGGCACCAGAGAGAGAAAAGTAAAAACCAAATAGGTCCTTCCTTGGAATTTGAAGTCTAGAGGTGAATGAGGGATTGATCCAAGTCTTCAAGGAGAATTCAAGGAAGGAGAAAATCCTTTGAGCTGGAAGTATAAGAAGGGCTTCCAGAAAGGAGTACATCTAAGCCTAGTAAACCCTGACGTCTCTGAGCCTCATTCCACAGTACACAACACCTCTGGAGTCACAACTGATTGCACAGTGAGAATAAGAATAGGCCCCACTGTGTTTGTTATTAACAATAAAAAGCATTTGATTTAGTAGGATCAAATGCCACCTGAAAGATTCTCTTCCAACAAGATGTCTCCCATGCACACCAAAGTCATAGAAGATTCCTTCTTATTATTATATCATTATAATGATTATAGAAATAACTTTATACAACAGTGCTCAGATTATTGATGTCACATGTAATATCCATCTGGGTGATTATGATTATCAAAGGTGTTTGCCACCATCTTGGAGGAAGTTCAGCAGAAAGTCCAAATAGAAGAAGCATTTCCTAGGGCCTTTAGGTTTTTAGTTACAGATAACTCTCCTGATCACATCAATTCTCAAAATGTTGCAGAGTCTCCTGAATGAGATCCATATTAACCCAAAGGAGTTTGGCATAACTAGCCATAGCAGAAAAACCAAGTAGACAAAATCAAATCAAGAAGGATTTCTTAAGTGTCTACCAAGTCTATAGCACTGTGATAAGGACTAAGGATAGAAAGAAAGGAAAAACAGAATACCTTTTATCCATAATATCCAGATGAGCAATTCATGAAGTTGACCCATCAGTAAAGTTCGTCTTGGTTAGATCTTAGTGACAGAGTCTGAACTGAGCCCAAAATTGAACAGGAGGAAGAAAAAAGGCTGGATTGCCTTGGAAAATTATGAAGTGTTTTTATGACTTGATTTCTTCCAGACACTGAAGCCCATCAGTATTGTTGTGGTGATTCTAGACCATACTTTCTAAAGAATTAAATTTGTGGGTCACCCCAAGTTCAAGGGAGGATCACATAGTAGATGTTGAGCATACTGAAAAAAATGTCACCAATCAAGAATTATGTAAGAGAAGTCACATGAGCGATGTCTTCAGAGAGGGATATAGGACTGCAAAGGGAGGTGGGCCAATCATATGTAGAGAGTAAGCTAATGCTTTTCCCACGGTACCCACACAATATCAGCAGAACTGGAAGAATTCCTGTGATCTATCAGATGGATCAAAAAATTGATCCATTGAGGGGAGATTTCCCAGAGGTCAGGGATTAGAATCTCATATGCTCACAAGAGAGTATAGATGAGTTTCCATTACTTTAAGAAGTGGTCATGTTGATGAGCTCCAAGGTCTGTCGAACCTCAGTCAGGTCCAATTTTTATTTCTATCTTCATTTCAATGTCCATTTCTGCTTCCTCATACAAGAAAAATATCAAGGGGTCAGAGGCCAAAGGCAGTCGTTCTACTGTCATTAGAGACAAGGCTAAATGGTAGTAAGAATGCAGACGTAGTTGTTCTACTTTGCATCCATTTCTTGGCCGCCTCCTAGTTTCAGCTATAAATATTCTTCAGATGATCTAGCTTCATTCTCATGCCAAACTATCTTCAATCTCACTTTCTACTTCTTTTTGCTGTTGTCTTAGACCATGTTGCTTGTAATCTGTCACCCTTCTCCATAATATTTTGTGAACAAACTTACACTGATATTACATTGGCTGTCAGATCTCTCAACTTGATGACATTATGGTGTGTGCTGTTGGAGGCAGTTCCTATTCTTGACCTCTTCATTATGCCAGATGTTTTACATCCATTAAGTTTCTCCAAGAAATGGTAATACTCCAAGTCGCTGATTTTGCCTTTATTTATTTCCTAATTTTCAGATTCGATAGCCTATTTAAACAGGTCAGATAGGAGTTGTCAGAATTACATGCAGCATCTTTATTTCATCTTTATCCTTTCTTCAAAATTTGGTAGTGATTTTGATCTTTGACCTAACTAATTCATAGTATGACTACACGCAGCTGACTCATAAATGACATTATTCCATGTTAGAAATAGTTTTTTTTTCCTCCTTTTTTATGACTGTCATGTCTGCTTCTCCTATTGGAGAAGACATTTATGACAGAACTACCAAGCCCTTGGCCTCTTTTCTTATTTAACAAACTCCATCTTTTAATCTATTTTCAAGTCAAGTCAGCAACCATTTATTAAGCAATGACTATGTGCCAGACACTGTGCAAAGTGTTCAGGATACAAAAAAAAAGGCAAAAAACAGTTCCTGCTCTCAAGGAGCTCACAGTCAAATTTGGGAGACAATATGCTAACAATTATATATAAACAAGCTTTAAACAGGATAAATAAGAGATGATCTCAGAGGGAAGGCACCATCCTGAAAGGGGATTGGGGGGGGGGAATCCTTCTTGCAGAATGTGGCATTTTAGCTGATATTTGAAAGAAATTAAGGAAGCAAGAAGGTAGAAATGAGAGGGAGAGAATTTTGTATGTGGAGGACAACTTGTAAAAATGCCGAAAATGAGAGATGGAGTGTCTCATATAAGAACTCTAAAAGATGAATGCTACTGGAGTGTGGGGTATGTGGACAGGCATAAGTTTTGAGAAAACTGGAAAGGTAGGAAGGGTCTAAGATTTTGAAGGAATTTTAATGTCAAAAAAAGAGTTTATGTTTGATCTTGTAGACAACAGGGAGCCACTGGAATGGAGAGACAGACAGACAGACAGAGTGGAGGAGGATAAGGAGCAGAAAGGGGAGGTGAGGAAGGGAGAAAGGGAAAGAGAGAGACATGGTCAGATCTGTGTTTTCACAATATCTATTTGGTCTTTTTTATTGAAGCTTTTTAATTTTCTTTTCTTTTTTTTTTCTTTTTCTTTTTTTTTTGCTGAGGCAATTGGTGTTAAGTGACTTGCTATGCCACCTAGTTGCCCCAAAGCTTTTTAATTTTCAAAAGATATGCATGGATAATTTTTCAATATTAACCCACGCAAAACCTTGTGTTCCAATTCCTTCCCTTTCCCCCATCTCCTCCCCTAGATGGCAAGTAATCCAATATGTTAAACATGGTAAAATATATGTTAAGTCCAATATATGCATGTGTATTTATACAATTCTCTTGCTGTACAAGAAAAATCAAATCAAAAAGGAAAAAATGAGAAAGAAAATAAAATGCAAGCAAACAACAATAAAAAGAGTGAAGATGCTCTGTTGTGATCCACACTCAGTTCCCATAGTCCTCTCTTTCTGGGTGCAGATGGCTCTCTCCATCACAAGACTTTTGGAACTGGTCTGAATCATCACATTTTGAAGAGAGCCATGTCCATCAGAAATGATCATCATATACAACATCTATTTGTAAGCCGAGTGTGTAATGGGCTATATTTTGGGAGGTGGGGAGAGGTTGAAGACCAACCAGAAGTCTATTCCATATTCTAGGTGTGAAGTATTGAGGGCCTACTAAGGGGGTAGCAGTGTCAGAGAACAAGAGGGAGGGTATAAGAAAGATGCTATGAATGTAGCATCATTAGGACTTGGCAACCTTTATTTGTTGGTTTGTTTTTGAGAGGCAATTGGGGTTAATTGCCCAGGATCACCCAGTTAGAAAGTGCTGTGTGTGATGCTGGATTTGAACTCAGGTTCTCCTGATTCCAGAGCTGGTGCTGGATACACTACTTCACCTAGCTGCCCTGGCAACCTTTTTTTACTGTCTTTTCCTGTGCCTACCTTTGCATGATGATACCAAGTGTCTGAGTATATGTTGACTTCCTTTGGAGAGCATTGGTTAGCTCCTTATAGAACTTCTCCACATCTTCATCTGCTGCTGATATTATAATATAAGCTACAATTATGTCCATACTAGTCTTTTTACTTAGGCTGCTTAGGAGTTCGCACTGCAAGGCAATATAAGCAATGCCCCATGGAAGGGTGATTCCTATTGACTTTGAGTACAGCAAGGCCCTCCCTCAGCTAAGCTGGCTTAGCTTTGAAATTTCTGTATCCGTATCAATATGTATATGGTTCAGTCTCCTATAATTTATCAACATGTTTTTCAGTGAACAAAGATTGGATACTTACGGTACCAATAATTATATACATGTTTTTAGCTCTCCTTCTCCTTAGCAACCTTGGTCCCCCTTTTATGTCACCTTCATCACAGCAATAGAAAGCTAGAGGGGGTTTTTTGGCTGTTGTTTTGTGGGCAAATAATCCATCACTGAGTCACTAAGCTGATGGTAATGAGCTTCTCTGAATTTAACTCGGCTGATCCATGAATAGTAAGCTCGGTCTGTCTTGGGAACCATATTTATTTATTTATTTTTATTAATACTTTTTATTTGCAAAACCTATGTATGGGTAATTCCTAAACATTAATCCTTACAAAGCTTTCTGTTACAAATTTTCCCCCCCTACTCCCCACCCCTCCCCTAGATGGCAGGATATCCACTACATGATAATTATGTTAGAATACTTAAGAAATCGAATATATGTATAGTTATTGCCAAACATCATTTTTGTGCAGGAGAAATCGTATCTACAAGAAAGAATAATCCGATAAAGGAAATACAATGCAAGCAAACCTCAATAGAGAACATGAAAATGTTATGTTGTGGTCCACATTTCACATCCCTCTCTCTGGGTGTATATGGTTTTCTTCAGTGAACAATTGGAACTGGTTTGAAGCATTTCATTGTTGAAGAGAGTCATGTACATTAGAACTGATCCTCATATAGTATTGTTGTTGCTGTGAATAATGATCTCCTGGTTCTGTTCACTTCACTGAGCATTAGTTCATGCAAGTCTCTCCAGGCCTCTCTGAAATCGTCCTGCTGGTTGTTTCTTACAGAACAATAATATTCCGTAACATTCATATACCATAATTTATTCAGCCACTCTCCAATTGATGGGCATCCATTCAGTTTTTGGGAACCATATTTAAAGTATTTCTAGCTTGGATAAACCTGACAGAGCTTATACTCCACTAACATTACCTTTGAGAGCCCAGAATTGCCCATATCCCCTTTGGAGAGAGTATCTCGTATGATGTGAAGGGGCATTTTTAGCAAATAAGAGATGCAGATGAGAAGTGATTAGTGTTCAGAGGAGAGATTGTTCTGGGATAGAGTGGTTGGAGAACTAATTTTTGGATTCATAAAATCCTAGAAGATTCAACATAGAAAGCATGTGCTAGTTAAATCCCATGCTCCAATAAATATTAGATTATTATTTTATGGATAAGATCACCAGAAAAGTGACGTGACTGGTCCAATATCATCCAGCTTATTTTGTGTTACAGTAGGAGGTGGAACCCAGATGTCTAGACTTTGCATTCAGTGTCACTTACAATAACCACTTACCTACTGAATAAAAATACTTCAATAATATTAGGAAAATTTTAAAAAGATAAGGAGGCAGGAAATAGATTGTACCTTTAGGAAAAATCATGTTCAGAAAGGAAAACCCCCAACACTTCAAGAGGGTTAGTGACAAGGCTGAGAAAACAAGGGTGGTGTGGAGGGGCAAGCATGAGCAGTGGCGTAAAGTGAAGACTTTCTTAATTGAAAGTGAGTCATATTACTGGGGTCTAAATGGAGCTAAGCAATTGTTTTGTCTTGACATTCTGGCATCATAATACTTTGTATGACTCTGGGAGTCAGACGTTCTAATATAGGCAACAGAGTAGCTTGCATTATTGAAAAGACAAGAGGACTTAGATTCAAATCCTATCTCTTAACATGTACTAGCTGGGGACTCTGGGACTCAGAAGAGTTTGGAAGAGAAGTCCAAGATGCCTTCCAGCCCTAAATCTAAAAGAATAGTAACAGAGACAGACAGAAAGACAGAGAGGGAGAGAGATGGAGACAGAGACACAGTGAGAGAAAGAGATACAAAGATAGAGACAGAGACAGGGAGACAAAGAGAAATAAGGGAAGGAAGCAGAGAGGGAAAGGAAGGGAGGAGAGGCAGAGAGAAGGAGAGAGTGAGAGAGAAAAAAGGCAGAGAGGCAGATTGAAAAAGAGGGAGGGAAGGAGAAAGAGAAAGATTGAGAAAGAGACAGATTGATAGAGACAGAGACAGATGGAAAAAGAATGAGAGGGAGGAAGAGAGAGACAGAGAGATTGAGAAAGAGAGGAAGGAAAAGGAAGAAGAGAGATTGAAAGAAGAAAGATTTTTCTTTCTTTCAGAAAAGAGAAAAAGAGAGAAAGATGGAGGGAGGGAGAGAGAGAGAGAGAGAGAGAGAGAGAGAGAGAGAGAGAGAGAGAGAGCTCACCCTTGGAGAACCTGCCATAGAAAATCAGAGCTCTCTTGTTTTTTGGAAACATATTTATTGGCGTGATGTTCTCTTCCTAGGTCAAGGTCACATGATTGCCACAGTGAGTAAAAATCTGTTGTCATGCACAGCAAACTTAGGTTGTATTGACTTTCTCTTGGCCAGCTCTGCAATGTGCTTGACCTTCCAAAAGTATAATGAATAGTCATTAAGATTTCAGTTTCATTTAAAAGAATTGTAGCAGGCAGCCTAGGCAGAGAATGCCCAGCAACAGGACAATTTGGCATAGAATGCATGACTAGTGCTAATATCATCTCACATGCATTTACTTGCTGATTTATAGTTTGCAGAGTACTTTACCCACAACAACACTGGAAGAAAGAGCTACATGGTTCATTATCTTCATTTTACAGATAAAAAATGTGAGGGTCTGAGAGGTGATACAACTCATCCATGTACACTCAACTCGAAACCATGTGAGCCCATATGATTTTACACTCGACTCAAACTAAGGTCTTCTGATGCCAGAATTGCTCTACCAATAATGACAACAAAAATAATGACAGGAACAAAAGATGACAAGAAATGCAAAGTCATTTATTAAGTGCTTACTTTGCACTAAGCATTGAGGATAGAAATACGAAATGCAAGGCAATCTATTACCTTCAGGGAACTTAGAATCTGGATAGGGAAAAGCTTCTGTGAGGCTGTCCAGATTCAGCTCTGTCTTTATATTCATATATATATAAAGTCCCCCATGTCCTTTCTCAGCTCAGGACTCAGAGCAGCAATGGACCTTGCTGGAAGGCAAGGTACCCGCCCCCCTTTTATTCCATCTCTCTTTCTTTGTCCACTATAAGAAGAATAGAAGGGAGAGAGCGAATAACCCATTATTAAGTTCCAAGTATGTGCCAAGTGCTGGGCTAAGTGCTTTACAATTAGTATCTCATTTGATCCTCACAACAACCCTGGGAGATTGGTGCTGTTGTTATTATCCCCATTTTACAGTTGAGGAAACTGAGGCAAATAGAGTTGAAGTGACTTGCCCAGGGTCACACAGCTAGGAAGTATCTCAAGTCTTCTTGATTTTAGGTCCAGCACTCTACCTACTGTGGCCCGCTTTCCATATTGTAAACCCGTGAACCACATCACTACTAAAGTTCTCTTGCCCCACTCGCCTACATGGGAGATGATGTCTTCTGCCATATCTCTCACCCCAACATGAAGGCCATATGTTAAAATACCCTAAGTAATTCTGAGGGTCTTGAGTTTTGTGTGTGTGGTGTCTGGGATCCTGCCAAAGGGAGAGGTGAGCATTTCTGTAGGGGAGAAGAACCACTAAAAAGGGAAAAATTGACAATAAGGGAGACAGAATGATCAGAGTCTTAGACAAGGGGAGAGGGAAAGGGATCGAGGACACTAGTGAAGGCAGTTGACCTTGACAAAGCACAGAATGACCTCATCTTCTGAGGCAGGCAGAAAAGAGGGCAGGATGAGAGAGCTCATGATGAATGGCCTCAATCTTCTCAGTGAAAGTAGTACCTTAGGTTTTTATCACTTCTAAAGGGATTTGTGAATAAGAACTTTAAAATATTCTGTGTGTTGAATAAAATTGCTGCTGAGTAGAAATGCATTAAGGTGTTGGAAAGCATGCTAGGGGAAGTCAGTGGAAGATGCCGGGTCAGTAATAAATGGTGACATTTGTTGTGTTCTGAAAGTTCTGTGAAAGGCAAGAAGGTGAGGAGCCAAAGGGAAGAGGCAAGGTCCTGGGAAATGGAAGATAATCACAGTCTAGTGTTGAGACCATTATAAATAATATCTCTCTTCCCTCTCAGTCTAAACTTATTCTGTGCCTCTGTAGAGGGCAAAACTTGGATCACAGGTAGAATTTACATGCTTTTTAGTTCCGTAGAAGATATGGAATAATGATTATATTGATGTCCAAAGCTGTTTGAAAATGTATGACAGTGAATCCCTGTTACTGGAGGTGTTGAAGCAGATGCTGGATGAGCTCATGTTTTGAGATGTCATAGAGGGAAATCCTATTTCCCAGGAAGACTTGAACAAGAACAGGGTTTCTTAAACTGAAATCTATAAATTTAAAAAAAAAGATTTTATACTGTATTTCAATATAATTAGTTTTGTGTGACCCTGTGTGTTTAATTTTACACATTTACAGACATTATTTTAAAACTGGGTCTCTTGGTCTTACCATGGTACCAAAGAGATCCAGGCATAGAAAAGATTAAGGACCCCTGGACCAGAGAATCTCCGAAGCTCCCTTTAACTTTGGGATTCTAAGTCGTAGTCTTTGAAGTGAAGAGCTTGTTTTCAAGAGAATTCCATTTTGCCATTTCTAACTAACTTTACCACTTGTGCCCTGCTTCCAGTCAAGGAAGAGTTTCAACTCTGGGAGAATCTGGTTCAATATAATTTTTATTCCTAACCACCATCCTTTCAGTATTAAATTAGAAGAATGGGATAGCCTGCTTACACCGAAACTATAAATTGTGCTCTTCAGAGATCAGTCTTATGGTCAAATGATCTGAAATTCACTATTAAGTTTCTGATAATTTCAAATGAGATTAGGAGAGTTTTTTTTTGCATTTGTCCTTCACAGTGACCTGTTCCATATACCAGCCATAAGCACTTCTTAGGATCCAAGCTGTTTAATAACACATTTTATATTGATCAGCCTGACCAATAGATTTGTCAGCAATTTGTGTTGTGTGTGTGTGTCTATGTGTGTTTAGAAAGACAAAATGATGTTTTAAATTAGAATGCATACAGTAAAAGCCGTGGGGTTGGAAAGTTAGGTGGAATGCTGAGTTAAAATTTCTATTTAATTTGTTACATTTAAAATATGCCATCTATTGGTTAGGATTTATTTGAGTAAACTGACTCATATAATATTAGAAATGCAAAATGTAAAGAGGCCATTGGATCACTTGGCTAGGGAGAAGGGAGAACAGACCCCCAACTGGAGTCCTGTGCTTGATTAAGGATGAACATAGGGAAAAAGTGGATTGTGAAGGCCTGGTATTAAATATTGGGTCTTTTTACATATTAGTCCTAAACAATTTATTAAGTATCATATGATTCTGATGCCAGCCATTTCGTAATAGATTTTAAAGTCTGGAATTCAGTGAAAGTCTATCTTGTTTTGTTTTCTTATCCATTTGTTTTGTCCATATAGATTTCATCATGATTTTAAATAGTTCTGCAAAGAAAGTCTTTGATATTTTGATTACTATAGCTTTAAATATTCAAATTAATTCAAGTATTGTCATTTTTACAATATTGAGTTTATGCACGAACAGTGAATTAATACCCCTCTAGTTTTCCATTATCTTAGCCAGTTATAGTTTCAAGGTTGCCTTTATGACATTTGTGTGTTTGTGTGTGTGTGTGTGAATATATATATATATATATATATGTATATATATATATATTTCTATGAAAGTTAATTCAAAATATTTCATGGTTTTGTGGTTATTATAAAGATCATCTTTTATGAGTTGTTGATCTTTATTACTAATAAATAAAATGTTACTTGTCTAGAGTGGGTTTAATATTGTGTTCTACAACCTTGCTAAACAAATTTCTATCTCAATTTTTGGTAGAGAGAGCTTGATTTTCTAGATGTATTATTATATCATCTACAACTGATGATATTTTGACCTCTGTTTCCAAAGTTGATCCTGCTCATATCTTTTTCTTGTAATTATAAGAAGTTTAAGTACTAGGTAAACTAGAAATTATGAAAGTGGGTATCCTTGTTTTGTACCTGCTTGAAGTGGGAATACTTCTAATGTTTCTCCATGGCATATTATGTTTATTCTTTGCTTTAAGGTAGATACTTATAGTTGTGTTTAGGGAAGAGGAAATCTTTCTATTTCTCTTCTCCTCTCCCCCCCCAAAAATATCCCAAAAAAATGGATATTGGATTTTGTCAAAGCTTTCTTCCTTTTTCTATTGAAAAAAAGTAATATTCTTTAGCTTTTTATATATCTATAAAACATGGATTTTCTTTTGATGTTGAACAAATTATATATACCTATTATAAATCCTTCTTGATCATTAATTCTGTTAGCTATTTATTATTTTTGCATCATTAGGGAAATTAATGTATAATTTTATAGTCCTATCTTTTTCCAGGTTTTAAAGTTAATGGTATATTTATATCCCAAAGAAATCATAAGAGAAGGAAAGGGCCCCACATGTGCAAGAATGTTTGTGGCAGCTCTTTTTGTAGTGGCTAGAAACTGGAAACTGAATGGATGCCCATCAATTGGAGAGTGGCTGAATAAATTATGGTGTATGAATGTTACGGAATATTGTTGTTCTGTGGGAAACGACCAGCGGGACAATTTCAGAGAGGCCTGGAGAGACTTGCATGAACTGATGCTGAGTGAAATGAGCAGAACCAGGAGATCATTATATAAGGCAACAACAGTACTATATGACGATCAATTCTGATGGACATGGCTCTCTTCAACAATGAGATGTTTCAAACCACCTCCAATTGTTCACTGAAGAAAGCCATATACACCCAGAGAGAGGGATGTGAAATGTGGACCACAACATAACATTTTCATGTTCTCTATTGAGGTTTGCTTGCATTGTATTTCCTTTATCAGATTATTCTTTCTTGTAGATATGATTTCTCCTGCACAAAAAATGATGCAATAACTATACATATATTCGATTTCTTAAGTATTCTAACATAATTATCATGTAGTGGATATCCTGCCATCTAGGAGAGGGGTGGGGAGTAGGGGGGAAAATTTGTAACAGAAAGCTTTGTAAGGGTTAATGTTTAGAAATTACCCATACATATGTTTTGCAAATTAAAAAAGTATTAATTAAAAAGTAATAATAAAAAAATAAAGTTAATGGTATTAAAAAAAGATTTTTTCAAAAAAAAGATTTTTTAAAAAAATAATAATAAAATAAAATAAAGTTAATTGTATATTTGTCTCATAAAATATATTAGGGAGTCATCCCATTCATCCTTCTGTATACTGATGAAGAAGAAATTTAGTTTAGAAATGATTTGCCATTGGAAGGCTTGAGAGACTTTACTTGTGAATGAATTCATTAGCGCAAGAGATTGGGGTTTTTTATTACCTTATTGGTGATTTATCTTCTGATATTGGTCTATTTAACCTATTAGTGTCCCTTTGTGTCACCTTTGGAAATTTATATTTTGTAGATAATTGCTGATTTCATATAAAATCTTTAATTTGTTAACCTACAACTATGTGTAATATCCATCACGAAATTCTTCATTTCCTTTTTATTTTTTATTTTTATTTTTTTATTTTTTTTGCTTTTTGCTGAGGCAATTGGGGTTAAGTGACTTGCCCAGGGTCACACAGCTAGGAAGTGTCTCAGACCAGATTTGAACTCAGGTCCTCCTGACTTCAGGGCTGGTGCTCTAACCACTGCGCCATCTAGCTGCCCCTTCATTTCCTTTTTAAGTTTGTTGTGATTCTCCTTTTTCATTTGTAATTTTTTTGGTCTTTTTTTCCTCTCCTTTTTCTTGATCAAGTTTTCTAATGACTACTCAGTATTATTAGTCTCTTTAAAAAGTTGCTGGTTTTATTTATACATTTAAGTGTTCTTTAATTTTTATTTTTATATATTTTTGGTCTTAACTGTGCAATCTTTTATTTTGTACTTTGAGCTGTTGTTTTTCCTTTTTCTAAAGTTGTAGGTATAGATTTCATTGATTTAGGGTTTTTTTCCATTAACGTAAGCATTTAAATGATACAAATTTATCTCTCAAAACTGCCTTGTCTACGTGGTATAGATTTTTGACATGTAGTATTGTGATTCTTGTTACATTAATAATTCTGCCTTTAATACTTAAATTATCCTGGTTTTTCCCTTTAAACTCAATTGTGTGTTAGATTTCCCGTCATTTTTTCTTGTTTCACTCAGATTTTTGTTGCATTGTGGCCTAAAATGTACCATAAATAATTCCTGCCTTTTGGAATTTATGTGGAGAATGTCATCCCTTGAATACTTAAAAAGAATATACATACCCTGCTGCTCACAATTAGTTTCTTTTTCTCATATATTTGCCTTTTCTAGCACTGTGCCAGATATGGTTTAAACTTGTAGTTTTTATATTGTCACACTTTTTATTAGCTTTTTCACATGCTAATAATGGAATGAAATTTCTTGTTCTTATATATTTTTGTCTACATCTTTTATTGTGGTTAATCTTTATTTTATGAATTCACCTGTTGAATTCCTTAGTGCATTTGAATTGTGACTCGTTATATATTGGATATTAATTCTTCCTTTTTACAATTATGTAACACCTTTGTCTCATTCAGTGTTTTCCAGTTTAAATTACATTTTAGTTGATATTACTGCTACTATTCCTGGTCTTTTTTTTAAAAAAAACTTGTTACTTGCATGATATTTTTAAACTAAACTCTGTTTTTTCCTAGGCTTTTTTTTTAACTTAGATGCATTTCCTATATGGAAAATATTGATACATTTTCTTATCCTGTGATTTTATTTTTCCTTTAAGAGGAGAATTCAGATAGATCACATAAACATATTTCCCATGCATGACATCCTCTCTCCTGTCTCTGTCCCTTTGCACAGGTGTTCCCCTATTTTTGGAATGTTCTCCCTCTTTACATCTGCCTCAGAGAATTCCTAACTTCCCATAAAGCATAGCTCAAGCTGCCACCTCCAACATATGTATGGCCTTTTCTAATCTCTTGTTGTTAGTTATTTCTTCCTCTTAAAATTGCTTTGTATTTATGTATTTGTGTCCTTGTTACAGCTTTCTCTGCCTAGTAAACTCCTTGAGGACTGAGACTTTTGAAGTTGTTCCCTGCTCTCTGTTCCAAAATCTTGTTCCATTAATTATTCCCTGTCTTCTGTCTCCAATCTTTCCCTCTGTGTTGTCTCCTTTTTTCAATATCCCCAAAATGACCGTGTCTCCCCTGACTGAGGAGGCAAACCAGATGTGATATCTTTAATATTCTCCAAGCTCCTCTTTGCCCTTCTCCATACTACTTTGTCTGCATTTTTTAAATGCTTAAGTAATTCTGTCATTGGTTATGTCTGGATTTTTGAGGTTTACCATTATGTTTTCCTTATTGGTCATTTTCTTCATTATATAAGTTTTTTAAGTATCTTTTAATTCTAGCTTGACTTCCTCTTCCTACTGTGATTTTTTTTTTTTGGCTTTTTGCTGAGGCAATTGGGATTAAGTGACTTGCACAGGGTCACACAGCTAGGGAATGTTAAGTGTCTGAGACCAGATTTGAACTCAGGTCCTCCTGACTTCAGGGCTGGTGCTCTAACCACTGCGCCACCTAGCTGCCCCCCTACTGTGATTTTAAATGTTTTATAATTTCTTTGAGTCCATGTTTTATTTGGTCTTGTGCTTTTTTCCTGCTAGTGTTCTGCTTGCTTAATTTCTCGAAATGGGTCATTTAGACATTTGAGGAAATCTCTCAGGATATCCTCCATTGTTCCTTTTTCCATCTGCATTGTTTATTTTAGTGCTGATAGTCGCTCCATATTATTTTTATCGTATTAATTTATTTGGTTGGTTGTCACTTCCATTGATGTTTGTAATTCTTAGATGTTACTTTGCATTTTCCCCAATTATCTCTTCTTGCATGTGTTTGTTTTTTAATATTGTTTCTTCCTTAAGTGATTTGTAGTGCACTATTCAATTTAATTTATTGTTTGGTATTTCTTACATAGAATCTGTGGATGTTTTAACGTATATTTCTGAAGAAATTTTTTCCTTGCATCTTTTATATTGTAGAATTCTTTGTATAAGCCAGTATTATTTTAATCTACATTTTCTTTTCTATTTGGGGTGATAGTGGTTGAAGGGATGGGCTAGAAAACAGCCTAAGAATGAGCTGGAGCTGGAGTTACAGAGACATGGGCCTTAGAGGCATAGGTTGTAAGTTATAAATACAGGCATCTTGTAGCTTTTAGATTTGAGATCAAAGCCCATAGCTCTGGGAAGCTGTAGCTATGGCTGGCAAGATCTTTTGGATTTGGGTCTATTGGAATTTGTTACTTTGGTGGGAAGTTAACCTTGTATTCTATGTGTGGGCATTTGGCCTCCTGAGTGGTTGGCTGGAGAATAGAGTTGTAGCTATGGTTGGTTGATTAAGTAGGATCTGGAGAGAGGTTGGAATATAGTACTTTTAGCACAGATTCCAGGACTCCGGAATAGCAAGACAGCCTAACTCTAGCTGCACCTCCTTTTTTTCTTTTGGGAACAGAATTTCTGGTTTGTGGGAATTTAAGCATAGCTGCCTTCCCTGTTTTTCTCCATTCTGCAATCTTACCAACAACATTTATTAAGCACTTTATAATTATCTCATTGTTTTTTAGAACTTCTAACTTGCTACCTTTCTAATCAGGCTTTATTGCTGAAGTCTTGGTTATGTGTGGACTTTCCCCCTTTTTTATAATACTGATTTCTAAAAAAGCACTTCCCTCTTTCCCTGCTTGGTGAAAGGTAACTGGGGGCGACTTTGAGTTGGGACTTTTTTGAGGCCTGAATATCCCTACACTCTATGTATGCTTCCTCTATTAGGGTCTGGTTATCAGATTGAACACTGAGGCTGGGCATTACAAGGGCTGATTTCTCTAGCTTTCTAATTTGGTCATATGCCAGACAGCACAGATCTTGCTACATTTTCTTCTTGGGCTGCTGGTTGAAATTCAGAATACTTCACCTATAATTATGTTTCTATCGAATCTTGCTTGTTGAAAAGTTCGGGATTCTGAGTTTATTAGAAATTATCATTTAGTTGGTAACCTTGAATGATTCCCAGAGCTTCCTTTATCCCCAATGGAGTGCCACTTACAATTAAATTCATTCAGATGAGTATTGATTCCACAACCATCACCATCCCTTGGCTGTTGCCCAATCCAATAACAGTAAGAGCATACTTCCTGGTGCAAGAATGCTCAGACTGCCTCAGGTTCCTATTTGTTTATTGGTTAGTGGCACTCATTATACAAGACTGGCTGGAAGAGTACAAGACCAATAGTTTAACAAACCTTCTAGAACTTAAACATCTAATCAGCGGCTGTCCCTTCAACATAGTCACCTTGGGAGTGAATTCACTCATTCTAATGATGCTGCGATTGCTCTATCTTAACCTTAAAAAAATCTATGCACTTTCCAGTAAACAGCTCCTTACCCAATAGTACCTGTGAATTTTTTTTAAATGGTTGAGCACAAAATATAAAAAAAAATCAAATGTTAAAGACTGTTTTTGCATGTAATTGAGGGGGATAAAAATACTAAATCTTAGGACAAAATTTTAATGGTTGAGCAAAACTACATGGTGTTGTGATTATACTAGATAATCCATGTATCTACTTTTAGATTTTATGGTTTATATAAAGAAAGAAAAGTATGTGTTTTAATTTTGATAGTATGATACCAGTAGTAGAGAATAGGTCACAGGTTTATAGAGTTGGGATATGGAGGAGGGGGGCAACATTTGGATCTATAATTTCATTGGCATAGGGAAATTGTGTATCCTACAAATTTTGCAATTTATAATCTAACAGATTTGCCTTGGGGGCACTGGAGGCTTGCTTGGAGTCTCACAACTAGTATATGTTAGAGTTTGGATTTTAATTTCATTTGATCAGTGTCTATCCTAAGGAAGTGCATGTGCATAGTGAGGAGGAATCTGCACCAGGACCTGGCACATAGTAAGCTTTTAATAAATGCTTGTTGATTGATTGCTTTAGTAGAGAGAAGACATATATTACTGAAATCATAAGTCCTCATAACTGAGATGAAGGAGCTGAAGGATATTCATGCTAAACAATGTTTCTGTGACAAAATGAATCCTAAATTCCAACTTGGGATGCCAGAAACACATTTCTTCACTGTCCACTTCTTCCTTTTCAAGAAGTTGGGACAGGATGTATTCAACTCCAAACAATGATGGTTGTTCCTTTGGCCTAACTAACGTAAGTAGTAGGTTAAGTTGAGAAATAATGATAGAGGCAATCAGGTTCTGAAAGTCTAAAAGAAAACTAACATTCAATACCCTTGCCATACCACTAAAGACTTTTATTTCAATAGATAAAATAAATAGCTACTTAATTGCCCAATGGAGTTGATTCTGTTTCAGTAAGTAAACACTATAATCTTTTGAGTTTTCAAAGTACAAATTATAAATATATTCTACCTACAGATTTCTTTAAATTTTTTTCAGAATACTTTCCTATTTTCACATCATTGTATCCTTGTGAGTGCATTGATACATTATACACAGGGCAGGTCAAATTATCATAACACTTTTCCTAATCTCCTTTACACTTTGAGATGGCATGGTACAATGGATTGGAAGATAGAAGAGTAGGTTCAGATACCTGCCCCACTATTGGCTTGCTCTGGAACCATGGAAAATTGCTTCCCTTTTGGGCTTCAGGTTCTTCATCTATAAAATAAAAAGTTTGGATCTAAGGTTCCTTCTAACTCAAAATCTATGTTCTTGCCATCCATTGGAACATCGTTCTTTGTTCTTCTCTATTCTTCTGCTTCCTCCTCCTATAGAATATAAACTCCTTTAAGAACAGGGCCTAGCTCATGTACATATATACCTTTTACATACCATAATGACTTAATAAATGTTTGTTGAATGAGTTAATGATTTACATTTTTGTATAATATTAAATTTAGCACGGCATCAGTTAGTGATTTGCCTGTGGTCCTACTTAAAAGTGAGTGCTTGAATCAGGATTATAATTCAGATCTTATAATTCTAAACATAATGCTGCCATTAGGGATTCTGTGGAAAGGATTTCTATATTGAGTGTTGCTTTATTATTCATTTCAGCAGCATCCAACTCTTTTGTCACCTCATTGGGAGTTTTCTTGACAGAGACACCGGAGTGGTTTGCCATTTCCTTCTCCATCTTATTTTACAGATGAGGAAATTGAGGCAAACAGGGTTAAGGGATTTACCTAGGGTTACATGGATAGTAAGTTTCTGAAGTTGGATTTGAACTCAGGAATATGGGTTTTCTTGACTCCAGGTACAGAACTGTTTCCACTGCAGCACTACTTAGCTGCCCCCTGCATTGGGTATGGGATATTAAAGCAGATGACCTTTAAGGCTCTTACCTCTGGATATTTTCCTATCTCATGATTCTGTGAACATCTTGTTTTGGTCTTATTCATAGAAACCTTATGAATAGCTGAAACTCACAATGTCTCCAGAGCCCTTTCTTTGGAAAGCATACACCCCCCCCCATTTCCTATCCTACCTCACCTGCATCTTCAGTGGCCTTGATCCAAGAAGTATCTAAGCATCTAGGTTATAATTCTCTGACATGCAGAGAGCATTCTACGGCCTGCATTAGCCTCCAACCTATTGAATTGCCCAAGTTGTTGCCCGACAGTGGTTAGGATGTCTAATATGCTTTGAAATAACAACGTTTAATGGACCTGAGAAGACACTGACATATGAATCTATTTCCTCACCTGTCAGCAAAGCTATTTCCATGAGACAAATCAATGAAAGGTCATATGTTGGGAGGTTTAAAAAAAAAAAGACATTTCAGTGTGGCGTCTGGTTCTCTCCCATTTACCCACTAAGTGAAGCAATGGAACATTACCCTGAAGTAGCTGAGTTTCATTTCCAGAGGATAATCCCGAGGCTATGGGGAAATAATGTCAGAGCATTATAACGTGTGAAATAATGACCCAACCTGCCAGAATTTTCACAACCACATGTGTGTCATCCCTTTCAAAGCCTTCCCCTTTGGAAGTTGCATGATGTTGGGACTCCTCTTTGGGGATGGTGTTTAGAGTTCTTTTGAGTCTCCTTATTGATTGCAAATCTTTATCTTCTTATGATAGATTTGATTTTTAGATATGGTACACGGTATCTTAGAGTCAGTTGTGGTGAATGAGGTGAGCGATCAAGCTGGGGAAGACTCAGTTTGGTCTGAAATAAGATACAGCCAGGAAGGAATGAGATAGGTCTTGGTGTGTGTTTTATTTAAGTCCATTCCTAATGAGAAGGGCAGACATGGGGATTCAAGTGCAGCCTCCCTAAGTCATGGCTATCACTCATATAGACAGACAAATAAGATATATAGGTTTAACAAACAACCAATCCAATGACTTTGTAGTCACACCTTATCTTTACTTTCTTCATTTACCAAATAATTTTTAAGAGCTTTGAAAAGGGAGTCTCTTCATTTGCCCTCTGTATACTTTATCCTTATAGGCAAATTATGAAATACAGATTAAAGTCAGCAAATATTGATTAAGCATTTACTATGTGCCAGGCTCTGTGCTGAGTATCAGAGACACAAAGATGAAAAATGATGAAGTGCCTACCCTCAAGGAGCTCTCATTTTACTGGTAGTATAGGAAGGGAGATGGCAAGTCTACAAATAACTCTAATGAAAGGTAGTGTGTGAAGTTGGTGAGTTGCCTTGGTCACATGCTCTGGGAAAATCTCAAGAGGGAGAAACCTCTTTGAACTCGGGAGACAGGAAATGCTTCATGGAAGAGATAGTGCCTGAATTTCATCTTGAAGGAAAAGAAAGATTTCAGTACATTTGAGAATGACCTGCAAAAATGCCTTTCAAGTGCTGAGATGCTGGAAAGATGGTGGAGTGAGAGGTAACTCTCTTTAGTATAGTCAACAAGCATTTATCAAGGACTTGCTGTATGTCAGGAATAATGCTAAGTTCTGGGAATACAAGTACAAGCAAAAAAAGAAAGATAATCCCTGCTCATGGAGCTTATTATTCTAGGTAGGGAAGATAGAAACTAAAAGGAAGCTGTAAGAGGAAGGCAGGGAGAAAAGGAGATCAAAGGGTCAAGAACTAAAATCTGGAGAGGAAGAACAGAGTGAATGGGGCTAGCTTGGGTACTTTCCTTAAAATAGAAATTCCAGGAGGAACTGACCAATCAGAAGTAACTGAAGAGAAGAAGTCTACAGAGCTGGAGTGAAGTGAGGTGAGGGTGAGATGGCTACTTTGACTAAGTAGAGAAAAAGTCATAGGCATTGAAATACTATCTTTAGGGGGGGGGAAAGCAAGATAATAAAATCAAAGATATAAACACTAGCAAAAATAATTTCAATTTTCAGATACTATGACTGCACACTTATACCTGTCAAAGGTGTCCTTCTCATTGCGAACGGCTTTAATAAATCATTCCTTTCTGGCTGTAGCTTATTTTGGAACAAACTGAGTCTTTCCTAGCTTGAACGCTCATCTCATTCACTACTATTGGTTCTATGGGACTTTGTATTGTATCTCAAAACCAAACTCCTAGAGAATCGGCAAAGCAACTAATTAAGATGATTAATATCTTTTTTTATTAAAGCTTTTTATTTGTGTAACATATGTATGGGTAGTTCTCAGTATTGATCTTTACAAAGCTTTCCATTTCAAATTTTACCCCCAGTCCCCTCCCCTCCCCTAGATGGCAGGAAGTCCACTACATGTTAATAATGATAAAATACTTGACAAGTTGTTGTGCAGATTAATATCTTTAGTACATAGCCAGATTATAAAATCCATGAAAGTTATCAGAATTTCTAGACAGTACCATAAACAAACAAACAACAAAAAAAAAACCCCAAAAACTCCCACAATGCAAGAAGGAATGACAGTAGAGGAGACATTCCAATCAAAATAAATATAAAATATATAAAATATCTGGGAGTTAACCTACAAAGTCACATATAAGATTTATTTAAATTCATCTACAAAGCCTTGTTTTCAGGAAATGGAGACAAATAATTGGAGAGATTCATTGTTCATGGTTGAACTGTACCTGTGTGATAAAAAGACATGAATTTGTAGTGAACCTAGTCAACATGGTTTGGTGTCTTTTCTAGCTCCCTTTAGTGCATCTGACTGAGGAATGAAGGATGCAGATGATAGGAGTAATCTAGAGCTGGGGGTTGGTAAAGCATGATTGGTAGTACTTTAATAAAAATATAGGAAGAGTGAAATTAGCCAAAGGAACAATATACATAACTGCTACAATGATAAAAATGATAAAAATTACAAAAAGGAAACAGAAATGAGTAACTGAAAAAAACAGTGAAGGTTCCAAAAAACAGTCAATGTAATAATAGCTCTTTCTTCTCCGCACAGAGGTAGAGAACTACTAGGGAAGAATATTTTGTCAGGTCTCATCAGTGAATTCCTTGGTGGGGGGTGGGAAGGAGGACTGGAGGGAAGGAGTAGTTCACTTAATTATATTTCATTCTTATATGGGGAAGTTTAGTTAAGAGAGAGAAGGTTCTTTAAGAAATGGCTTCAGTGCAAAATAAAAACTATCCATAAACTATTTTGTTAAGTGCATAAATAAGCTGACAAAAATCAATAGCATTTCTATATAATAATAAATCTAGGAAAAAGTACTACAAAGAGAAATCCTATTCAAAATACCTACAAAATGCATAAAATACCTGGGAGCTGATCTACCAGAACACACAATACCCAGACAGATACAATTACAAAATACCCCTTAAAGAAGAAAATAGCACTTGTGATTTGAACAAAATAAACAAGAAAGAATCAAAAATAATGGAACACAATTATAAATCGCCTTGAAAAAAAAGTATAGTTGATAAGAACTGCTGGGAAAACTGGAAATAATTTTGGCAGAAATTAGCTTTAGACTAGCACAATATATAATGTTCCACAACCAAAATAGATACATGGTCTGAATGTCATACTCAGACCATGAAAAAATTATAAGATTTAACCTCTTTAGATAGTGGTTAGGAAAGGGA
Source organism: Myrmecobius fasciatus (assembly GCA_023553655.1). Classification (NCBI taxonomy): domain Eukaryota; kingdom Metazoa; phylum Chordata; class Mammalia; order Dasyuromorphia; family Myrmecobiidae; genus Myrmecobius; species Myrmecobius fasciatus. The sequence goes on from JAJPUD010002794.1 coordinate 42,849, forward strand.
TGTGTGAAATTGTAATGAATAAAGGGAGAGAGACAGGTACAAAAAATAATAATTTTGATTAAATGAAAATTAAAAGCTTTTCTATAAAAAAAGTAATACAACAAGGACAAGAAAAGCAGTTATTGTCCAGGTGGGAAGAAGAGGGATAGGTATGGCAATCTTAGAATCAGATGTTTCTGATTGGGGTCTAATATTGAAGATATCCATCTAAGGTAGATAAATCTCTCTCTCTCTCTCTCTCTCTCTCTCTCACACACACACACACACACACACACACACACACACACACACACAAATGTCATTCCCCAATAGACAAGTGATCAAAGGGTATGAACAAACAGTTCTTGATGAACTTATTTTAAAAAAAAAGAAACATAAGAAAGAATATGGATCATGTTTAAAGAGAAAATAGGAGAATCAGATTTTAGAGTTCAAAGAAATCTTAGGTGTCTTAAAATATTAGAGCTAGAAAAGCCCTTGTGCAGTTAGGTGGCACTGCAGAAGATAGAAAACCTGGCTTGGAATCAGGAACACTCATCTTCCTGAGTTCAAATCTTGCTCCAGACACTTACTAATTCTGTGACCCTGGGCAAGTCACTTCATCATGTTTGCCTCAATTTCCTCATCTGTAAAATGAATGGGACAAGAGAATCATAAATTATTCTAGGATCTGTAAGAAAACCCCAAATGGGGTCACAAAGAGCCTGAAATGATTAAACAAAGAAAAGACCTTGAAAGATAATATTGGGATTTAGAGCTGGAAGGGATCTTAGGTCATCTAGTCCAGGGCTGAGGGACATTTTTTCTGTCATTTAAAGATTTGTAACATCATTTGCAGGCTTCAAGCAGTGGGAGGTGGGTGTACCTAGCTTTCAGCTCATCATTGCCTGTGGTTGTCTTAGCAAATGATTTCATGGGCCCTATACAACTGGTGGTCTGGATATTTCCCACCCCTGATCAGATTCAATCCCTTTATTTTACCAAAGGGGAAATTGAGTCTCAGAGTAGGGGAATGGACCAAAATAAAAAAAAGTAGTAAATGGCATATCTGATATAAATCAAGATTTTCTGAGTTCAAATCCATTGCTTCTTCCCCTGCCTCCTGAGGTTTCATTGAGTGCTTTTGTAGTAAGATTTCATTGGATCAAGTCCTACCATATCTTCCTTAGGACATACTGGGAGGGACAGAAAAAAGAGTAGAAGAAGCTTGGGGCATATGTGGAAAATCCTGGACAGGAATATCCTGGACAGAGATGTGATACATTTCACTTGCCTTTCTTTGTACCCCCAGCAATCAGTACCATATCCCACATGTAGTAAGTGTGTCATACTTGCTTATTAAATAAATATATGGAGACCTTCTCGGTCCTGGGGCTCCTGCTAAGTGATATTTTTCCATGGAAGCAACTTATCCCTTAATTTTTGGCTGTATGTGAGAAAGGGGCTGAGGAAATTCTACCTAAGGAAGAAGCAGGGGACTAGCAGCAGCAACCACCAGACTGACTTTTTCTTACATACTGGAGCAGTCTGGATAAAGTCATCAAGAAAGGAATTTCCAATTAAACCTGAGCCCTCCAGCAGTATCACTGCTAACAAGTGACAATTATTGATCCTAATAACCTTTACAACGCGTGTCTCATCCAGCTCCCAATTTGTATTCGTCCCTTGGCATGTCTGAAAGCTGGTTTTGTTCTGCTCTCATTATTTGAATCAGTCAGTCCCCATTCAGGTCTCAGGTGAGATGTGACACAAGAAGGGAGAGATTTACCATGTGTCTTGACTTGAGGGTAAGAAGAAAACAAACCTGGAATGGCTTGGTGGATGCGTGACAGAGTAGCTCTTTGGAGTTGGCTTTGATTACCTATGCTATGTTTCTATATTTACCTGTATGTGTGTGCCTATGTAACTTACATGTCTGTGTATATTAGAAAGCTACATGAGGTAGTGTAATCTAATAATATATAATAATAGAATCTATAATAATATAATAGTAGAATTGAAAGAGTGGTAGATTTGGAGTCCAAGGGCCTGGATTCCAGTTCTAACATTGCTGTTTACTATCTGTGTCTTGCAGCTAGGTGGAGCTGCAGTGGATAGAGTCAGAAAGACTCCTCTTCCTGAGTTCAAATATTGCCTTAGACACGTACTAGTGGTATGATTCTCAGAAAATCACTTCAACCTGTTTGCTTCAGTGTCCTTATCTGGAAAATGATCTGGAAAAGGAAATAGCAATCTATTCCATTCCATTATGTTTGCCAAGAAAACCCCAAATGGGGTCATGAAGAGTCAGAGATGACTGAAAAACCACTCATCAACAATAATAACAACAAAATCTATGACTTACTACTGGTTTGTTATGGTAGCCAATGCCATTAGATTAGGGAGGTGATACCCCTGTGTTTTGAAAAATGGAAAATACTAGAGACAATTGAGCACTTATTACTTGGAGTTCTCATTGTTGACAGTGTTTGTGCCCAGCTTGGGAGCTGCGGTCACAAGGGCAGTTCTAGAGAGAGAATCAGTAACATTAAGGAAAGGTTATGGCAAGATGGACTTTGGCCACATTTTCTTAGATTCCCGAAATGTTAGAGCCAGAAGAAACTTGACAGATCTTTTAGTCCAGTTTTTCTCAAGCTCTTGTAGACAGAAAATACTGTGGGACTTGAAATATATAGATGCAGTCATCAATGCCAGTCTGGGACCTGGGGACTCTAAAAGGAAAGTCACAGAAACTTTCAAATAAAAAAAGGAAATCAGGTTATACTGAAATTGCCATATATAACTAGATATCCTGGATGTGTTTTAGTATTTAATATCTTAGTGGGGAAAATGGCACTCACATCAAAATTTTCTCCAAAAAAAAATACAATTCCTTTTGCTCCAGATTCCATTGAACATACTTGGGCAAACTAGGTTCTAGTTTGGGCCCCTCCAATTTACAGAGAAAAGAAACTCAGAGAAAGAAGTAACTTAATCAAATCACACAGCAAGTTAACACTAGAACCAGAACCTACGTGTAGATCCCTAGACCGGTGGACTGTGCTCTTTCTACTCCACTTTGTTCCTCCAGTAGAATTTCTTTATGGTGTAGTATATAGGACTCTAAACGAGGAGTCCAGAAGTCATGTGTTCAAATCCCACCTGAGCTATTTACTGGCAGTGTAACCTTGGGCGAATCCCTTTGTCTCTCTGCCTCAGTTTCCTTATCATGAGGGAGTTGGACTCCCTCGAAGTGGCCTTATAGCTATAAATCTTTTTCTCTGTCACCCAGGAGAGAAGACTTTTTGAGCACTAGGCATGTTGCTCTAGAGGCTTTGTTTTGCCAATGTAGACACCATCAGCAGCACTGGTGAGTTCAAACATCAGCTGGTAGCTGCTGACCCGGTTGGGTTTGCTTTGCTGCCTCTCTCTTTTCCCTGGCACCAATCACTGTTGCGAAGCAGCTTTGGGATTGGGAAATGGAAACCTGCCAGATTCTCACAGTTTTCAAGTGTTTATTAAATAGAAAGTTGATAGTTTAGTAGTTGGGAAGCACCCCAGAGCTGTCATTTCAGAGCTATGAATATTATCACAGAGGTGACTTGGGAGGGCCTTGGCTGCTTATGAGTCATAATAGCATTTCGATTCAAAGTAAATGGAAGGCTAGCTAAAATTCAGATTATTTGAGATCCAGAATTGCTTTGGAATTCAGAAGAAAGGAACATGCTAATACCCTTGCCTGCTACAGATAATAAAGGCAACAACTTCAACCCACCTCTCCCTCCCTCTGGGGGAAAAAAAAAGGTCTTTCAAAGTAGTTCACTTGATCCTGTGGACCTCTGTAATCCAGGTGAGAGAGTTCCACTGAGTGGCATTTGAGGTCCGTTCTAGTTCAAAATCTATGATCGTAGAGCATATCCCTCTTCCAAAACTTTGAACAGTTCCTTATTACCTGCTGAATCAGATCCACCCTCAACCTGAAATTTCCTTACCTGATGGTTCATCTGCTAACTGGCCTAAGCTAACTTGTCAGATTCACCTTCATATATTATATGCTCTGTACTGATCTCACAAGCCTTTAAAAACCACCCCTTGATTTCCTCTCAACACCTTTATTCATTCCATTACCTTTTTCTGGATGCCTTCCTTCAGCTCTTTGACTATCAGAATCTTACCCAAGCTTCAAAACCCCATGCAAAGTGGTACTTCCTTCCTGAAGCCTTTCTTGCTAACCCCAACCAGAAATCATTTCCCCATCTCATTTCCTATATCACACATTGTCTGTACCAATTAAGATATTAACATCACTCCAAATCACTATTGATCAGAGAAATGCAAATCAAGACAACCCTGAGGTACCACTTCACACCTGTCAGATTGGCTAAAATGACAGGAAAAGTTAATGATGAATGTTGGAGGGGATGTGGGAGGGCTGGGACACTGATGCATTGTTGGTGGAGCTGTGAACGGATACAGCCATTCTAGAGAACAATTTGGAGCTACGCTCAAAAAGTTATCAAACTGTGCATACCCTTTGACCCAGCAGCATTTCTATTGGGCTTATATCCCAAAGAAATCATAAAGGAAGGAAAGGGCCCCACATGTGCAAGAATGTTTGTGGCAGCCCTTTTTGTAGTGGCTAGAAACTGGAAATTGAATGGCTGCCCTTCAAATGGAGAATGGCTGAATAAATTGTGGTATATGAATATTATGGAATATTATTGTTCTGTAAGGAATGACCAGCAAGATGATTTCAGAGAGTCTTGGAGAGACTTACATGAACTGATGCTGAGTGAAATAAGCAGAACCAGGAGATCATTATACACGGCAACAACAATACTATATGACGATCAATTCTGATGGACATGGCTCTCTTCAACAATGAAATGTTTCAAACCACCTCCAATTGTTCACTGAAGAAAGCCATATACACCCAGAGAGAGGGATGTGAAATGTGGACCACAACATAACATTCTCATACTCCTTGATTGATGTTTGCTTACATTGTGTTTCCTTTATCTGATATATTTTTTGTGTAGATAAGATTTTTCTTGCACAACAATGATAAGTTTGGAAATATGTATACATATATTCGATTTGCCAATATTTTAATATAATTAACATGTAGTGGATATCCTGCCATCTAGGGGAAGGGCGGGGAGTTGGGGGAAAAATTTGTAACAGAAAGCTATGTAAGGGTTATTGTTGAAGAATTACCCACACATATGTTGTGCAAATAAAATTTTTAAAAAATATATTAACATCAGCAACACTTATCACACATTACCATATACTGTGGGTTAAATATGTCTTACCTCTTTTAAAACTTATTGGAGGTTATAAAACCTAGGGGAAAAATACTGGATTTGCAACTAGAGGACGTGGGTGCAAATTCCATCTCTGCCACTTACTAACTGTGGGAACTTGGGTACTTAACCTAGGTAAATTCCTGCCACTTTCTCTGGTTCCTTTGGCTCCCAATGGAAAGTTCATCAAGATGTTCTCCTGGCAGACATCATAGATTCCATGATCTGTTATACTCACCCCAACAAGCCTTCAGTTGGAGGGTTATTCATTATGCCAGATAATTGCCCGTAAATGGAAATTCAGGCTCAATTAGTACTTGTCGTGTCCAATTTTTCCACTCACTTTCTAACCAGTACCATTTTCAGTTGTCTCCAGTAGTTGCCCACACTACATGAAAGAGGAGGCTCTTGAAGGACTCAAAAGTTTAATTATTATTTTGATGTAGATGGCTCACAGATCTATATATCCAGTCCTTGCCTCTCTCCTGAACTTTAATCCTTCATAATAACTCCCTATTGGATATTTCAAACTGGGTATATCGTAGACATATTAAATTTAGCATGTTGAAAGCAGAACTCATTATCTCCCAACCTCAAACCTCTCCTTTCCTCAGCTTCCCTATTTCTGTCAAGGGCAGCACCATGCTGGTCTCTTAGGCTCATAATCACAGTAATATCTTTGACTGCCCTTTCTCACCCCACATAGTTCATCTGATGCCATGACTCTCTCTTTCTACCTCTGCAACATATCTCATATTTGATCCCTTCCTTCACACACAGCTACCATCTTGGTTCAGGATTTTATCACATCTTGCTTAGACTATTACAAAAATGATTTCTTAATTGGTCTCCCCACCTCAAGTCTTTCCCTATTCTCATCCATCCTTCACACAGCTGCAAATTCATTTTCACAAAGATTCAATCACTCTCCTAACTCCAATGACTCCCCGTTGCTTATAGGATCATACATAAATTTCTCTGGCTTTTAAAGTCCTTTATAGCTTGACCTCACTCTACCTTCCCAGCCTCGTTATGTATTCCTTCCTTTCCCACACACTATAGTCCAACCGAACTGATGCTTCTATTTCTCATAAAAATAGCACTCCACTCATCTCTGTGCCTCAGTGCTTAGCACAATGTTGGACCATATTAAGCATACAATAAATCCTTATTGACTCATTAATTGCTGGAAGCATGTCTTTGGCTTTTCCATTCTCCTGGGATTTTTTGACTTGAAGACCGAGTCTCAGGTTTTATGTCTCAGCAGCAATTCTAACAAACCAACGCCATTTCCAATTACTAGCCTTGAAAGCAAACTTAATAATAAGATGTCATATTAGTTGAGCACTGTATTTTTCCAAGCATGTTAATGTGCATGAATTTAGTGGTTCTCCCAACAAACCGGGCATAGTAGGTAATTGTGTCTTCTACCTTTCAGTTCATTAGTTTGTTTTTTTTCCCCAAAACCTAAAACTATAAATTATCTCAGTCCCTACAACTGGTCTACAAACTATACCCATGATTTCCTGTACCTCAGGAAGAGAAGCACAAATTTTGTCCACAGGGAATTGAGCCAGTTACAGTTTTTTGATGTGACAGCCACCCATTTTTGTCCTGACCCAGGACATGCTATTGCTCGCAAGATCTGTCTAGGAGCTGGTCAGCTCTCCCAGGACTTCGAAGTCCCTTGTAAACACAGATCATTTTATTTGGGAAGTCAAAAAGAGGTGGGGTCCTTTTACAGATGCGGGTAAACAGAGCCAGATACCTTTGACAGTGCCAATGGTGAGTAAGCGTATATAGGGACAATAAGAGCCGGTGTAGTTCAGAAGATCATAGGGCCATATATTCTGAGTTGGAATGAACAGCAAAGGGCCTCCTAGTCCAGCTCTTTCATTTTATAGCTGGGGATACTGAGGACCCAGAGAGTCAAATCACAACTCCCTGTGATTAACCAGAGAAAGGAAGAGTTGCACTCAAACTCATGGCTCAGAACTCTGATTAAGTCCTGAGCTTTTTCCTTGCGAGCGCACTGGCCCTGTAGATTCTCAGAGGCTACCTTTATGGAGCATTCACTTGGACCACGTCTGTGTGCTTATCACTTTCCTGTCACTCTGGGAGAAGAAGCCAAACCTGACTGGCTTGCCTAACTAATCTGAATTTGACTTGAGAGACCATTATACTGCTGGACATTTAGCTTTTATAACACAAGTCTCTCCAACACTAAATGGCCTATTTTTAATGTCTGGGATTCTCAAACATATTAAGGGGGCATAGTCTTAGACAAGTGTCATCCTCAGACGACTTATCACCTAATATGTCTCTAGAGAGGGTGAAGGAGGGGAAGAAGGAGGGAGACACACACACACACACACACACACACACAGAGAGAGAGAGAGAGAGAGAGAGAGA
>JAJPUD010002794.1:50555-73022 GCA_023553655.1 Myrmecobius fasciatus
AGAGAGAGAGAGAGAGAGAGAGAGAGAGAGAGAGAGAGAGAGAGAATGAATACATGTCAGGGAAAGTTTCTGGGAATCTCAGTGATTCTAATAGGCCTTTTCCATACCCACTCTACACTAGCCCATATATCTATAATGGCAGCTCAGCTATGAGCCATTTGGTGCTATCCACTGCCATATTGCTGACCCACCTTATATCTCTCAGTTTCTCAGCTGTGCTTGATCATAGTGCTGATACATGCGAATGGCAGGTTGCCTATGGCAACACAGCACCCAACTTTCCCAATGATGAGGAATGAGCATTTTATTTTCTGTCTAGTACTTGAAAGAAGTGAGATTAGGGAGCATATGGGAGAAAGAAGGTATAATGATGCCATTGAAAGAACATCAAATTTGAAAATCATGTGTTATAAGGCATGGCTCTCTGGAAAGAGTTGAAAGAAAGATCCCAAAAGAAATTAAAATGGTAGAAAAACCAAACATCATTCAAATTTTCTTTTTTAAAAATAGCAGAGAATTTATAGTCAAGGAACCTAGGGTCAAACTCTAACTCTTTTCTAGCAAAAGAACTTTGGAGATGCTACTTCCCCTCTCTGTGTGCTTCAGTGTCTTCCTCTATAAATTGAGGGTTTGGACCAGATAATCTCTGTGCCCCCTGCCAGCTCTAGCATTCTATGAATGTGTGAGCAATTTAACGAGATGGGTATTTTCCCACCAAAACGTATAATACCCTCTATCCAAAATGGACCCCACCATTTCCCAAACCTGTCGATAGTGTTTTCTACCTCATTTCCTCATCCCAGCTCTCTTCTGTGCTTGAACTGGCTTCCCCTTCCCATTTTTCCTACTTTCTACCTGATGGATTCCTAGCCAAACCAAGAAGATCCAAATCAAACACTTCTTTCTTCACAAAGTCTTTCATGTCTCCTCTCCATCAGAAATGATTATTCCCTTCTTTGACTTCTCATGGCATTTTGTATTTTAGAATTCTATTTTAGTTATTTGTTTCTGTGCCTTATCTCCCATAGGAGATTCTTTGAGAATAGGGGCCGTGCCATTTTTTTTTTTGTTTTTGGATTCCCCGGCACGTGGTAGGGGTGAATGTAATAAATTAAGGCACAGTTCTGCCCCCGTGCATTTCCGACATAACCTCATCCGTACACTCGTTTCATGGACTTCATCCGGGTTCATGATTCTCAGGAAGACTCCCTGAGGTCCTCTGATTTGCCTCATTCTACAAATAAAGGGTTTTATTTAAAAAATGCCAAGGCCATGACACGTATTTGTCTTTCCCTCCTGGAATTTTCCTGAAAGGTCATGCTTACAGTAGATCTTACCAATAAAAATGATTCCAATGAAATGTGGATAAATGATGCTACACATCATCAAGTACTTTTGAATTAGTTTCCATGGAAATGTGAAGATGAAATGAAGTAATAATTTCAGGGCAAAACAGCTGAAGTTGAAGATAATGGAGAAATGGTTTGATAAAAGCAAGAGAATAAAGTAATCAAGAGAACTCCAATCAATTACTCTTTTTTGTTTGCATTCACTTGATTAATTTGTCAGGGATATTATTAACCTTCCTTGTGATGTATTTAGTCATTGTTTTTGAGACTTGGCATTAACGGTGGCCTTATAGAAATATGGGCTGAGGAGAAGTGTCCTTTATTTCAATTACTAATGAAACAGGTGGGGCTTCTTTGGAAAGCCTTGATAAAGTAAGAGTTTTGGGGATAAAAATTACCATTCCTTTTTGAATCTCATTCACAGACCCAGATGTCATTTGGCATATTCAGAGTTTACAAAAAGTTCATAGTTTAGAAATTTAATGGAAAGTGATTTTTCTCATGGCCAGGTTGGATGGATAGCTGAAAGAAGAGGATGTCATTAGCAAGATTTCTAAATCTCTCTAGAATATATCATTCCACTCCTGCTTTCTTGCCTTTTCTCACTCAGTTCTCTATAACTGAAGGATTCTCCCTTTCTCTTTTCTCCTAATTCCTACTCACCCTTAAAAGCACAAGTCAAATGCCCCGTCCTTTAGAAAGCCTGCCCTGATTTCTACTCCCCAGGAGATAATAATCATCTCACCTCACATGTGATGTCTCTCTAATGTAATTTTTATGCAATATTGGGCAGTATAACTATGCCACACGATGTAGTTTAAAAAAAAAAGCATATTGATCTGAGTTCAAATCCAAGCTCTGTCACTTATTACCCATGTGACCTTGAGCAAGTCCCTTCCCTGGGCCTCAACTTCCTGCCAAATGAAAGGGTGGACCCTGAGGTCCTACCCAGCTCTAATGGTCGTAATATACATTACTCCAAGAGGGCAAGGGTGTGGCTTATTTCCAAGCTTCTTAAACTGTGGGTTGTCATTCCATATAGAGGCTTTTAAATTCTGAATGTGGGGGTCGTGAAATTATGGTTTATTATCAGTAAAAGTTTGATTTGATACCACATAAACATTTCTGGGGTAAAAAGTGGCCGTGAGTGGAAAGATTTAAGAAGTTCTGGCGTATCTGAATTTTGATTTTCCGCTCTTATTGCCTGGCACGATAATCTGTTCACAGTAAGTATGTAGTCAATTTTTGTTTCATTTAGTTCTTATACAAAACAAAGAAATCTAAATCAAAAAAGAAGGGAAAGAGAGTTGGGCAAAGGGCCAATCACATCCATTCTTTAGAGGCCAGAACCCCAAGCAAGCAGGAGACCCAGGTGTGATGGGAATTGTTACATTGAGGTGAAATGGGAAGTTCTACAGCAATCTCCAGTTGCCTGTTGCTGTTATCTGTGTGTCTTATTCCCTTCCTAGAATTTGTGTTCTGTGAGGGTAGGGGCTACATTTTCTCCAAGCTTTGTATCTCCCCCAGCTCCCATTACCATGCTCTGTTAGCAAGAAAATCTTTAAAAATTATGTGAAAATGATGGTGTGTAGTTCAAGCAGCAGTTTTTCAGCTAAATCATACACATTCATTGCCACGACACAACAAACATTCTGCTGTGGAAAGCCTCTCTGTGTCCAGGATGTCCCATGCTTGCCGGGCCTTGAGACTCCTAGTCCCTTCCGGTGACAGAAAGGTGCTAGGGATCCTCCTTTTCCCTTTTCTCCTATCAAACTCCTACCTAACCTTAAAAGCACAAGTCAAGTGCCTCCTCTTTCAGAAGCCTGCCCTGATTTCCACTTTCTAGTAGATAATAATCATCCCATCTCCTATGTGATTCCTGTCTAATGTACTTTTTATGTAATATTGGGCATTATAACTATCGGCCACATGATGCAGTAAAAAAGAATATTGATCTGGATTCAAATAAGGAGTAGGGGCAGCTAAATGGCACAAGGGATAGAGTACCAGTCTTAGAGTCAGGAGGACCTGATTTCAAATGTGGCCTCAGACATTTAACACTTAGTAGGTGTGTGATCCTAGGGAAGTCATTTAACCCCAATTGCCTCACCCACCTGCTTTGTGATGTAGCTTTTCTCAGCACTATTGTTGACCATTTACAATGAAGAAATTAGAGCTCAGAACAGTTATGTGATTTGTCCAGGTCATAACCAGTAAGTGACATAAACAGAATTCAAAAATAAATAATTATTGATTTCAAATCCATGCCATCTGAAAAGATCCACCTTTTGTTTTGTTTTATTTATTTATATATTTATTTTTTGATGAGATGATTTGCCCAGGGTCACACAGCTAGGAAGTGTTAAGTATCTGAGATCAGATTTGAACTCAGGGCCTCCTGACTCCAAAGCTCTGCACCATTGAGCTGCCCCTCAAGTTTCATTTAGAGAGCCCAAATCGAAAGGCCAGAGAGAAGTTGAAAAACGAGATTGCGAGCGGAAATCAAAAAAAGGGCATCATTACTAGATCAGTCAATCAACAAGCATTCATTAAATGGCTCCTTCGTGTCAGACACTGTGCTGAGCGCTGGAGATACAGAGACTGAAACGAAGCCATCTTCGACCACGAAGAGCTTACAGAGCCAAAGATGCAAAGAGTGCCAGAAAGCTGACTATCTGTAGGATTCAACCTGTCCCACAAAGATTCAGTGTGTTATGGTAGTTGTTGGCGTTCCTTGCCCCTAGATGGCACTGACATACTAGCCTGATCCTGGGCTGAACCTAGAGAAGTCACCAATAAGACTAGAGGCTCAAGCAGAAAAACTGAGAGGAAGCACTTAGATTATTTTTGGCCTCTCCAGCCCCCTTCTCATGCACCCTTTCCCCTCCCCTCTGCCCCTTTCAGGTGCCCAATTGTCCTTCTGTTGTCTAATTTTCCCTCCACTCCCAAAAGGAAAGGATCACTTATATATACTTGTAATGATACCAGCAAGAAGTAGTCCTTGATCTGCCTCATTCCTCCCACCCCTTTTCAAATACTCATGCTGTCCTAGAAGGATACTGGCCCAGTTTGGAGCTTTCAGAGCCCTATTCCTGCTTCCCCAAGGCAATTTCACTACCTAGCAGGTCTGGAGGTAGGCAGTTTAATATTACTAATCCCACTTTTTACTTCTGTTGCTCTGTGATCTGCTAAAATGGATATACCTTCCAGCAGCACAGATCTTAACCTACCCACACCTTCTCATGGAACTCCTATCTATATCCCCCTTTGAAGTCCCATGAGCTAGGAGTCTTACTCTGTCTTTGTATATTTTTTGGCTACTGGTGCTGTATGCAGCTCATGCATCTGTTTTTCTTTGCTCTCATTACACGATCAGCCCACCTCCTCTTGCTATCATATATCATTTTAATGGTATCCTTAATGTAGCTTTTTGCTCACAGTTAATTCTTCATTGATAATGTACTGCAGGCTTTGCCTCTACCATGCATCTTTCCATTACCCCTTGAGTCACTTGCAATTATAACTCCTGAGAAATTGAGGCCTTCCATGATTTGCAACCATATAGCTCTGAAATATGCATTTATGCCTGGATACATACAAGCACATGCACATATGTATGTATGTGTGTATGTACATATATAATTCTTCACTGAGAGAATACTGGTATAAACAAATGAGCTTTTTTTTTTTTTTTTTTTTTTGCTGAAGCAGTTGGGGTTAAGTGACTTGCCAAGAGTCACACAGCTAGCTAGGAAGTGTTAAGTGTCTGAGATCAGATTTGAACTCAGGTCCTCCTGACTTCAGGGCTGGTGCTCTATCTACTGTGCCACCTAGTTGCCTTGAGATGAGTTTTTCTTTAAGTAAAAACCTTGGGGTTCATTGAAAATATTTGCATTTTGGAAATTGAACATCAAGCCTAATCTCTTCTTTCTACTTAATTCTGGGCCCAGATAGCTATGATGTCTCTCCAGTACATACATATATACATACATGCATACACACACATATATGGATGGCTTAGACATTAAACATTTTTTTTCCAATTGGTTTTCCTGTGTGGATGGTATGCCCAGAGTCTTTCACATAATTGTGGGTCTCTTTTTAGTAGTTTTGTAGTATTCTGATAGTTGAGTCAGTTACCACCAGATCATCCACAAACAGTAGCATCTGGAGGACCTCAACGTCTATAGGGAATTCTTCTATTTGGGCTCTCTCTTTTCTAACATAGTCCAAATACATTTAGCAAATTGTACATCTCATTGTTTGTGGCTCACTTGATATGGAGAATAAGGGTCATTGAACAAAAAATAACCTTGTAATTTCTCATGTGTCTTTCAAGAACTCTTGTGATTCTTTATATGCATGGCAGATCCCATGTTGGGAGAGAATCTATAAGATGGTATTTGGTTGGCTGTAGCAAGTCAAATATAGTTAGACAAGAACGGTGAGATCTTGTACACTATGCCCCTTTAATCAACTATGAAGACATAGTATACTATAGAATAACATTGATAAAAGCCTATTTGTTTCCTTGTGATTTTCATCAAGGATATTCTCAATATGTTTTTAAATTTCTACCCCTCCCCAACCTCTATTAATTCTAGTGCCTTCTCTTTGCTAATTTGTTTTTAATTTATTCCACATATAGCTTGTTTGTATATATTAGTTTTCACGTCATCTCTTCCATTCAATTGTGACTACTTGAGTAAATGGACTATCTTTTGCCTCTTTTTGCATCTCTAGCATTTGGCAAAGGGCCTGGCGTACTGTAATGTTTATTAATTGATTAAATTATTCTTATGAAGATATAGAGATAAAAAGGATATGCATTTTGCCACCCATTTTGAACCATCCTGTCTTCCAGATATCCTAAGAAGTATTCCTTGAAACCCCTTGAAATCGTATTGCTTCTAGTATGGACCTCCTTTCTGAATTCTTGATCTGGTTTCACTTACTCTTCATATCTTTGGTTTCCTTAGTGCTGTCTCTATTTGCTCATGTAGTACAGCAGAGACCATGATGGTAGAGTCCAAATGTGGTGGTTACAGACGATTGTTGTAGAAATCTTGACAGATGTTTTCAATTTTTCACCCATTTGTTCTTACATCCTTCATCCTTCAGTGCTCTCAGGATGATGGCTTAATTGGATCCTATGCCAAATTTTCTGTAAATTTATTTCCCCTCCCCCAACTCATGCTGTTTTATAAGGTGATTCTGTTCTTAGTCTTCCACCATTCTTTCTAAAATTTGACACAGAAGTTTATGTTTTCAACTGGCATTGCTTGGCATGCCAGGTCCCTCTTGTAGAGAAAAAGATGAAGTGTTTGATGGATGAAGTGATTGCTACACTTCTGTGGCCTCCTTATGGCAATTGCCTTTTTGGCCAGACTTCCTTAGGAAACAACAGTGGCCCATATTCATGTATTTTTCTTGTTCTGCTACCCGATTCACACTGCCAATAACATGTTTCAACAGGTCAGGTTGCATTTCTAATAACGGTTTTATATCTAAGTTATATCAGGTAATAACAAATACTTAAGGCTAAGAGCCCTTCCCCAGTAGGTAAATGAACACAGGATATAAACAAATGTTTTTTTAATTGGAAATCATTAATTACTATATGAAATTTTGTTCTAAATCACTAGTAAATATAATTGAAACAGCTAAGTTTCATCTGACACCCTGCAAAGTGTGAGGTGAAAGATGATGAAAGATGGGAATAGTCAATGTTTAAAGAGCTATGGAAAGACAGGCATTCTAATACACGCTTGTGGAGTCCTAAATTGGTTCAGTTGTTTTGAAAAACAATTTGTAATTACACTAAAAGTGACTAAAATATCCATACCAACTGACCTCAGAGATCCCATTGCTGGGCTTTTATACAACCCAACTAGAAACACAGCTGTTCATTGATTGAGCAATGGTTGAACAAATTGTAGTAGATGACTATGATGGAATAATGTAATGCTATAAGAAATTATGAGTATGAAGATTTCAGAAAACATGGGAAGATTTCTATGAACTGTGACAGTGAAGCCCACAGAAACAATATAACAATATACACCATAGCTGGTGCAATGTAACTGGAAAAACAACAACTGAAGGGAAAGTGGGTACATTGTGGTTATAAGGACTCAGGCATTTGGCCCTGGAGAAGAGTTGAGGAAACGTACCTCCCTCCCTTCTTTTCAGAAGAGGTGGATGGTGAGTGTGGAACATTGTTTATACTGTCAGGCCCAGTTGATTAATTTCGCTGATTTTTTTTCTTTTTTTCTTTTTAACCTTTGTTGTAAGTGACAGCTCAGTAGGAAGGGATTCCTTTAGCCATGGAGATGATATAAAAACCAAAGACATCAACAAGTTAAAAAGAAAGACATCAGTCAGTTTATAGCTGTTACAGTTGAACACCTTATCTTCTCATATTTATTTTTTCTTTTATTTAGGTGTTTATTTTGATTTTTACTATAACATATCGACATGCATAAACAAGCAACATGGAAATGGGTCTCACGGCAGTAAACAGCCATTACCTCTGTAAAAATAGAATCATTGTCATTTTTTATCCTATACTCCCCATGTCCAATATTTCCTGACTCTCTCTTTGAAGAGTATGTTAGATAGATATGAAGATAC
Organism: Myrmecobius fasciatus; assembly: GCA_023553655.1. Lineage (NCBI taxonomy): Eukaryota > Metazoa > Chordata > Mammalia > Dasyuromorphia > Myrmecobiidae > Myrmecobius > Myrmecobius fasciatus. The sequence continues at coordinate 58,538 of JAJPUD010002794.1, forward strand.
CCATTAAATATATGTAGAGAGAGATATAGATATAGCTATATAGATACATAGATGGTATGAGACTTCTGTGTAGTCTACAACCTTCAGTCTTCTTTGTTTCTTGATCTTGAACTACGTTTTCTAACTTTTTTCACCATTATCTCCATAACAACCATTGCATTGCAGTCACTGAGTGTCAGTGTTTACATTGATTTAATTCAAAAGATTTTTATTAATTTCTTTGTATAAATTTGCTATTTCATTGTCCTCTATACCAGATGTTGATACATATACTGCATTTATCTTCATGGCAGCCTTTGGTTTATGCTTTTATTGATCACTGCAAAATGCGATGTTCAACTTCCCCATGGGATGAGGTGCCAAAATCAACTCCTTTATGGGCCTCTCTAAGGAGAATCTATAAGGCATCCTTCAATTTGGTTGTGATTTCTTGTATCTTCTAGTTTAATTTGTAGGGTGAATATTAATATTGGTAGGATTCAGGCTCCTCCAGTAGTATATTGATCATTATTGGACAGGGGGCTTACTTCTATTTAGAGCCACCAGCTAAGTAAATGTTTATAGATGTTCTTAAAACCATCTGCCCCCCCCTACTTCTACCACTCAGCCCCTGTGACTATAAATACATAAGGGAGGGCTTACACAGGGCTGACAGTCATTTCTTTTTACTTTTTTCTTTCTTTTCCTTACAAGGTGCCATAGCCAAAACATTCGTTGTCTAGTAGTCAGGAAGGCAATATGGTGACCTGGCTATAATTCTGGATTTGGAATCAGGAAGACTTCTGCCTTCTAGCTGGGTAACTTTGGGCAAGTCACATAGCTTTTTAAATCTTATATACATTTTGTTTCTATCCTTTGACCATTTACCTACTAGGGAATGGTGGCTCCATTCTAAAAGGAGAGGGGTTTGGTTCGATGACCTCTAAGGTCCCTTCAAGCTCTAAATCTTTGATCCTCTGATCTGACTAATGGTGACAGACTTCTTCATCCTCAACTGGGCTAGTCTTCAGAAAAGATGCACATAGTCCAAGGAAAACAGAATTTCAACACTTGCACAAGATCATATAGCTAGAAGGTGACAGAGATAGGGCTTGGATAGGCAGTCTTTCTATTACTAGACTGACTATGAATCCAATGTTCTTTCCATCATGCCAAGCTGCCTTTTTTAAAAACAAAACAAACAAAAAAAAACCCAGAATCCAAGAGACTCACCATTTATCATTCTCAAGTTGCAAAATTAATGAAAAGCTCTGTGTAGTCACACCAAAATGCTACCTTCGATACAGACACTTGAGACCGAGTCAGTCAAGTCTGGGAAACCATTCTATTGCCTTTCCTGATTGAAGTGCACTTAATATTTCCACCATGCTACTGATTGACTCTGGTACGCTTCATGGCACGTGTTCTTCTCCCATCAGCTCCTACTTAAATGCAACAAGCGAATGCATGTTTTTCCCTGAAACCATTTCATGAGTATTGCAAAGCACTGTGTCATCCCAATATTAGTGATGCTAAATTTGCCTTTGGGGGCTTATCCTAGCGAACAGCGCTGAATGGTCCCCCAATTTGGATCCAGCAGTGCGTGACAAGCAGATCCAATTTGTCCAATTTAGATGGCATAGCTCCAATTCTCCCATGCCATTCCGAGCTGCCTGCAGCAAGGCATGCACTCCCAGGCTCGGTGGGTTAGAGCCCCTGAGCATTAAGAAAAAGGGCGAAGGAGAGCATGGTCTATCCCCCTACAAGCCCCAGTGGTAACAGACAGCTTAGCAATACCAAAGGCAAAAATCTTTGGGGGGGGAGAGGTAGGGAGGCTATTTTTTTTTTATAAATTTAATAACTGTCAACAAAAACAAATGGTCGAATAGACGTACAAAATTAAAAATGAAACCTGGCACTAACCATTAGCATTTAGCAAAGCAGAATTGAGAGAATTAGCAAACAACAAACAAGCAAAAAAAATGTATTTGTTCTGCATTCCTTTCCGAGTCAAGCTGATATTCTGATACCTTTGGCTTTGTTTGCTTTTTTCTTTTTATATTATTATAGACTATGTGTCTACACTTCTGGATTTTTGCTGATTTCACTCTGCATCACCTCATATAGGTCTTTCTTCTGTATTTTTGTGTGTGCCCCATATTTATCATTTTTTACAGCACCATTACATTCATGTACCATAATTTATTCTCCCATTCTCTGGTCGTTGTTTCCAGCTTTTTGCCGTTACAAATAAAGCTAAAGTCTCTAATCTCCCAATAAGACATGTCAGTACAACAGCCAAGCTTGGCAGGGAAAGGTGAATTTGTAATGGTCATATATTTTATGTATTCCAAATTGGACGGTAAATGGTGCACTTGGAATATAATCCTATATTGGGTTCTCGACATAGAAGATCTATTGGTTGCCGTTTTCCTCCCGAATCCCATTTCAGGTTCGCAGAGGAAGCAGAATGCCGGCTATCTTGGAGAATATAAAAAGCGATGCGTAAGAGATAAGACTAAACCTCGCAGCAGTGATGCCACGTTTAAATTATTTATCATCCAACCTTCCAATCAAAATGAAGGAATGGAATTGAGACACAGTCACGGAATGTTTCTAAATGAGCACCGATTCATTAGAAGTGTATGCTTTCCAAAGACAGTAAGAGGAGCTGCTCGAGAGAAGTCTATTTGTGCCCCATGTTTGCAGAGGCAGCATCTTACACATGCCTTGTGGGCACTGTCGACTGCAGCATGAAGCTTGAATTCAATTAGGGCCTTATGGATAATTAAGGATGGCTGTAGATTGGTTTTGTCAATGGGATGCTGTTGGCTTTCTTTATGTTCAATGCCGGCAAAGCAGCGTTACTTTCTTTGCTGAATGACAGACTTTAGCATGCTCCCTTTGCAGAACCTACTTGGTAGATCTGGGGAACTGCGGTGAAAATGACACGGAAAACAATGCTTTACCCAGGTTACAAACGACCAAAGGCCTGAGATAAATATATTCTTATGTAAATAATCTAGTTTGTCATCGATCTGATTTAAAGAATTTAAGCATGTTTTCAAAATGTTGGATTTCAGAAACAGAGACCGATCATGTCACCAGTTTTCTATGACAGAAATTAGGAGCACTGAGTGATTTGAACAGCCGAATCCCCATCACACCCCATTCTGCCTTGCTGAAGGTAGAACCACTTTTCAGGGATGTTGTAGGGGAAATCTTTTTTAGCTACTGGTTGGCCCATGTGGCTGCCGGAGAGCCTGTAATATTATGATGTAGTAATGAGAATAGGTGATAATGTGTCCATTGAAAGTATGAGGGAAGGAAAGAAGGAAGGAAGGAAGGGAGAGAGAGACAGAGAGAGAGAGAGAGGAAGGAAGGAGAGAGAAAAGAGAAAGAGAAAAAAAAGGAGGGACAGAAGACATTTGTTAATCTGTGCTAAGCTCTTTTTACAACTATTATAAATTTGATCTTGTTTGAGCTTTACCATGACAGGTAGTTGCTATTATTATCCTCATTTTACAGTTGAAGAAACTAAGGCAATCAGAGGCTTGTCCATGATCAAGCAAGGCTAGCAAGTATGTAAGACCTAAATGTGAACTTAAATCTTTCTGACTCCAAGCCCAGCTCTCTATCCATTGTACCACCAAGCTATTTGGTGTTCGGGAGAATTGTAGATGATATAGTCCTGTCCTCTCATTTTCACTTTACAAGAAGGAGGAAGGGAACATTTATTAAGCACCTACGGTATGTGTCAGATACTATGGTAAGCACTCTACAGATATCATTTCCTTTGATCTTCATAAACAACCTTAGTATTTAGGTGCTTTTATTACTCCCAATTTTTGTGGATGAAGAAACTGAAGTGAAAAAAATCAAGTGACTTGCCCAAAGTCACAAGTGTCTGAAGCCCATCTGAACTCAGATCTTCTTGACAACTGGCCTGGCACTCTACTGTGCCACTTCACAAGGGTTCCAAACCCAGGGCCTTTAATTGCAAATTTTTGCTGCAGAAAACTAAGGCCCAGATTTGAGGTGACTTGCTCCCAGTCCCATGGAGTGCTGAGATAAAAAGTCTCAAACTGTACTTCCATCCTCTACCAACCCAGAATTGTTACCTCAGTAACTGGACCCTTGCTCCTGTATTTCATTGGGATGAAGAGGTAACACTGGTTTCTCAAAGGCAGTCTTTCCTCTTGTTGAGGCAGCAGATCAGATGGCGTGTCATATATGCTAGAAAGAGGGACATTAAGAAATGAACAGGGGACTCTTTTTGCCACTGCAAGTCAATGACACCATGTAGAATGAATGAAGTTAGAAAGAAATTGCAGTTTTCATCAATGGAGCAACTATAGTTACTACAGAAGGGATCACAGACCCCTAAAGTATTGAAATAAAGTCTTTGCAAAACCAAATCAAAAGCGAATGTACCCGCTTCTTGCCTTTCTCCATGATAGAATATCAGTTCTTTGAGAACAAGGACTTTTTCATTTCTATGTCTGATCTCCAGTGCCTGGCACATAACAGGCACATTTTAGCCTCTTTGGTGATTAGGTTAATCTACTTTACTTTATTTCCTGAAACTGATATATAGTAATGTCTCGAGTCACATACCCTCTTTTTTTTTCCTTTCTTTTATTAATAGATAGACAAGCATACAAAAAAAAACAGAATATAAATAAAGGCAGTCAAGACACTTAAATTTAAAGAGGACAAAATATCTGTAGAATGATTTTAATAAAATTTTTTAGTAACATTTTGATAGTATGCTTACTCTTTCAGCAATATTGAAATGAGTTAATAAGAGTGATTGGAACGAGGAAGATGCAGACAGTGTTTTCCCACAGCCCCATACCGGGTAAGCACCTCCCCAGGCATTGGTCTCCCCAGCCTCTTGTTGCACAGGGGCCTTTGGTTCAGAGGCTCTGCCTCTTTCTAAAATGCCAGTTTCTCTTCTTCCATGGGGCTAGCAATCTGGGGCCTCTTCCCCAAACTTGATTGGAGGATATGTTTAAATACTGCTTGCCATAAGGACTTAAGTAGTTATTTATGGTTCTGGTCAAAGATGCCCTTCTGCAGTCTCTTCTATATGCAGACTTTGTTTGTGTGCACGTATCCCATCATGCATGGCTCTCTGCCGTAGCACAGAAGGGCACTGTTTTACTTGCTTCCCTAATGTTTCTCCATCCTCCCTTCCGTCCCCCATCACTCCCCCAGATACTTGAAATTTTACCATAAATGATTTATTCTTTCCTGTTCAACATTGCCTTATCCTGTGGATTCTCTTATGGATTGCATGTAGTTCATAGAGGGATAACACATTAAGTGCCAAATAGGAGTTCTAAGTCTTGTATTTTGGAGAGAAGACTGAATTTGGAGCTAGAAGACCCAAGTTCAAATTTAAATCTTAATACTCTCTAGTTGTGTGACTTCGGGCAAATGATTCCACCCTGTAGACTTCTTTTAGCTCACCCACGAAAAAGTACTGAATGATATGAGCTCCAAGGTCACCTCTAGCACTGCCAGTTCGTGATGCTGGGACACCCTAATGTGAATAGGAGACACAGGCAAGAAGAGGAGGCACCGAAAGGGAGAAGAAAGGTGAGACTGAAGGGTTAGGCAGCCCAATTGACATAATTCTGACCTGGACCCAGCCTGTCAGCACACATCTTAGGAGACAAGGCACTGGCTCCAACTTGTCTTGACCAAAATTGCATCACGGCAAACAGACTTAACTTTTCCTGTCATTGGCAGGCTTCAAATTAGGGCAGTCGGGAGCATATGGTCTCACAAATCACCTCTACATGCAAAAGAACATTTTATTGCTGTTGGCAGGAGCAAAATGGGCAAATCTGTGTTTTGAAAAAGAGGAGGGAAAGTAATATAAGGCTCATGCTATGTATTTTGTGTTTGACCTAAGCTTGTGTGCTTATCATTATAACCACTTTTATAGTATCTCGATAGAATTTCTGTTGCTGTTTATAAAAGGCTTTCAGAGCCTAAATTGGAAAGGACCCCAGCAGCCATATAGTGTGATCCTTATATCTAAACAAGAATCCCTTCTATATAATCCCTGGCAAGTTTCTATCTGGCCCATCCTTGGAAGAACTTCAGTCTTAGGGAACTCACTACATTTCAAGGCAGCCTACTCCACTGAAGAATAGCTCTAATTGCTAGGAAATTTTTTTTTAACAATTGTGAACAAAGCTATTAAATCACGCATAACCTTTTGCCCACCAGTACCACTACTAGGTCACAGAAAAAGGAAAAGGACTTATAAGTACAAAAATATTTACAGCAGCTCTTTTTTGTGGTGACAAAGAATTGGAAACTTAAAGGGATGCCCAACAGTTGGGGAATGGATAAACAAGTTATGGTATATATTCATGTGATGGAATACTACTCTGCTGTGTGGAATGATGGAGACAATTTCAGAAAAACCTGGGAAGACTCACATGAACTGATGCATTGAGCAGAACCAGAAGAACAATGGACACAGTAACAGTAATGTTGTATTGATAATTAGCTGTGAGAGATTTAGTAATTCTGATCATTTCAGTGATCCACTACAATCCCAAAAGACTCATGATTAAAAATGGTTTCCTCCTCTAGATAGAAAATTGATAAATTCAGAGTGCAGATTGAAGAATATTTTTTCTCTTTATTTTTCTTATTCTTTTTTTCCCAGAACATGGCTAATACAGAAATATATTTTGCATGACTTCCTGTGTATAATAGATATCATGGAATAAGGCAACTATCTTCTCAATAGGTGAGGAAGAGGGTGAAGAGAGGGAGAGGAATCAGGAACTAAAAATGAATATAAATTTTTTTAAAAGAAATATTTCCTTATGTCAAGCCTAAATCCGCCCACAACTTTTATCTGTTGTTCCTAGTTCTTCCATATAGGTCTAAGCAGAATAAATCTGATCCCTTTTATATAGTTCAACCCTTGAAATACTTACAGTTATTACTACCTCCACCCCACCCCCCAAAGTATTTTCTTTTGTGGATTAAAAGTTCTCCAGTTCCTTTAGCTGCCTTTTACCATCCTGATTGCTCTCCTTTGGACACTCTCTGGTTTATCAATGTTCTTCCTAAAATGTGGCACCCAGAATGAACATAGAACTCCAGATATCTCAAGAGGATTCTCACTGCCTAGACCTCTCTTAATGCAACTTGAGATCACCTGAGTTTTCTTAGTAGTATTAACTTTGTATCCCAACACAACCCCCATATCTGTCCTTGATGAACTGCTTCTTAGCCAAAGTCATGGCTCCTCCATTTTGCATTTCTGAAAGTGACTTTTTAAGTCAAGTACAAGAGTTGGCATTTATCCCTAGTAAATTTTATATTTTCTAGCATCCTAGATTGTCCCAGTCCTATGGACCTTTTGCTATCTTGACTTTGTCATCCAGTGTGTTTCGTGTCCCTACCTTTATGCCACTTATGTATTTGATAAGCATGCCATTTGTGCCTCTAACTCACTGATAGAAAGGTGAAATAGCATAAGACCAAGCACAGTCCTGCGAGCTCTTTGCTGGAGGCCTCTTTCCAAGTTGCATAGCCCTCAGTTTCTTAAATTGTAGTTCATGACTCCATATGGGGTTGTGTGACTGAATGTGGGAGTTGTGAAATTAAGATTGATTATCAGTAAATGTTTGATTTGTATAACAATTTTATGTAATTATATACTTTGGGTCATGAAAAAACTTCTTACAAAAAGGAAAAGCAAGTGGAAAAAGTTTAAGAAACCCTGATATAGCTCACATCTTACTATCTTTAGTCTATGAGAATAGCATGAAAGATTTTTTTCAAATGTTTTACTAATATCTGGGTAGACTGTATCTACAGCATCCACCTGAGTCACCAATCTAATAATCCTGTTAAAAAAAAAGAGAGAGAAAGAAATGAGATAAGACCTGGTGTGATCTATTATCATTAATAAAGCTGTTCTATTTGCCATCCCCTTTTCTTTTGCTGTATATTTGCCAACCATATCTTTAATAATGTGTTCAATAATCTTCCCAGGTTTTGAAAAAGCTCATTAGCCTATGCAGTGTACAGCTTCCATTCTTTTTCCTTTTTTGAAAATTCTGACAGTTGCCCTTCTCTAATTCAGTAACTCTCCACTTCCCATGATCTTTCAAAGATCAGTCTGCAGTTTCATGTGCTAGATCTTTCAGTAATATAATTATTAGTGAGGAGACTTAAATTGATCAAGGACTATCAGGCACCCTTTGATTCTCATAGAATCACAGAACTTGAAAATCACAAGGGACTCTAGAAATGATGTCATCTGACTCATCTCTTAGCAAACAGCTCCTGAACAAAAAGTAGTCATCCAGCATTCTTTCCACTGCCATGCTGCTGATTGGAAAGACTTTGTTACAAGCATTTGTACTAATGGGAGATGAGATTTGCTTTTCAAATCATACAAATTCAGACCTTGTTTTTAATAATTCTATCTCTTCCATGAAAGAACTAGTATAGAAAGAGCACTGGATGTAGAGCCAGAGGACTTGGGTTGGAATACGGACTTTCTACTTACCCCCATTGTGATTTTGGGCAAATCCCTCCTATCTCTGGGCCTTGGTTTCTTCCTCTATAAAATGGGAGTACTGGACTAATTGGTCCCTAAGATCTCTCTCCCAGCTCTAAATCTTATGCCAGTGGAGGAATCAAATACAATCAAGCCATTTCCTTCCACAATGGCAGGCTTAAATTGTCTTTTTGTTTGTGAAAATTTCTACTTTCACCCCCCCCCAACACATACACACACACACACACACACACACACACACACACACACACACACATACCCTCTGTCATTTTCCCCTTCTTGTACTTAGCCCTGTGCTAACTGGACATAGTCTGTCTCCCTCAATTGACTATCATGTTATTTTCTCACTGTATTGCCTTTTACCATAGAGTCTTTATAGGTTCAAAACACTAGCAAAAAATGGAAGAGACCTTAATATCATCAAATTCAAAGAAGCTCAGAGAATTTTAAAAAGTGGCCCGCTCAAAGCCCATTGGTGAGTTTGCATTGGAGTCTGGCACTCAAATCTAGCTCTTTTGATTCTGAGCCCCTCCTATTCTTTCCAAAATTCCACAGTTCTCTGCCACCATATTTCAGAGAATCATAAAATATTGTTGTGATCAAAATGAAAAATTCAGAATTTAAGATTTTAAAATTTGCTTTAGAAGTGACATGGATTTCAGAAGGTCTAGGATCAAATGCCAGTTTTGTTATTTCTTAGAAAAAGATTTTCCTTTGGGTTATAGGCCAAGTAAAGAAGTGCCATAGTGATTTCCATCTTGCTTTCTAGAATGTCACCATAGTCCTGGTAAGACATTGAATTTTGGACACAAGGGACTGGGGGAATCACACCTTGACTCTGTTGTTCTTTGTATAACTTTGGCTGATTTTCTTCCCCTCTGAAACTCAGGCTACAATTGTGCACCAATCTTTTATTATCAAGTACTCACTATGTGCCACACACACTATAAAAAGGCAAAAATGAAATGATCTCTGTCCTCAGGGAACTTAATTTTAGTTGAGGAAAGCAATACTTACATATGGCAAATGCTTATTGAATAACCGATATCAGTAAAACCTTATACAAAGTCATTTCATGAGATGGGGGCACTAGTACTTTAGATGAATCAGAGAGGGCCTCCTATAGGAGGTAGTACTTGATCTGGGCTTTGAAAGCAGAGGAGACAAGGAAGGGCTCTCCAGGTGAAGTGACAACTTGTACAAAGGCATGGAGATGGGAAACAGAATGCCATCTATTGGAAACAGCAAAAAAGGCCAGTTTGGCAGAAATGTACAGTATGTAAAGGGGCATAATGTGAAACAAGTCTGGAAAGGTAAGTTTGGAGCCAGATTGCAAAGAGCCTTGGATGCAAAACAGAAGCTCATATTTTATCCTAGAGGTAATAAGAATCTTTGAGCTTTTTTGAGCAGTTGGTACCATGGTCAGAGCTGTATTTTAGGAATATCACTCAGGCAGGTATGTGTTTGTGTACACACACACACACACACACACACACACACACACAAATGGAACATGTCTTTACTCACCAATGGTTATGTGAACAACTTCTCAACTCATGAAAGGTAGAAGATGCTATGATTATTCTGCAATTATGGCGACTGTCCTTTCTACCTCCGAAGGGCATCCAAATAAAACCAAGCATTTTTGCATTTCCAAATCATACTAGACAGTTGAGTGGGACCAGACTGCCAACTGATTGTTAGCTGAGATTAAGTCCTAAACTGGTCCTGAGCTCTAAACACTTGGGGAAAGAAAACACTGCCATTTTTGAGTGATGGTAGCAAATTGGCTGTTGTTGAGAAGACTAAATTAATATCCACTCTTTCTCCAGGATTTCCTTAAGCCAGTGGTACTTTAGTGTAATGAAAAGTGCTGCAAAAGACAGGGTGGGCCTTCAGCAGGGAAGAGATTATCCACTTTTTCAGCTATCAGCCCCAGCAAAATGTTCTGCTAGGTACTTAGTCCAAAGTCTACATTATTTATTTAAATACCAACATGAAAATACCCCCAAGCTGTTCCTGATTTGTATTCATTTTAGGTATTTTATATAATCCTATAAATGTTTGCTTTGTAATTCTTAAATCCTCTACCAAATGTTGTATGTTTGCATTGAAATTCTTAAATCTTTGACCAACTGTCTTATAGTATTAGAGGGGCGCCCCCTTCCAGCCTTATCTCTAACAATTCACCTTCCCAAACCCCAAGTTCATGCCAAACTGGTATCCTAGATGTTCCCCAAACATATTTTAATGCTTTCTTGTCACAAGGCTTTTGCTCTCACCTGGGATGCTTTCTTTTGTTCTCCCTTCTCTATCTAATTTGAACTTTGCCCATCTTTCCACAGCCAGGCCCTAAACCCACCTTCTTTGTCAAAGCCTGATCAGACTAACCTTATGGGACTTGAAATCATCTGTTCTCTGAGGTCCTGCATTTCTTGTTAGCCATATTATTCAGTTCTATTCAGAGCATTTATTAAATCCCATCTAAGGCATTACACCATGCTGGGTTGAGAAGTTATGAAAACAAAAACAGCCCCTGCTCTCAAAAAGCTTACATTCTATTACGATGGATCTCTAGCACATTAACCACCTAAATCTCTTATCGTTAATGAACATTTAACTTATTTAGGTCATGTTTTCCTAGCTAGACCATAAGCTTCTTGAGTGCAGGGGACCAATCTTAGCTCATTCATATCCTGGTACACAGAAAGTGTTCAATAAATACTTGCTTGGTCAAGTTTTTGAAATAAGAAAGCAAAAATATTGCTGCTCCAAATACTACAAAAAAGACCGGCCCTTTTTTCATTTCACCTCAAGGGCATAAAAACAAATGTGTTTTAATTCAGTATGAGAAAAGATTAATGAGACTTGGCTCTATTTTTAAAAAATCCTCCTTGAACTTTAAAGTTTTTTGGTGTCACCTTAAACCAAGGACATTTGGTAGGTGATTTTGGTATTTGAGAAAGCAACTCACAGAGCCTAATATAGGGCAGACAGGTGAGTTTCCTGCCCCACAACTCTTGCCTATAGATGGGGGCAGGGGGTGGGGGGGAGGAGTGGGGGAAGGGAGAGGAAGGGAAAGGACAAAGGACAGCTCAACTGTCAGAAGTTGTAGGGGTGTGTGTGTGTGTGTGTGTGTTTAAAGTAAATGGCTCTGCAAGGCCCCTTTAAATACATGCTATATGCATGTCATATATGACATGTGGTGACTATCTCAGAAGCTCTTTCTCTACTGTTCCACCAAGTTGGCCCAAAGGCCCAGAAGCATCACTCTAAAAGCAGGAAAAGGAGATATCAATTCATCCCCCTGTCAAAAGAAAAGAACAAAAAAGATACTTAGTCTTCCTGTCTCCACCCATGGGATTCTGAATAGATTAGGTCATTGGGAGACCAAGTGTCCCTAGCAAGGTGACTTCACACCACCTCAGATGACTTATTTTTCAACTCCTGTCAGAAAAAAAACAATCATGAGATCAAGTATTAAGAGTTAGAAGGGATCCTGGAGGTCATTGAGTCAAACTCTTTATCAGTTTATTGATGAGAAACTGAGGCAGAGAGAAATTAAATGACCCTCCCAGGATTATACAACTGTCCAAGGAAGGATTTCACAAACATTTATTGAGCACTTAGCACCAGGCCTCATGCCAAGTGCTGGACTCACAAAGACAGAAGTCAAGAGTCTGTGCCCTTGAGCAATATGAATAGGGGACACAACATGGCTACATTGAAATATATCTAGCACACATACAAAAGGAATAAAAGGTAACTTCGTGTGCAAGGGCACTAGCAGATGGGAGGAAGCAGTAAAGACCTTTTATATGGGTTGACCCTTATACTGTGTCTTGAAGGATACCAAGGATTCAAAAAAAAAAAAAAAACAGATGAGGAGGTAAAATGTACCAGGCATGGGAAACAGCTGACAAAATGCCCAGAGATGGGAGATGGGGCATCCTATTTTGAGGGGCGCACAATGAAAAAAGTCTTGAAAGATGTTTTAAATGGCAAAACAGAGGACTTGCTATTTGCTCCTGAGCATCCTAAAGAGCCACTGAAGTTTGTTGAGTGAGGAGAATAACGTGGTCAGATCTATGCTTTAGTAAAATCATTTGGGGACATGTGTGAAGGGTACATTACAGTAGGATGAGGCTTAAGGTAGGGAGACCAAAATGGAGGCTATTACAATAATCCAGACTAGAAGTGATGAGTGCTTGAACAAGGATGATTCTGTATGAATGGAAGAAAGATGATTCAAGCAAGAGGTGTGGAGATAAAACACCATCTGGCATCTTAATTAGATGAAGATGACATAGGATAAATGGGAAGACTGTGGTACCCACAGTGGTAAACCAGGGAAGTTTAGAAGATGGTAGGGATTTTGGAGAAACACAATGAGTTCTAGTTCGGATGTGTTGAGATTGAGATGGCTTCTAGTCTAAAATGTTCAGTAGAGTTGTTAATGTTCCACTGGAGTTCAGAAGAGAGACTGGGACTGGAAGACAGCCCTTTCTTAATCAGCTTCTCAGAGCTGATGAAATCCTCAGGGTAGAGATAGCTTTTGTTTGCTTGATTCCTACCTTTTGCTTTGATATAATGGAAATTTCCCAACCCACACCCTACAGACTGATGTACAAAGAGCTTTCCTTGAAAACAGCTTGGGCAAAACTGCCTGATAACATGAGCGTGACACAGAGCCCTTTTAGATTCAGGAGTTTATCTGTTGCTTACAGAAAGGATGAGCATCTGCTTGGCCCTTAGTAGGTTGGTGCCCAGGCTATGAGTTGTTTTTGATCTGAGCTTTGTTACACATTTAGTAGTAGCCAACGTGTGTGTGTGTGTGTGCATGCGTGTGTGTGGTTTTATGTCTGCCCTTGCTTTCCTCTCTCTCTAGAGTTGCCTGCAGGTTTTCCCTGATTTCTCTTGAATTCTTCATGTTCATCATTCCTTATGACTCCAGTAATGTTCCATACCGCTACTTGTGAATCCGAGTAAGGCAGAGAGCCGAGGAGCACGCGTTCCCTAGCAGACATCTGAAAAGCCATTTGCCCACAGCCAAGCTTCATTTCCAGTCCCAAGAGCCAACAAGGCAGATTCCCCTCAAAAAGAATAGTAACTATTTTCTATAGTACTTTCAACACTGATGTCAATAATTAGGTTGTAACATCTTTTGAAATAAAGAATGGAGTTTTCTAATTGTCTGGTATAAAACTCCAAGTCTGGGTCTCATAAGAAGGAACCTGGGTTTAAATCATTAATACGGCAAGTCTCGATGATAATTGCAGAGTGTTTGCAAGTGACTTAATCAGGGTGGCCCATTTTAATTTGATCACACTGATTAAGTTTCTTTAGCTAATATATGTTGCATTTCCAATTCAATTAAATGAGAATCTCCTTTCATTACTAGATATTACCAAAATGCCCTGATGGTTGAAGAATATACTTTCAGTTGTTACTGACTTCCTGATTATATAATCTCTCTATTAAATGAAATGGATGAAAGCTGAAATTAATTGCAGCAGAGTTTAAGTAGTGAATATATTCTGTGATATATTTTCACCTGGAGGTGTAAAAGGTATTTATTATAGCTCATTTATTGTGCTTTGTGGTGAATTTTGAGTGGCGCATACCCCCCAGTGCACCCATTCCTTTGAGTAAGCCATCTAAGGTACAGTAAATAGGTGTGATGAATAGGTCCCCTTTCCAATAGTGTGAAGTATATCGGTACTTCAGAACCCTAGACAAGATTTATCTTCTCTGAAGGCCATGACCTTAGTTTGAGTGGACTGCAAGCTCAATCTGAACCGTCATCGATGGGGTGTAGTGGCCAAAAAGCTAATGTGACTTTGGGCTTCATGAAGAGTGGTGTAGAAGGAGGGAGGGACAGAGGGAAAAAGGGAGGAAGGAAGGAAGGAAGGAAGGAAGGAAGGAAGGAAGGAAGGAAGG
>JAJPUD010002794.1:81735-175312 GCA_023553655.1 Myrmecobius fasciatus
ATAAAAAGCTTTATTTAAAAAAAAAGAAAGTGAAGGTTTTAAGTGGGCTTTAAAAAATATGGGAACCAGAGTGGGAATCAATAGGAAATACTTGCTTTTACTCAAAACTTTGTAGTACATCTATTTAATTCATGGTGAAAGATCAAGCAGTATTTTGCTTAGATTTCTTGTCATTATAGCTCAGAATTGTAAGGGAAAATAGAATTCATGGAGTATCACTCATACTTGAATAATAATGACTTACATGGGGGAGGTGAGTGGACAACTAGTCTTTACCTGAAAATATCTGGGAGAAGTGAGCTTACTACTTCCTATTCTTATAAACTGCCATTCTCCTTTGGGACATCTCTAATTATTAGGAAGTTATTTTATTTTTATTTGTATTCATGGAATCTACATCTGCCTCTCCACATCATCCACCACCTAATTCTAGTTCTGCCCTCTGGGCCCATGCAAAACAACTCTAATTCCTCTTTGATATCCTATTCTTCAACTATGTCTTTTTGGCTTTCCTCAAGATAATCCCCTTCTGTTCCCATCTTCCAGCTGAGGTCTTTGCTTCTGAGTTCACCAAAAAACAATTGAAACCTCTTGAGGACAGTTCCTTTTCTCTTCATCCTCATCTTATCAGACTCAGATGTCATCCTCCATTAGCTTTATCTACTTGATCTTTATCCCTGTTCTACCTGAAGAGGTGACCTTTCTTGCCAAGAAAAACCCTTTAATGCACCTTTAATATTATTTCCATCTATCTCCAGCAGATTGCCTCCTCTGTTAATCCTTTTTCTATCTCTTCTCTTCAATCTCTGTTTTCTGCTTCTTTCTCCATTACTTACAAACACACCACATCATCTCCACCATCATTAAAAAACTGTCATTTGTTTCTACCATTCCCACTTACTATCATCCCATATCTGTCCTCCTTTTCATGGGGAAATTCCTTGGGAAATACATCTACATTTGATGCTTCCATTCCTCTCTCTCATTGTCTTCTCCACACCATGCAAACTGGGTTGAATTATGATGAAACTACCTTCTCCTACATTGTACAC
The DNA here is from genome assembly GCA_023553655.1 of Myrmecobius fasciatus. Lineage (NCBI taxonomy): Eukaryota > Metazoa > Chordata > Mammalia > Dasyuromorphia > Myrmecobiidae > Myrmecobius > Myrmecobius fasciatus. The sequence goes on from JAJPUD010002794.1 coordinate 82,788, forward strand.
AGTGTATGGTGACCAACTGTGAATGACTTGACTAGTCTGATCAAGGCAGCAATACAAGATAATTCTGAAGGGCATGTTTTGCATCATTTAACATGTATCATTGATATCACATCTCTTGCCTTCTCAATGGGTGGGGGAGATTGGAGTGAGAGAATTTGGAACTCAGAAAAAAAATGCTTAAACAAATAAATAATAAGTTTATTTTAAAAAAGAAAAGAAACTGTCAAATGGATGTCCCATAAGGATCTCAAATTCAACATGTCCAAAACAGAACTTAACTCTCCCTCAGTACTCCCAGGCACTCAGGTCTATAACCTAGGAGTCATCTTCTACTCCTCATTTTCACTCACCCGACATCATCAGTACCCTGTCATATCTTGTCATTTCTTCCATCATAACATCTCTCATTTTTGTCCCCTTTTCTCCACTCACATTGGTCACAATCCTAATTCAGGCTTTAACCTCTTACTTGGACTATAGTAGCCTCCTACTTCAAGTCACTCTCCTTTCCAAACATCTTCTACTCAGCTGCCAACATGATTTTTCTAAAGCATAGGTCTGATTATGTAGCCCTCTGCTCAGTGAATTTTACCAACTTTCTATCACCTCCAGGATCAAGTAGAAAGGTCTTCATATCATTTAGGGCTCTTTATAGCCTTGCTCCTATCTACCCATATCTTCCCCATCTTGAACTTGTGGTACTGGTGTTTTGAATCTAAGCATAAGACTTTACATTTATCCATAATCTGTTTCCTCTTCTTCGATTCAGCCCAGTTTTTCAGTGTGTGGAGACTTGTGTGGTTTTGACTTCATCATCCATTATGTTGATACACACCTAGCTTGGTGTCATCTGAAAATTCAACAAACTTGCCCTCTCTGCATTTTTCAAAGTCACTGAGAACATCTTTGTGGTTAAGAGGAAGTATGGTGTAATGGATAGAGCATTGGATTTAGTGTCAAGAAGACTTGAGTTCAGATTCCACTTCAGTAACATACTAGCTGTGTGACCCTATATAAGGCTCTTCATCTCTCTGGGTCTCAGTTTCCTGAGGAGATAGGATTTAATAATCTCTAATATCCTTTCTAACTCAAGATCTTCTATCTTATGAAGAAAAAAGTTTCAAAAAGCTCTAACTCTTTAATATTCCAAGTAAACTACATTCATAAGCAAAGTACATGAATCTACATTAATCTCTATTAATTATCATCATGATTACTATACTTATCTGTACATGAAGATGTGCTGTTTTTTATAAAACCAGTTATATAACCCCTATCTTTAACCACAAATATAGCCTTTTAAAACCTAACATAGATTATGCAGCAGCATAAAGATGTAGTGGTGATGGTAATAGTAGCAGTAACAATGACAGTAGCAGCAGCAGCAGCAGCAGCAGTACTAGTAGTAGTAGTAATAGCAGTGGTAGTAGTGGTAGTAATTCCCCAGCATTCAGTGCAAAACTGGCCAAAGTCTGAATTCTATTCCTATCTCATTCATTAACTCTCAGAGTGACTTTGACCAAGTCACTTTCCATTTCTTGATCTGCAAAATGAGAAGTCTGAAATAGTTGATTTCTAAGGATCCTTCAAGGTTACACATTTAATGATCCAGTGACTTAAATCAGGTTGCATGATGCCTTGAAGGATCAACACAGGGGAATGGCTCTCTTGCTTATATTTAGAGGTAAGATTTCAAAAACTAGTTGTGGAAGAAGCAGTACTCACATATGGCATAGAAAAAGAAAAGAGTACATCTAAGTGCTCTTGGAGCAGGTTTCATTTTCTAGAACATTCATCAGTCTGGCAAGAGCACGTTACATAAAACAACACTCCAAGGGCCAGTTGGTTCCATAGGAACCATGTTTTTGCCCACATTGACAGCAATATATGGCGATGTCAAGTGGCAGATTCACATTCAAGGGAGTTTAAGGTCCAGCTCAGCTCTGACCATCTCATTTGTGTCCTAGACAGTCTTCCAAACAATGGCACGGTAGGCTTTTGTGACATTTCATGGGCAAGAGCAAGGGGGTCACAGTACCTTAATGATGTACAGGCAAAATTATTTAAATTGGGGTAACCTGTCACAATAAGCCTGCTTGGCAAGTTTCAATCATAGAAGAAAATCAAATAGTGTAAATTCAAAAATGATTTTCTTGTTAATTCTGTGCTTTCGTTATTCATCCAAAATTAAATATTTGCAAGTCTGCAGTTGAGTTCCCAATCAAAATTTGACTTGTTCTTATTTGATTGTCTTGAACTGTTCATTTTGTGCTAAATTTCCACTAAGATGCTTTCCCCATAGCATGGAAGTGACCTTAGGTTCTCAAAGGCAATGCCAGCTCTGAAGGGCCTTATCCAGCTGGAGAGACTTAGCGTATGGGCCTAGCACCAGACTGTGTATCTTTTATCAGAGGACTAGCCTGGCTAAGTTTGAAAAGGTTATTTTTTGGTAATTTTATTTGATCATAGCAACTCCTGAAATTGTCATTTATCATCTGGAGGGGTTGAGATCTGCATCAGTGGATGGAGGACTCATACCACTGAAACCACAAATTATCAGAGTATTAAAGAATAGATTTTATTGAGGAATATCTATCAAACCTCCAACCCCACAAGGTTCACACCTGAAAATATCAGCTTGGAGCCAGGAATCAATAAATCCAAATTTCTTTAGAAGCTACTAGGCGCCAGGCTCAGTGTTTGTCACTAGAAAGAACCCACTAAGCACTAGATTCTGTGTTAGTTAGTCAAAGACAAAAGCAAAGCAGTCTCTGCCTTCAAAGAGCTTACATTCTAACTGGGGAGAGAATGTGTGTGTATACACACACTGTCAAAGTTTACCAAAATGTGTTTCTTTTTTAAAGGGCAAAATTTTCATTATTAATGGTAATACAATTGGTGATGAAGAATAAAGTGAGTACATTTTTTTCTGTTAAAGATGCCTTCTCAAATTTCATTTGTAAACATGAACAAGTCTATTTTCTTCGGTCAACTTCCCCTTTTCTTTTTCAATTTTCCACCAAGTTTAATTCATGACTATTTAACTGTTTAGAAAAAAGATCTGACCACAACCTCTAGATGATTCTAGAGTTTGCAATTTTAGGTTGTGCTATTAGTGAGCTTCAAATTTCCCGAATAAGCAAAACACTGCCCAGTCATTGATATGATGTTGTAATCAATGTGCATATTAAATGCTTAACATACACACACAAAGCAGATATAAGATTACCTTCTAGGGGAAGCAGAAGCTTAGGGGACCTGGAAAGTTTCATGCAGAAAATGACATTTTAGCTGAGGCCTTGAAGGAAAACAGATTCTAGTCAGTGGAGGAAAGGAGAGAATTTCAGTCACGAGGGACGGCTTGTGCAGAGTCTGATTATGAAAATGGGAGGTCAAATGTCATAATTGAGGAATAGCAAGAAAGCCAGTATGACTGAACTGTAGGATATATGGAAAGATGTGTAATATAAGCTGGAAGGCAGGGGTAGATTCAGCTTGTAAAGAGCTTAAAATGTCAAATGGAGGAGTTTATATTTGGGACACACAGGAATTTCTTTACTAGGAGAGTGACATGGTCAGATTTGAGTTTTAGGAAGATCATTTTGGCAGGGAGACCAATTAGGTAGCTATAGCTAAAGCAAGAGGTAATATGGTTCTGAGCTAAGGAGATGAGATGGCTATGTGAAGAAAGGGAAGGGAGAGATTTAAGAAACTTGGATTTGAATCTCCATGTGAACTTGAACAAGCCACATAACTTCTATGGACCTCAATTTCATCTATTAAATGAGGATTTTAATAGTCCCTCCCTCCTAGGGCCATTGTGAAGATCAAATATGATAACATATGAAAAGTTTTACAAACTGTAGTATATGATATCAATGTAAGCTATTATCAACTCTATGTACGTGTGTGTGTGTGTGTGTTTGTGTATTTCTCCTCTAGTTACAATGACAGGGTTTTTGGTCATTGGAGAAGAAACCCTTTTGTCTAATAAACTCAAATCGACACAGGCATTAAAATACCTGAGCATCATTTGGGGGTTTCTTTAAAAGATCATGAAATTGATGTGGGATAGCACATACTTTCTCCTAGTTATTCTAGCTCCATGCGTGCAGTGAAAATGTTAGGGTTGGCACATCAGTCGTGTTTTACAGATGCCTGTAATTTCCTGAATGTCAAACTCCAAATTTTTCGACTAAGCAAACTTTTCCTTGGCCAAACAGATAGCCCCCATAAGGAATCAGTGTGTGCAGGCCAAATGAAATCTTTATGCACTGTGTTCTGAATCAATGAGGCACTAAGATTCTTGGAAGGGTGAGTAGGCTCTGGAAAATGACAAACTACCAGCATTCCAGCTTTGCAAACCACTGCTCCGGGGAGTGGGAGCTCTTGCCGCTTACTGCTTGTGTGCCACAAACAAGAAGAAAACCAACTGGAAACCAACTCCTGCTACTGCATTTTAATTGGGTTGCTCTGAGCATAGTCTGATTCAGAACATTTAACTGGCTCATACACAGTAGCCCCACAAGGAAGACCAGCCCTTGGCTTCCATAGAATAGCTGTGCTTTGCTATTAGTCAAGGATGCTATTAAGTTGTTACAGACTCGGGAGGCTGCAGATCACGGGGGGAAGACTCCCAGGCTGGTCCCCGGGAGAGCCAAAGTCTCCAAATCTGCCTCTGACACTGACACATTAGCCGTGCAACCTTGGACAAGACACTTCCATTCTCTGGGCTTTGTCAGTAAAATAAGAGTTTGGGGACCCCCTAGGATCCCTTTCATCTCTCTGGTTTGAGATTTCCTTGAATAATTCTCCTTGAACAACCTAGAAAATTGGCCAAAAATCTGGTTCCTGAATGCTGAGTTTCTTGGCCCCGCACAAGATGCTGCTATCCACATTTCTCTGTTATTGAACCATATTCTGTACAGAGGCACTACTCAGAATCATTCAAAAGTCCAATATTGAAATATTGAAATAAACACCAGTATTATTTATCTTTTTGTTTCTCCCTAACATGAAGGAAGGAAGGAAGGAAGGAAGGAAGGAAGGAAGGAAGGAAGGAAGGAAGGAAGGAAGGAAGGAAGGAAGGAAGGAAGGAAGGAAACAGGGAGGGAAGGAAGGAAGGAAAGAAAGGAGAAAAAGAGTAAAGGAAGGAAGAAAAAAGAGAAGAAATAAGAGGGAAAGAAGGAGAAAAACAAGGATGGAAGAAAAGAGGAAAGGAAAAAGAAAGAGAAGGAAGGAGGAAAAAGAGCAAAAGAAAGAGAAGGAAGGAAGAAAGAAAAAAGAAAGGGAGAAAAGAGGAAGAAAGATTTGAGGTAAGGAAAAATGAAGGAAAAAGGAGAAAAGGACAGGAGAAAAGAAAGAAAAACATAAGGAAGAAAGGAAAGGGAAGAGGGAAGGAAGGGAGGAAGGGGGAGGTAGGGAGGATAGGAGAGATTTATTAAGTGTCCACCATGTGCCATTCACTTCTGGTTTGTTGTCCCCACTCAGATAGAAACTTAGGAACGTTAATATCTAGCATTTCTCCCCAAGAGGAGCTATCAGCTCCTCTTAGAAGCACTCAGGTTGACACGATTTCAATCATAGAACAGTTTGCACAGCATAGACCCCAGAAAACACATCTTAGCCCAATGAACTTGGGACAGGCCACCACCATCACCACTACCACTACCACTACCACCTTAGGGATATGTTACATTGCCTGTGACCTCCTGTACTATTCTGGGGGAGGCCCTATCTAGCCCTTAGGATTTGGGGGCTCAGATCAGTTCTTTGTTGCTACATTGCTCTTTCCCCAGAAGCTCTCTTCTGATCATCATCATTATTATTATTACTTTCAGCAGATGCCATAGGTCCTTCTTGCTGCTATCACTTTCTGGTTCTTGCTACTTACCTCTAGGATCAAGCTTCTGGGAAGTTGGCCCAGGAAACAACTATACAGGAGCCAGATATTGTAACATTACTGCTTTTTCATGGCTCTAGGGCTACTGATTGCCTCTCTGCCGACCTCCGATCTTGCATCTCCTAATACCTTTCAGACATCTTGAACTGGCTGTCCAGTGGACATCTTAAACATGTCCAGAACATTCCTCATTATCTTTCTCCCTAAATCCTCCTCATCTCTTATCTCCCTTATTACTGCAAAGTGAATCACCATCTTCATACTTCCTCAGGCTCACATCCCAGGAGCCATTCAGGACTCCTTGCTCTCTCTCACCTCCCATATCTAAGGTATTGCCTAAGTCTGTCGATTTCAGCTTCATAGCATCTCTTGAATAAGCCCCTTTTCCCCTCTGACACCATCACCATTCTGATGCATGCACTGGACTCTTGTAATGAATGCTTGTTGGCCTCCCTGCCTAAAGTTTCTCCATACTCCAATCCATTCTGCCAACAAAGTGAAGTGTTCAATTCCCCCCCACACACACACACACACTCACACACACACACTAAACTCCATTGACTCCCTTTTGCCTCCAAAATTAAATATAAAAATCCTGCTTGTCATTCAGAGACCTTCATAACTCAGCCTCTACCCTTCCAGTCTTTACACTATACTCCCTACTATGTACTCTTCAATGCGGTGACTCTGGTCTCTTGGATGTTCCATGAGCAAACTCCAACTCTCAGCTTTGGGCATTTTCTTTGCCTGTCCTTCCATGCCTAGAATTGTCTCCCTCCTCCCTTGTGACTTGTGACCTCTCTTACTTCCTTTAACCCCAACTAAAATCCTATCTTCTACAGGAAGTTTACCCTATACCTTCTTCATTCCAGTGCCTTCCTTCTTCTAATTATTTCCTATTTATCCTGTATGTTGTAGTTTTGTATACATTTGTTTGCATGTTGTCTTCCCTATTATATTGGGATCTCCTTGAGGTCAAGGGCAGTCTTTTGCCTTTTTTTTATATCCCTAGAGTTTAGCACAGAGCCTGGCACATAGTAAGTGTTTAGAAATATTTGCTTATTGATTAAAACTTACCTAGTTACCTAGCTGTTTATTTCATCCCTCCTCTAGCATTTGGATGGTTTGTCTCCTACTGAAAGGAACCCCTGCCATTAAAAGGCACTCCTCTCTTTCTATTTTTTCTTTATTTTTCCTGGCTTCTTTGAGGTTTCTGGACAGGGTTGTTTCTTTGAGATCTCCAAAAGCTTGGATAAATGGAAGGGTGGGGCTGGGGCCTCCAGGCAACTGCTCCTAGAACCTGGTGCCTATAATTCTTGCAGCTCTTAAAAAATCTCTAGTTGATCTGATCTCTATCTGGCCACTGGCCCGGATGGCTCTGGAAGGGAGAGGGAGGCAGGTGACCTTGCCTAGCTCTTCCTCACTTCATTCCAATTCTCTTGCAAGTCCTGGAATCACCTCCCTGATGTCATAGGTCCTCTTCCAGACAGAAGGGCAAAACAACCAACAAACACTCCTGAAAAGCTTTGAATTTGAATAGTTCTTGCTTCCACAGTTAGCCTTTAAAGCAGAGATTCCCAACTGGGTAAAAGCATAGAATTGGCAAACTAATTGTTAGTGTGTCTTTTCCTTCTAAATCTGCTTCCCTGTACCTTAGTGTCAAGCCTTAGTTTTAGTCCTGCCACTGACTAGCTGTATCATCTTAAGCAAGTCAATTCTCTCTTTGGGACTTAGGATTGGTTTCTTTTTCAAATAGGGATAAAAATACCTACCTAGTTCGTAGGAATATTGTGGAGATCCTCAAGGTTACTTTCTGTCTATTTTGTTGTATTTTGTCTAAGACACACGTGTATCTTATATGTGCCAGAATGTCAATGTAGTGACTGACTTTTGCTTCTGTATCCCAATACCTACTACAGTGCCTGGTACTTGAGAGGTGTTTAATAGATGCTTGTTGCTTAATTGACAAGAATGGTGAAGCTGAAGGAGACATTAGGGAATATTTATCTCTTCGTTTATAAGGAAAGATACAAGATCCCAAAGAGAGGAGGGTCTTTTGTCATACTTCGTTAGCGGCTAAGCAGGGACTAGAATTTGGTCCCTTCCGGTTTCTGATTGCAGGCCTCTTTCTATTAAACCTTAATGCCTTCTAATGAGATGATATATATGTAAAAGTCATTTGGAAAGCAGGGTATTCTAAAAAGCCCAGTGCTATTTTTATTTGTCCACTCTTCCTTCTCCCATGGAGTAGTATCTAGGCATCCCTTTCAGGTTCCTTCTCCTGATAAACAACCCTGAAGGGCAAGTTCTCTTTGGGAAAGAGCCTTAAATCCAATTCTTTCTGGGTCACTCTCTCTGGGAAGTAAACTCTCCTCCTGTGAGAAAGGACAAGTTAAGGGTGTAAAGCCCTTCGGGTAGCTTGGATAGCATAATTGAATTGGACTTCCCATTGACATGTTGTAAGAATGATTGATTAATGGAGGGCCCTGATGTGTTTTTGGCCTTTAAGCATATGACTGCCTATACCTTAAGCTCTAAAGTCAGGGCCTGATGTCTCTCTCAAACACTAGGGTTTATTCCTCCCTGGTATTGGATCTTTGTAGGGGGCAACCATTTCCACCCACCCAACTGAGGGCCTGCTTGCCTTTCCCAAATGGTAAACTCTACTTGGGATTTGTAATCATCCATGGTTCTGTTCCTTAACTTTGGAATGACCAAGCGGTCTCTGGGCAGATAATCTGGATGACTTGCCCTGTCTTGGGGCTATAACAGAGGTGCACAGATGTTCCAAACCCTAGGGAACCGTATGGACACGAAAGCTACAGTCAGACCAACAAATCAGAAAAGCGATTGCTAAGTGGGAATGGTACTAGCTCCTTTTGGGCCAATAGAATGCCACAGAATCCAACCTGGGCCTGAAGAAGAATCTCCTCCAATATCTCCAACAAGGAAACATCCAGCTTCTGCTCAAAGAACCCCAATGAGGAAGAGCCCTTCACCTTCCTCAGCACTTTGCACTTTGAAGTAGTCATCTTTGTTTAGAAGTTGTTAAGAACTTCTTTCTTATACCAAGCCTAAATCAACCTCTCTGTAATTTCTATCTGTTGTTCTAGTAGAATATAACTCATCACCTACCTAGCACAGTTTCTGGCACATGCTCTTATTTTTTGATCATTGTCAGTTGTATCTGACTCTTGGTGACCCCATTTGAGGTTTTCTTGGCAAAGATACTAGAGTGATTTGCCATTTCCTTCTCTAGCTTTTTTAATTTTTAATTTTTATTTATTTATTCATTTATTTATTTTGCTGAGGCAATTGGGGTTAAGTGATTTGCCCAGGATCACACAGCTAGGAAGTGTTAAGTGTCTGAGACCAGATTTGAACTCAGGTCCTCCTGACTTCAGGGCTGGTGCTCTATCCACTGCGCCAACTAGCTGGCCCCTCCAATTTATTTTTCATCTGAAGAAACTGAGGCAAATAGGGTGTGAAGCAACTTAGCCAGGGTCACACAGCTACAAAGTGTCTGAGACTGGACTTGAACTGAGAAAGATGAGTCTTCCTCACTCCTGAGGCCTGGAGCTCTCTCCATTGCAGTGCCATCTAGGGGCCTGTAGTAAGTGCCTACCTGACACATAGTAACTACTTAATAAATGCTTGTTGAATGTTCCTAATTTGCCCATATCAGGCCAAGCCCACTAAGTCTAACCTCTTATTCACAGCCTTTCAAAATACTTGAAGCCAACTAACTCTCCTGCCCTCTATGAAAATTTCCTTCTTCATATGACCTAGTTTCGAATTCTTTTACTATCCTGGTGACCATCTTCTTATTATCATCCTTCTAAAATACTCAACCGAATACACTACTAAGTGAAAAGAAGAAATTCATCTCCTCAAAATGTTGACTGCATGTTGCTGGAGATACTTTGGGACCATACTTCCTACATGGCAAATTCCCCTAGTAGAGGGCTTAATATGTTCTCTGTGTGCATTTTGGATCTCCTTAATAGTCTTTCCTATTAATCACATCAGTGACTATTGGTGGGGTGGAAGTAGGGGAACCACAATTGATAATTGTTTTTTTTTTTAATTCCTAAAATGATAATGTAAGTTGTGTTATTTAATGATCCAGTCAGCTAAGTGGTACAGCCAGCCTGGAGTCTAGAAGACCTGAGTTCAAATGTGGCCTCAGACACTTATTAGCTGCATGACTCTAAGGAAGTCACTTCATCCTGTTTGCCTCAGTTTCCTCATCTGTACAATGAGCTGAAAAAGGAAATGGCAAAACACTTCAGTATCTTTGTCGAGAAAATCCCAAACGGGGTCACAAAGAGTGGGACGTGACTGAAATGACTGAGCAATGACAACGAAAATTTAATAATCCAGCTCTAGTGTAGTTGGAAGAACATTGGGTTTATAATCAGAAAGCACTTAGCACAGTGCCTGGCACATGGTAGGCAATTAATAAATGCTTAATGATAGTCTATACTTGACATAAAAGTCTGATTTTGAATCCCAACTCTGCTACCTACTATATATATATATATATATATATATATATATGATCTTGTGAAAATCACTTCCTCTCCCTGGGCCTCTATAAAATAAGATAATTGGATTAAGTGCTTTATGAGGTCCCTTCCAGCCCCAAATCTGTGAGCTTATTTCAGATAACCATCTCATTCACTTAGCTCAGCCTCAGTTTTTTCATCTCTGTAAGGAGAATAATAATGGTTATAGCAGCCATCTTTTTTGCCAGGCTGTTGAGAGAATGTATGTAAAGTTCTTGATAAACCATAGAGTACTACAGTAATGCCATTTGTTGATAATTATACAGAATATCATTCTTTTTGTTTACTTTTTGGGAAACATTTCTATTTCCCAGTACAAGCTTAAGTGTGCTTTTTGCAATCTAAATGCCTGTCAAGTATTTGAAGGGCTATCTGTTCAAGAGGGATTAGCTTTGTACTGCTTGACTCCAGAGGACAGAACTCTGAGCAATGATAGGAGTTGGGGAAAAGAAGATTTGGGCATGAAGTCAGGAGAAGCTTCCCAGTGATTGGGGTTATCCAGAAATATAATAAACTGCCTATGAGCTTAGTAAGTTTCCCCTCGCTGGAGGTCTTCAAAGGCTGAATGGGATGGAGAAGTATATAACCACTTGGCAACTATGATGCTCTACATGTCAGTCAAGCTCAAATAGAACATCCTGGCCTCGTATTGACATAAAACTACAAATGAACATTATCTAGGTTGTATTAGATTTGTATTTATTTTGTTAAACATGTCCAAATTACAATTTAATCTTCAGGCCTTACTGAGAATTTGCTGATTTTGGCATCGCTGTTGCAGAGAAGATTCTTTTTCAAGTATGGGTTGAACCACTTGGCCACTAAAATCCCTCCCAACTCCCAAATTCTGTGATTCTGTGGCAGTTGTAAAGAAAGATCTCCTGAGCAATCATTTTATGGTCCAAAGAACTCACAGGTTCCATTGTTCCAGAGCTCTACTTGGGATGCAAGAGCCAGTGTTCACATTTCATATCATTCAGCCACTCCAAACAATATTACAATTCATTTAGAAGAACTTGTGGGCTAAAGGAGAGCAAGAAACCTTAAGTTACCAAGAAGGAAAACATTTTCCCCTCTGGGAGAAATTTATGGAGAGATGATAGCTAGCATTTGTATAGTGCTTTAAGTTCTGAAAATGCTTACATAGGTTTTCTAATCCTTCTAATGAAACTGCTAGATAGATGCTAGCATCACACCCATTTTACAGGTGAGGAAACTGAGGCAGAGAGCAATTACATAACTTGTTCTGAAAAAACAATAGTCATAACCTGGACTGTCCTTATGGTTTGTCCAAAATAGCCTTAGGGTGCCTGGCTCCAAAGTAGTTCACATGAAGTTGCCCCAGGTTCCGTGGTGTGGCTGCCATTGGAGCCTATTTTAGATGGCTATCCTCTTACTTAATTATCTCTTTGTGAAATATCCCTAAAGAAAGCACTACCATGTATCTGACAGGTCTAGCAGACTTTGGAAATGGGAAAAAATAGAGGTGGTGGGGGTGTCTAGTTTCATCCTTTAAGCCATGATGGGGTTGGAAAAGTCCCTTCTGACTAATATTCCTATGCTGTTTTAAATAATAAGACTTCTTCTTAGTATGATTTCCTTCTATACATAAGAAATATGGCAGGCCTCTAAATTCATCACTTGACTCCCTTTTCAACAGAATTACTTTTGATTCAATTATAGTACCTATAGGTGGATTTGTATTAGTTCAATATATGTAGAAGGTGAAGAGAGTAGCGTAGCAGATTTACAATATTAAGCCCCCAAAACATTACAGATTCACCTAAATGAGGTTTATATTCCAGCTAAAGAATTGGGGCGAAATATTCATACAGGGAAAACCAAATCGATGAAAATGGCCATCATCTGGACTATCATGTACCATTAGATGAACATCCTATAGCTATATCTGGGACACACCCCGCAAATGAACAATGATACTGAACCGAATAGGAGGCAGAGAGCAGGCGGCTTTGGGGAAATTGTGCAGAGTTTTTAATTACTCCGAGCTTCTTGATGGAACAAAGATCCATCTTTTTAACAACAATATTATTCCAGGGATGATATATAGCTGTGAGCACTGGAATACTACCCTGTCCAAAGAATTAAAGCTATAGATCATGAGAAAAGCCATGGAGAGATGTAGGTAGTAGGCATGAGCACAATTTCAAGTTGATATTAGAGTTGTGGAATGATAGTGAAGGTAGGGAATAGATGTCATTAGGGAGATGTGCAACTGGGAAAAAAAGATGAATAAAAGCAAAGGACAACTGATAGGTTATTCACATTGTCTACTAGTTTCTCTTAGATATTGGAAGAAAGCAAAGAAGGCCCCTAGTACATGAGAGTCATAGTCACAAATTTATGGAGAGATGATAGCTAGCATTTGTATAGTGTTTTAAGTTCTGAAAATGCTTACATAGGTTTTCTAATCCTTCTAATGAAACTGCTAGATAGATGCTAGCATCACACCCATTTTACAGGTGAGGAAACTGAGGCAGAGAGCAATTAAGTAACTTGCCCAAGGTCATACAACTAGGCAAAATTCAAAATCAGGTTCTCTTGGTTCCAGGCTGATGGTTTAGACAATTATTAGCAAGGGAAGAAGACCTATTCTTCCACATTCAGTTTCATAAAATAGTCCTTCCTTAATCCAGTGCTGTAGTACAAAGATATCAGTATTCTTATTGCCCATAACCTACAAACACAAAATCAAAATATTGTTATTAAATTAAAGATTATTTTTATATATTTACATAATTAAAGATATATTTATATTGACTTACAGTTATAAACTTCTACGGACCACGTTATGACCTTAGAGTATACAATGTTTGTTGGCAAAGCAAGATTTGATATTTTCAAAATGACAGGTAAACGTTTGGAACACCATCGGTAAAATCATGCCAGAGCTCAGCACAGGCCTAAGGGAGAGTGGTGGTGCCTTAGACAGAAAGGGCACAGGAAGGAACTAGTAGTAGTAGTAGTAGTAGTAGTAGTAGTAGTAGTAGTAGTAGTAGCAGTAGTAGTAGTAGTAGTAGTAGTAGTAACTAGCCTTTATATAGCACCCACAACGCACAATACTTTACAAATTACAAACTGGGAGGTAAGTGCTGTTAATGACCCCATTTTACAGATGGGGAACTTACCTAAGTTGACACTGTTAATAAGTGTCTGAAGCAGGATTTGAATTTGTCTTCCTGACTCTAGGTGATGTTCTCTCCATTGCCTCTAGTTAAGCTATGAGTTCAAGGGAGTCAATCAGTCCTGCCATCTCTCACAAACTTTTTTGTTTTCTTTCTTCAATGTTGTCCGAATACACTTTTCCTTTCTGACTCCTGCCCTCCTATAGAATGCCCTTTCTTGTAGTGAATAAGTATGGTCGAGTCAAACAAAACACCTGGGATTCACCATCTCTCTTCTGAGAGTTGTCTCCCTGAATCTCCAAGAGATTCTAGCCATCTAGAGGAAGAGGCCATTCCCTGGAAGGCAGCTCTGCTTATTATACCTCCAAGTAGTCACACCACTTCAAGTAGTCACACCAGAGAATTCTCTTTGCCCTAGCGGCCCCAGGAGAAAGGGCCCACCTCCCCTTCCATGCCCTAGCACTAGGTCGTATAGACTTCTTCCAGCTCTTCCCGGTGAAATGCATATGGAGTCCTCAGAGGCAAGACAATCTTCCCTGCAGGTCCATAATTCTCCTCTTCAGAGGTGGGTAGTTTCAGCTCCTAGGTAACGGGCCCTTTCCAACATGTTTTAATATCCTGTCCTAGGCCATGGCAAATGTAAAAGCAAAACCACTTACCCCTACCCCATTTCTTTGCAACTAGTCTGATGGATTTCTCAGTTGTCAACTTTTGACTTTGAGGCAAGTCATTTCCTGCTCTGGGCCCCAGTTTTCTCATCTCTAAAAACAAAGGGAGTCACAGTAGATTAAGGTTAGAAACCACATAAGGGAAAAGTTAGTTAGAGTGTAACTTTTTGAAGATCTCTATTGAGTATGTGTGCATGTATATACATAGTATATAAAGCAACAGTGGTATTGTGGGAAAAGCCTTGAATTTGTCAACAGGACCTCTGAACCTCAGTTTCCTTATCTGTAGCATGGGAAAAATAACTGTAGTGGTTCCTTCACAGTGTGTTTTTTTAAAAGCCACATGAGATACTAGGTATCATTATTCTAGTCATCTCAGTTGGCATCCCTGGAGTGAATGACTCCCTCATATCTAATCAGTCACTGAGTCTTGGGGCATAACCACTCGAGAGAGTGTGGCTGGAGAGAGAAAAGACCCGGTGGATGAAGAATGGTTATTGCTCAGAATATGAAATGCATTTTGACGGATAATACAGAGAGCTTACCCAACAGTCTGTGGATCTAGGACAGACAGTACAGATGTGCAGTGAGCTGGACCTAGAATGAAACATGAAGAAAGGGGAATAATGGACTGTATTGCCTTCAGGAAGTTGAAAAGCCCCTTCCGTGACTCTCCATTTTCTCCCAGAAACAAAGACCCATCTTTTAAATATCAAATTTTACCAATGTTACTGTATGACTGAGAGACAAGAAATTTATGAAAAACTGAAAATGATTATCACACAGAGGTAATGTAGGGGGTGTGTGTGTGTGCGCGCGCACGCGCATATGCATGTGTTAGGAAGGAGGAGGTATTTTCATGCGGGCTATACCAGATGTCCAATACAGAACTTTGTAGAAATAAATGTAAATGGTGCTGTCAAGCAAATATAAGATAGGAAGAAAAGAGGCTCTGGTCATGTGGCGAGGGTGAGGGATGACAGACAGCTAGCCAGAATGTCCACTAATATCTTTACTATGTCAGGAAAAACTGAGGAAGGCTTCCAGCCTTTGGTGAAATTATGGGAGGATATGGATAAGAATCAGCCAGTTAGGGCAGATGTGGATGGTAGGTCATGATCTAAGTAAGCCACTGGAGAGAACGTCCAAATGGATAAGATCTTATATCAATTTGAGTATTTTCATATGCTTTGTATTTGGTCATCTGTAAACAACACAGACTGTAGACATCATGTCTACCCCAATATAGTCAGAGTTAGAGGCAGATCCTGCCTTCAAGAAACATATGATCTACTGGGAGAAGACAACACATAAAAAGAAGCTGAAAAGCTGAGGGGAGGCTGAGTGGGGAGAGAGAGGAGGTTAAAGAACATCTGGACATAGTGAAATCTTGAAATTTGAATGGGAAATGATTACTTATGAGAATTCCTTGGGTGGTACTTCTTAAATAATGGAGGATCTTGGAGAAAGGAGCTCCCAGATGTCCATCCTCCATCCCTTTAACCAAGGGGAAGGAGAAACCTCAGGGATGGAGTAATGAGTTATAGGTTGAGTTCATCCTACAGATTGATGATAAAGTCCAAAAAAGTAACTAGGGAGGAAGTGATGAGGAGAGTTCCTTGAGTGCCCTTATTGAATGGTAGATCTCAGGTATTTGTTACCACCTTTTCCAACCAGAGGGAGAAAAGGAGGGAGGGCCCCCTAGCCTTACCACTTATTGGATCATCTTGGAGAAGTCATTTTTTACCTCTGACTTGCAAATGAATTGGACTTAAGTGAGGAAGGACTGGGCAAGGTCATCAGCTTCACTTTCCCCTCCTGAGCCAGCTGGGGCCAATGGCTAGATGTAGATCACAATGACTGGAGATGGCCCTGGATGCAGTGGGAGACCTTGACCTTTTTAAGCTAAGGTCTTCAACAGGTCTCAGTCAGCTTGACTGAGGCACCGTCCATTCAGCTCTGATAAATTATGGGGTAAGCGGGAAGAGAGTTAGGAACAAGAAAGCATGGTAATAGCAACCCCTGAGGAGGTGAGTGTGTTGAATGTGGGCAATGACTAAGAGGAAACCCCAGCAGAGCACCCTTGTAGGGCTTCTTTTTTGGACACTTGAGGAACATTAGGGGGACAGATGATGGAGACCATTAATTTTGAACTCTAATGACCCCTAAAGGCTGGCAATTCATTAATTTATAGTATATAAGGACCAGGATTCACAGTACCCAACCCATTTATGGGTTGATGAAATGAGTTGACCTACAAGTAAAGATGAATGAATGAATGAATGATGCCAGAAAAGCCAAGTGTAGGTGCCTATTTGCCCATGTCATTCCATAGTTACAAGTTGCCAACACCAAGGGAACACATAGTCTGGGAGGTCCCCTCTATCTGGGATAATTTGGATCATTCCCAGGTTAAATCTGTTGCATTTGCAAGATATTTCAGTCCCTTTCTCTCCACTCTCACCCCTTCTCCCTACCCAGAAGCAATGTGTTTTGGAATTGCACCGCATTTCCTCAGTGTTCCAGACACAAATGGCCATTTCTTACCTAGCGCCCTCTTGAAGGATGGGGCAAGGAAACAGTTTTGCTGGGCTTATGGGCAGCCTCCTGTGAGACAGTGCCATCTAGTGGCTATTTTTTAGAAAAAACAAACCCAGGCCCAACATGTTGGTTCTTGGGGTCTCAGCCAATTGTTTAGCAGTGTGGGGGGTAGCACCTCCCCTGTGTGGACACATGGAGGAGGGCCAGAAACCTTCCACTGTATTCCAGACTTCCAAAGAGCCAAATGGGTACAGATGCTTAACATAGTCTTTGAATATAACTGTTTTAAGAAACCTTTGGATGAAATTAACCTGGCTAACCTATAGACATGGCAGTTATGGAAAGGTGATACCCCAGAATTGTTATGTTTGGAAAGCTTATTAACCTAATGTTAAATGTGTAAATAGATTTGAAGATAATCGAATATTTACAGTTGATATTTTGAATATTTGTTACCACAAATTAATATTTATTAGCTATAATTATCACTACCTGTTTCTGTGTGTGTGTGTGTGTGTGTGTGTGTGTGTGTGTGTGTATCCTGGGCCAAGGCACTCCTTGCTGACCTTCATTTTCCCCACCTATTAAATGAAGCCATTGGCCTGGATAGTCCCTAAGGTCCCTTCCAGCTTTAATGATCTGTGGTTCTATCATTCAAATTACTAGACTAAACACAGAGTACACTTGTTTTTGCAGAGTACTCTTTATTATTGTCCCAGGTCCTGCAAATTTTCATACAGTCTAGAACTTTGCATCTCTTCTGGCCCCTTGTCTGCCCATAAGCATCTTATCCTCAGAGTTTTTACGGCATCATCATCTCCCTCAGTCTTGTAACTGACACCTGAGCAAGGCAAGGGATGTTCAGGGAGGAGTGACAAGCAAGCTTCTCCACATGCTTGGATATTCAGTTCAGTGAATGTTTATTAAGCAATTCTAGTAGCTAAGATAATATATTCAACACCTGAAGGTAGGAGGTCCAGATGCGTTTGGACTATATGACCTCTGAGTCCATTCCAGCTCTAGAACTATACTCCTGTGATCCAGTGGAGATGGTTCAGAAATTGAATGGCTTAGAGAATGGAGGAAGGCAGGAAGGAGAGAAATAGAAGGCATGATATTAGAAGTATTGCATGGTACAAAGGGAAGGGCAACTGGATTTGGAGTTAAAGGACTTGTGTTTGAATCCTAACTTGGCTGTCTTCCCTATATGAACTTGGGCAATCCACTCAAAACCCCAAGTCTCAGTTTCTTCATCTACAGGATGAAGTAGTTAATTGGATTTGACCTCTAAGGTTCCTCCGTGCTCGATATCTGTAACCCTATTTTACAAACACAGAAAGGTCCCAGTTCCTGGAAAAGTATTCTCTTTGCAATCACGTTCTCTGGGATTTGATTTGCATGCTTGCTAAACACAAGTCCTGTAAATCTGCTTTCTGCTTTTTTTTGTAGGAACTTTTACTATATCACCATTCTTCGTGACCCCGTATCCCGGTATTTGAGTGAATGGAGACACGTTCAGAGAGGAGCAACGTGGAAAGCTTCTTTGCATGTGTGTGATGGAAGGTCTCCTACTATCGAAGAGCTCCCCAGCTGTTACACAGGAGACGACTGGTCCGGCTGTTCTCTTAAGGAGTTTATGGACTGTCCCTACAATTTAGCCAATAATCGCCAGGTCCGCATGCTTTCCGATCTGAGTCTGGTTGGCTGTTACAATCTGTCCGTGATGCCAGAAGAGCAGAGGAACAAGGTCCTTCTAGACAGCGCCAAAGAGAACCTGAAATGTATGGCTTTTTTTGGCCTCACTGAATTTCAAAGGAAGACTCAGTATCTGTTTGAGAAAACCTTCAATATGAACTTCATCTCGCCCTTTACACAGTATAACAACACGAGAGCGTCCAGCGTGGAAATAGATCAGCAGACTCAAAAGCAGATTGAAGCCCTCAACTTTTTAGACATGGAATTGTACGAGTATGCAAAAGATCTTTTCCTGCAAAGATATCAATTTACAAGACAGAAAGATCATCAGGAAGCCCGACGGAAGCGTCAAGAGCAACGAAAAATTCTGAAGACCAGGCACACTCACAAGCACGATCAGACCGACAACGCAACTACCGATTACGTAGAGGATGTCGAAAAATGGCGGTAATCAGGAATGGAAACCTCGTCTTGAACCCCAGAGTACCCAATGAAGACAAAATGAATTTGAGAAAGTGAAACACTCCAAATGTATTCTTCTTCCCTAAATGGGGAAGCAAAAACCGTTCAAATGTTGCCTCTGCAGATGCCTTTCAATTTCATGTTATACCATGCATGGGTAAAACAATCTTAATGTGTAATTAAATTTTGGACTACTTATGAAATCGAAATGCCAAACCAGGCTCACCAGAAATTGATGCTTAGATATTTCGAGGAGTCCTTAAATTTTATGGATAGAAAATAAAAAGACAAAATGTGACCCTTTAACTTATCCCTAAGAATTGGTGTTTCAGTTATTCATGATGTGACTCAATCTTGGACACAAACATCTTTCCAATGATAAGTGTGAATGTAAGAACAGAATCAGTAAATAAAAGGGAACATCTTTTTTTTCATTTTTTAAAAAGACTCTATATGAATAGAACACCAACTATTGTTTGCCAAACTCAAGAAAATTCTAAATTTCTCTAAAAGATGGAAATTTGATAGATACTAGTCTTGGTTTTTAAACTCAAAAGAGAAGTCACATAAAGAAATATTCAAAATATCCAAATGTTTCTACCCACTGCTATTAAAGACTTTAAAACTTGGATGTCTCTCATACTAAAAAAAAAAAAGACAAAAGACAAAAAAAATAAGATCAACAACTACAAAACCAATGCTGTTTTGCTGAACGCCAATATAAAGAACTGAAGGCCAACATTTTTAGGGCACTGTAATTTCAAGCATTCTGTAACGGTTTGAATCTCACTCCCCATTCAGGAAAGGTTTCTTCAAATTGTGCTCATTTCTATTTGACCAACTGTCATCTTTCCATGTTAAATACAAGCTACTTCCTATGGTTCAAGATACGGGATTCCAGACCAGGACTTTCATTTGATGAAATCATGCTATTGCTGTGTATATAGTGCTGCCCTTCTCTCCAAGCTCGTGAATCAGTCCAGAACAGCGGCTGACATTTTTTGTCATCGAATAGAAATGAATTGAAACTTGACACATTTGTTTTTAGTGCATTTTACTGTACCACGTCCAATCGGACTAATTATTTCTTGAGTATTAGTTTTGAATATTAGTAGGGTCCTGGCGGCAGAGCAATGTGTCCGTTATTCAAGGACCAGCTGAGCTGAGTTTGAAGAGATTCACCACCAGAGATTCGACCACGAGGGGATGATTTTTTTTCAGCCACAGAAACATGCTAAGATGAGCTGCTAAGTCAAGGGAGGTTTATAATCTGTGTTGGTGAAGGAGTCGCAGCATTAATGAAATCATGCATCCTTGAAGTGAAGTCATCCTTTTCAGTGGTCACAGATCCTGATAACCATAAAACTACAAAATGTTTTCATGTGTGTGAGCAGATCTATACTTATACAGTAGCATGAAGACTGTACCTTCGGTACTTTGGGCAGCCTGAAAAGAAGTGTCCTGCAGCTGAGCTTAGAGTGAATACAAATCACAGGTCTTGGAGACCACATGACTAGAGGAAAATATTTGGATGGTATACATTTCCGGGAAACCCCCCCCTCCCCGGAAAAAAACCCACGGAAGATATTGGTGTGAATCGAGGGAGGTCCTAAGTTTTCTATATTATCAAGTATTTGTATTTGTTGGAATTTTCTCTTTTACAAGCTTTGTTATACTTTTAAAGACTTGTGCTGGCTGACTAACCCTCTTGTTATTGATATTGGAGTGTAATGGATATCTGTATTTTCAGTGGGTTTCATACTCATGGTGGGGGATGACTAGACGATAATAAGACTGAGGGTTTAACAAACAGATCAGAACCTCTAAATGAATATTGTCCTTCAGAGAAGGCCCCTTGGAAGGGGTGTGTTCACTAATTCCAAAGAGGCTTGCCAGCATTTACAGCGTTATTCTGGATCACCTCCATGGTGGCAAATCATTTGTCTTTGGAGGGTGGAGTTAATTGTTGGAAGCAGCCAAAAGTCATTGACAATCGAGTCTGGGAATAAGACAAATGATCATACTGGGGAAGAATGATTTCAATCCTCCCCCTCACCCCCCACCCCCCACCAAAAAAAAGTATGGCCCTAAAGCAGTGAGATGGATTTTCTCTTTCTAATAGCAGTTCCCAAAGAGAAGTCCCATAAATAGGCTCAGCACTGACTGCTACACGTGTAGCTTTCCAAGGGGATTGCTTGAAAGGGGGCAACACTCACTGAATGCTAAGTCATGTAGTGAAAATAGCCCTGAATTTGTAATCAAAGGGTCTGGATTCAAATTCTGGCTCTGTTTCCTAGCTATGGGAGGCAGTATGGCACAGTGGGCAGACCACTCACTCTGGGCTCAGAGTTCAAGTCCCACCTGTGTAAACTCCCTGGGCGACCTCAGTTTTCTCCTCTGTAAAACAAATTGAGCAAGATGGTTCTGAGGTCTCTTCTAGCTCAAGATCTATGATCCTATGATCATATGGTCTGGGGATCTTTCCCTCTTTGGGCCTCAGTTTTCCTCTCTGTAAAATAAAGGCAGCTGGATAAGATTAAGTGTGAGGCCCATCCCAATTCTAAACCATCTGACTCATTTGATCATGTAAGTTTGGGTCTATTTATTTCCATCAGTCTTGTTATTTTCTGGTCACCATGTGTCCACTTCTTGCTTGCGCTATCTGTTTTCATCAGTGATAATTCTGTCAAAAAACATTTGACAAGAAGCAGAAAATGGGCTTTAAACTTCCTTTCTATTGCTTTGTGCTTGTGTCAACATAGCTAAAAGGCTCTGTTATGTGTGATATAGTATTACAGTCCCGGGATGCTGAGAACTGACCGATGGGGAGAGTGGACCAAAATGAAACCCACTCAGAAGTCAAAGGAAGATGTTCAATGGATAGAGGGAGCATCACTTCCTGTATGGTGAGGATTTTCCCATGAAGATTCCATGGACCAGGATGGTGGTATCTTGCCTGTTTTGGAGTCCTTGAAAATGAAAATGTTTGCTTTGAAAAGGGAGAAGCGAGTTCATAAACGGGACAAAACTTGAGCCTGTTGCTAAGGATGTGTATAGTGTTAATGCTGTGGTGTGCATGGTTTATAACGATTTGATATGTTTTCTTTGTCTAGCCTGTTAATTGTATATATATGGGGATGTCTGAATATGAGGATACAAGTTTATCATCATCATAGAAATCCTCCTGGTTTTCCTTGTAGACATCCATCCAGTTATGTAGATTTACAAACCATTCCAATGATTTTGATGGTGTAACGTAATAATAGAAGTGAAATAAAATTTAACTGCAGTCTTGGACATCATTATTTCAGGGCGGGGGGGGGTTCGACTGCTAACACTGCGGCACCACAAAGTATCAAAGGCTTCTCTAGAGGAATGCCATTTTTCAACTGTCCAATGAGAGGCCATCTTCATCCTCATAATCTTGGATCTATTGGAATGGAGATCAGAGATTGTCTCATTCAGCCCCCTTCATTTTACAGAGGAGGAAATTGAAATTCAGTGAGAGGAACATCCCCAGATTTGTGATTTCATTGATGAGGGAAGCTTCTGACGTATTCGTGCCTCTAATGGAGATCACCAATTTGCCCATGACTTACACTCTTTAAGGATTGCTTAGAGCATTAAGAAATTAAAGAACTCATTTGGGGTTCATACATATTAGTTAATAGGTATCAGGCAGGTTTTCCTGACCCCGGTCAGCCTTCATTCCTTTCCAACACCCTTCCTCCCATAATGCTTTGCATTCATATAGTGTTTTAAGGCTTGCCAAGCACTTTACATCCATTGTATTTCATATGATCTCTGGGTTCAAATGCAGTCTCTGTTGCTTACTCTGTGTGACCTTGAATAAATCGCTGGCCTCAGTTTCCTCATCTGTAAGTTGCAGGTTTGAATCAAATGATCCAAAAATCTGTCTTCTAAATCCACTGAGCTGTGTAGATGCAGCAGATATTATTATTCCCATATTACAGAGGAGGAAACAGGCCCAGAGTAATCAAATGACTTGTCTGAGGTCACACCTCTTGAGTATCAGGGAAAGGATTACAAAGCAGGTCTCCTCTGGGTTCAAGTCCATTATTTTTTTCCTCTGTATCACATTGCCTCTAGGTATAGAAGTGGGGTGGCCCAATCTCCCCCTCATCAGCTCATGCCTCTTTTAACTGTTGACGCCCTCCGACACAGCATTTCTTCTTACTGGTTAACAGATGCTTGTGAAAGATGGACTTGGTCCAGAGTACCCAGTTTAAAAAGAAAGTCCTCTTTCCTATTCAAGGGGATACAGAAAGAAAGAAAAATAGCTTTGCCATTCCTTCTATGCACAGAGATGAAAGTGAATCTTGTTGGAAAAGACTTCACATAGTGTGTGGTTATGCAGCCAATTCCCAAAGAAGAGTCTTCTCTCCATCATAGTTAACAAACAGTCATACAGATTCTTTTGAAAATCTCTAGTGACAGGGACTACAGCCTAAGGTTTTGTATTATAATTTGAGACAACTCTAGTTTATCAGATCGTAGATAAGGAGAAAGAAAAAGAAAGGAAGAAATGAAGAGAGAGAAGAAAATAGGGGAAGGAAGGAAGGACGAGAGAAAGAAAGAAAGAGGAAGGGAGAGAAAGAGAAAGGAAGAAAGAGACAGTGAGAGAGGAAGGAAGGGAAGAAGGAATCAGAGAGAAAGAAAGAGTGAGAGATAAAGGGAGAGGGGGGCAGCTAGGTGGCACAGTGGATAGAGCACCAGCGCTGAAGTCAGGAGGACCTGAGTTCAAATCTGGTCTCAGACCCTTAACATTCCCTAGCTGTGTGACCCTGGGCAAGTCACTTAACCCCAATTGCCTCAACAAAAAGCAAAAAAAAAGAGAGAGAGAAAGGAAGGAAGAGAAAGTGAGAGAAAGAAAAAGGAAGGAAGGAAGGAAGAAAAAGAAAAAGAGAGGAAGAAAAGAAGAGAAGGAAGGGAGAAAGAAAGCAAAAGAGACAAAGGAAGGAAGGAAAGAAGGAAGAGAAAGTGAGACAAAGGAAGGAAGGAAGAAGAGAAAAAAAGAGGAAGAGAAAGAAAAAAGGAAGGAAGAAGAGAGGAAGGAAAGGAGAGAGAAAAAAGAGGAAGAAGGGGAGAAAGAAAGAAAAAGGAAGGAAGAGAAAGTGAAAGAAAGAAGAAGGAAGGAAGAAGAGAAAGAAAGAAAATTTTCTGTAATTCCTTTTTGACCATAAACTTCGTAAAGAAATTTTGATTACAAGATTTTGGCAATTCATCCAAGATTGAATGGATGACCTGATATTGATATCCTGAATCATTCAATAATAACAAAAGTGACTAGTTTGTGACTTCGGGGAGCATGCAATCTGACCAAAGAAATTAATATGTACATATATGAGAAACAAGCATTTATTAAGCATCAATTGTATCCCAGGCCCTGTGCTAAACGTTTTATGAATATCTCATTTGATCTTCACAACCACCCTGGGAGGCAGGTGCTATATAGGTATATATGTAGGCATATGCATATATAAACACATGTACATATTTATATACACACATAATAGATACATGATGATTTTAGGGAGAAAGCACTATTGATTTCATAAGGAAAGCTGAGTGTTGATAGAAAATTAAGGATTCTAAGAGGTGGAGTTAAGAATGAACTACATGGGGAAAGGCATGGAGGTGGGAAGCGGAGTTCTCTGAGGAACAGTAAGATGGACATTTTGACTGGACATGTGTGTGTGTGTGTGTGTGTGTATGTATAGAGAAGTAATATGTAATAAACCTAGAAAGTTAAGTTGAGTCCTCATTGAAATGTATTTTAAATGGCAAAGAATTTCTATTTGGTCCCAGAGGTAAGAGGGAGCCACTCATGTTTATAGAATAGAAAACAACATGGTCAGTCCTGAGACTTAAGATACACTGTTAGCACTAGCTTTGTGGAGGACTGATACCTGGGAAGAGATAAAGCTGAGATACCAATTAGGAGCCTATTACAGCAGTCTAGGCTAGACTGAATTTATATTCAGTCTAGGTGCTGAATATAAATGGTGCCTCTATAACTAAGGAGATGAGGACATATCTTTTTTTTTTTTTGCTTTTTGCTGAGGCAATTGAGGTTAAGTGACTTGCCCAGGGTCACACAGCTAGGAAGTGTTAAGTATCTGAGATCAAATTTGAACTCAGGTCCTCCTGACTTCAGGGCTGGTGCTCTATCCACTGCGCCACCTAGTTGCCCCGATGAGGACATATCTGAGAGATTGTAGAGGTAGAAACGAGTTTTGGAAACTAAATATGTGGAGGGAAAGTTAAAAGTCAAGGGTGAAACTGAAGCTATGAACTTTGATGACTAGAAGGATGGTGCCTTGAACAGAAATTGGGAAGTTCAGTAGGAGCAAAAATGTAGGGAAAAGATGGATTCCATTTGGATATGTTGGGTTTGAGATGTCTACAGGATATCTCATTTGAAATGTCCAATAAGCAATTGGCAGATTGACTCAGGAAAGAAACTAGTACTTAATAAATGGAACTGAGTCATCAATCAATTGAGGTTGCAAATACAAAACAATGTAAGTTCAAGAATCAATTAGCAAACAATAAAAATGAGAGCTACAGAATAAACATACAATTATATACTGAACAGGTATACTCCAAGTAACATGATTAGAGTAAGCAGAATATTTTCCTTTCTCAAATCAAGGGATTAGATTAGATGGTTTCTAAGGTTCCTCCCAACTCGAAATCCTGTGATCTATTCATCAGGTTTATGAAAAAAGCACAATATTAGACAAAACAATGTTACAAGGGACAGAATTCCATAGGAGTAATGTTTCTGAGAGCACAGAAAATGGTAAACCAACAGCA
This sequence comes from Myrmecobius fasciatus, assembly GCA_023553655.1. Classification (NCBI taxonomy): domain Eukaryota; kingdom Metazoa; phylum Chordata; class Mammalia; order Dasyuromorphia; family Myrmecobiidae; genus Myrmecobius; species Myrmecobius fasciatus. The sequence goes on from JAJPUD010002794.1 coordinate 108,610, forward strand.
GTGGAGTTAACACCTCTGGAGCTGGAGCCCTAATCTGGATGATAGCTGACCATCTGCTTGGCAACCATACAAGTGGCACCATGATAGGGTTTCATGATGTTATCCAAGCCTTGATAATCAAAGGACCATTATGATCGCATAAACCTGTTAGATATAACATCAAGTTCTGAATTGTGTTGTATAAATGAGATTAGAGGGGACATACAGGTGTTCCTCTAAAAAAGCAAATGATAGAGACTTTGTGTGTTTCACAATACTAAAGCCCCCCAAATAATTGCCATCTTCATAAGAGCAGCTAAAGGATTGAGAAAATGATTGAACATATTTATAAAAATACATAAATATATAAAACAAATTTATAAAAATAAGAGGAAAAAAGTCTATAAAATTAACCAATGTCAGAAAAACTCTGCCATTATATACAGAGTTCTCTACCTGTGGTCCCTTACTTTAGCAAAGAAGCAAGGGGAGGTGTCTTCTCATAGCTCTTCTTGGGGGCCAAGCTTGATCACCATAATTTGGCAACATTCAGTTCCAATTACTTTGTTATTATTGTTCTTTCCATTTCCATTATTCTGGTTCTTTGGTATAACATTTTTTGCTTCTACTTACTTCCTTTAGCATCAGCTCAGTCCAGTTTTCCCATGCTTCTCTGTATACATCCTATCCATTGTTCCTGACAGCACAGTAATATTCCATTGCATTAATATACAGTGGCTTTTCCTCCTCCTCCTCCTTCTCCTCCTCCTTCTTCCTGAAGCCCAGAGTGGACACTATCATGTAGGGCTGACTTTCTAGTACTCGCTTAGAATCTAGCTCGTTGGTTTTGCCAAGTATGTAAGGCGAGTATTACGGTACATCTAATATGAATGAACACAAATCTAAGTCACATTTGACCAAAGAATTATTATTTATAAAGTTAACAAATTAAATCACAATCCTCTGACTGCTGTTATTTAGATGGGGTGAAGGTGGTAATTATTTGGGGGGCTGTAGTATTGTGAAACTTATCAGATAAATACTAAACTATTACATATTTACCCTCATGAAGCACTAGAAACTGAAAGCTATAGGTAATATGAATAACCTACACTTATATAGTGTGATAACATTTGCAAATCACTTCCCTCAAAACATTTCTCTGATTACTATGATAGTAATTATTATCACTGTTTTACAAATGAAAAAAACAGTTTTTATATAAATGAAACCACTGCAAATAAAATTAGAAAGAAAAGAGGAAACTAGGAGAAAAAAATTGCAAGTTTCTTGATAAAGGTTGCCTTATGAAAAAATGCTTCAAATCACCAATAATTACAGAAGTGCAAATTTAAACAACTCTGAGATACCATATCATACCCATAAGATTGGTTAAAAAAGTAAAATGACATCTGAAGGAGCTGTGGCAAAATAGCTGTCCTAAGGCACCTGTGGTAGAGCTGTGAACTGGTCCAATAATTCTGGAAAGCTATATGGAACTAGACCCGAAAAGCTGTTAAATTGTGTATAGCCTTTGACCCAGTAATACTGCTATTGGGTCTATATACCCCCTAGAGATCAAAAAAGAGAGAAAGGACCAAAATATACAAAAATATTTATAACATTTCTTTTTGTGGTAACCAGAAATTGGAAAATGGGAGGATGCCCATCAATTGGGAAATGGCTGAACAAGTTATGGTACATGAATATGATGGAAAACTATTGTGTGATCAGAGATATGCTCTCATTAAAGAAGGTTGCTGTACTCCATGAGCAAAGCAGAATTGAAGGAGATCAAAAGATACTTGAGATGTGCAAATTCGGAGAATCCATTCTAAATGTTCGCATGGCTTGTGGTAAAAGATTCCTAGCTTATATTGGTCTAATCAGCCACAGTTGGACACAGTGTAATTTGACTCTAACATGGGTGATATCATTTTAGTCCTCTTTGAGAACAAAGGACAACCACTAACTATTAGTTAACATTTTGCTGCCTACTTACCCTCATTGTGTATCTCTCCCATTGTCCTTTGGATGATCTACATTTTCAAAAAAAATGTTTTTAGAGACTGTTACCTATTATTTGCAGCTATATAGCTTCAATATAAAGAATTTGGGGCTTTAAAAAGATGGGGTTTTGTTTCAGGGAGTAACTTAAGATCACTTCTTACTACAAGAAGTTTCCCAAATGCCACCCATCCTGCTCTCTTCCTGCTATGCAATTTCCCTAACTCATCATTTCTCTGCAGAGTCTTAAGAAATATAATGATGAAGCTGTTGGCCAATTGGTTGTCCATTAAACTGCCTGTTGTAGTCTGGAAAATAAGCATTCTTTATCCATTGATCCATGAGTTTTTCACTCATATACATATGTATGTATATGTATGTGTGTATATATATAATATGTGTACATATATACATATGAACAAGAGTGCCAAGTCAATATGAAAGATTGAAAATACTTTGTAATAGTTATCTTCTATCACCTCATAGATTTGGATGAAAGAGATACTTTCATATTTTTTCAGTTCCCAAATGTATTCTCAATTTAGAATGAATTGGGCCCAAGGATGAAAATACCTGCTAAAGAAATAAATTTTATTTAATATTGAATTATTATTTCAATAGCCTCCAATAAATCAAAGAACTTAAATGATTTCCATCAGTTCGATGATATGATTTTTTTTTGAAATTCCAAATCAGTTAAGCATGAATTTCTTCACTATTTAAGCTATTATTCTTGAGTATAAAGGAAGAATGACTTTTGGATTCCAAGTCTTCTTGGAGATGAGTGAAGATTGGACTCTGGTATCTAGAATCGAGACTATCAGCCAGACAATGATCTGGAAATATGGCTTCTTGAGATCAATGTATAAAACTTCTTTTTTTCTAAAAAAGGTTAAATTACTCTCTTATCTTAAATATAGTATAATTACAAGTATAATCCATATTGATGTTGCTATCTTTGAACTCTAAGTTATTTTTGAGGACAAAGCTGTAATTCACAATATGCCTCCAAAATCATGGTTATATTTCTACTGCAGAAGTGTTTCTCTTATTTGGATTTTAGTTCATCACATGATCATAGATTATGCACTATAAGGGACCTCAGACACCATGTACTCCCACTTTTTATTTTACAGAGGAAACTGAGCTACACAGTCAGGAAATAACTTATACAGAGATAGTAAGTGTCTAAGGTAGAATTGTAACTCATCTTCCCGAGTCCAAATCTAGAACTTTTTCCTTGTGCCATGTTCAACATAAATGCCTCTCTTCCATTTCTCCCATTTCTCCCTCCTTATATAACAAGCTCCAGAGTAAGTAGCTCCCATTCCCAAAATATCTGCTCCAAAGGCCTACTACATTAAAGTTGCTACCTTGAATTAAGAGAGTAACTCCAAAAGCCCCCTGACAAAATACATATATGGTAAGGGGAAGGAGACCATATTAAATCATTAATACTCACTATTTTTATCAGATTAGCTAACCTGTCACACAGTTCCTTTAGGGAGATAGACAAGAAGTTGGACTAAGAAAAAGAAATTATTATATTAAATTATATTCGATTGAAAGTTGAAATTTCTCTCTTGTTGCCTTAAGAACAGGATACATTAGAATAGTTCTCATTAAATCTCATTAAATTACATAAATTTCAATACAGTTCAGCCTAGTTAAGTCTTTATAACTTCACTAATCTTCCTAAGGTTGACTGCTGCTGAACTGAGACTCTTTTTTAAGGCTCCCCAAATTTAAATGTATTAACAAGATTTCATATGATATATTGAGACTATAGAAAAATGAACAAGTCTTCAAAGATGACCCTAGAGCTTACCTTTATCAGGCTTTAGACCTGATTCTTTAGAATTATTAGATTTATTATGTAGACTATAGAGATATATATTAGAATATAGAATAATTATTAGAATTAGACCCAGTTCTAAAGAAGCCTGCCAGTGTTTTCTCTCAGAGCTAATGGACCTTTGGAGGCATTTCAATTTAAGAACCAGTAACCCAGTTTAACAAGCTTCACTACCTAGCAAAGACTAGGGAAGGAGATTTATTTAATGAGAGGCATGAGGTTATACTGAATATTCTAGCAGACTCTTCTTCTTAAAGCTCTACTCTGAGCACGCTACTTTGCCACTCACCTCTACTCAATGCCCTTTTATGGAATCCTCTTGGGAGGCTGAGAGTGGCAGTGCTCTTGGTAGACAGACAGTAGCTACAAGGCTACAACTACAAGGCTCCTAAATTTTTTTCCCTGACTGAAGGTGGCCTTAGGCTACCCCAAGGGAGGAAGCAAACTGTCACTTCTCTGCAGGATACTTAGAAAGCCCTCCTTATTTCTACTTGAATCCTCCTGTGTGACTTCAAATCTCAGACACTCACTAGCTGTGTGACCCTAGAAAAGCCACTTAACTCTGCCTCAGTTTTCTCATCGGTAAAACAAGCTGGAGAAGGAAATGACAAACCACACCAGAATTTTTTCCAGGAAAACCCCAAATGGGATCACAAAGTCATACATGTCTGAAAAACAACTGAACCACAAACCCTCCTTTCCCTAAGACAAGGACTAATCCTTTACCAGACTAAGTAGGAAGTGTGCCCTCCCCCTTCCCTTAAATATCAATGTCCTGGGCAAAAGCTCTGACTGTGTCATGCTTTGTCTGGTCTCAGTTCTCATATTCCATCTTATGTTTTTATTTAAAGGGGAAGCAGGGTAGTCCAGTGGCAAAAGTAATAGATTTGGATTCAAAAGGCCTGAGTTTGAAGGAAAGAAGGAAATAAGCATTTATTAAGCACTTTCTATGTGCCAGGCACTATGCTAAACATTTTACAATTATGATCTCATTTGAGCTTCCCACAACCTAGGAGTGTTATTCCCACTTTACAGATGAGGAAACGGAGGCAGACAGAAATTAAGTGACTTGACAAAAATGATACAGCTAAAAAGCATTCGAGGTAGAATTTGAACTCAGGCTTTCCTAACTCAAGATCCAGCACTCTATCTACTGCTTGAATCTAAGCTCTATCCATTTATTACCTGTGTGATCTTAACTCACTTAACTTTTCTGGGTCTCAGTTTCCTCAGATCTAAAATGAGTGAGTTTGACTAGAGGACACCTATGGTCCCTTCTAGCATGAAAACTTTTGTAAGTTGTTATTTACCCACTTGGATTGTCTTGTATTGTCAAGTCAACTAAACAATAAGCTTAATGAAGGCAAAAACACTAATTTATGGCTTTTGATCACAGGGCAGAGTACAATGTCCTGAACACAATAGGCTCCCACTAAATATTTGCTGATTGAGTTTGATATGCTTGACTAAAGCTTAAAAATTCATGAAAATGAGACCTAATGAAGCTTAACAAAAGTCAGTGATGCCTGATGAAATTTGATGAAGATTAATTGGCCTTTACTAGGTTTTAAACAATCCTGACCAGAATTTAAGGACATTTAATAAGACAAGACTTCACAAAATATAGGGATTTTGAAGAAGAGGTAACTAGGTTTAATAATACTGTAATCATATCTAACAGGCTATTTATATCTAATCATAACATTCACTTGGGGGTTCCTGAGTGACTTGAAGTCAACTGAATTTAATATGACCAACATTTCTTAGTGCCTAGCATGTGCAAGAAGCTGTCCTAGGTGCTAGGTCCTAAATGAAGTCTACAACAATTCCTTAACATATCACGATTCAACTTCATCCATTAGCAGGGGCTAGTAAGGCTCTAGTGAGGATCAAAAGGAGTCATCACATTTCAGAAAGGTCTGCAGGGACTTTCAGGAGCTGATGCTAAGTGAAGTGAGTAGAACCAAGAGAACATTGTACATAGAAGCAACAAGATTATGTGATGATTGATTCTGATGGATATGGTTCTTTTCAAAAATGAAATGATTCAGACCAATTCCAATAGACTTGTGATGGAGAGAGCCATCTGCATCCAGAGAGAGAGAGAGACAGAGAGAGAGAGCTATGGGGACTGAATGTGGTTCACAAGATAGTATTTTCACCTTTTTGTTGTTGTTGTTTGCTTGTTTATTTTTTCTTTCTTGTTTATTTTTCCTTTTTGATCCAGTTTTTTGTGCAGCATGATAAATGTGGAAATATGATTAGAAGAATTGTACATGTTTAATCTATGTTGGATTACTTGCTGTCTAAGGGAGAAGGGAGGTGGGAAGTAATGTAGAAAAATTTAGAGCACAAGATTTTGCAGGGGTGAATGTTGAAAACTACCTTTACATATATTTTGAAAAATAAAAAAGCTATTAGTATAAAAAAGTTTACATCCCTAAAAAAACGAAGTCCAAATGGAACCATGGCAAGCATGCTGGACTTGAAATAATGAAATCGGTCAATAAACAGCAATTTATCATGCACCTGCTCTGTGCCAGGTGCTGAACCAGGTACCACAGATATGGAGACAAAAGTAAAATAGTCTAAGATTCAAATACAATGGCTTACCTGCTGTTCCTCACATAAGACATACCATCTTCCATCTTCTGTGCCTTTGAACTTACATGCCTCCAATTGCTACCTTTTCATCCCTCCTTGTATTTTCTCTGATTTACTTCATCTTAACCTAAACATGATCTTCTACAGGTATATCCCCTCACCTGCTCTTGTGTCTTCCTTTCCATTTTATACTCTGGCTAACTTGCATGTATCTAGTTATCTCCTGCCAGTGTATACAGAATCCTGTGGAAAGTGGACTCAAGCTTAGAAAAGACATTTAACAAAGCAAGTCACTCATAGCTTCACCAGCAATGCTTTAGTGTCTCGATTTTCCCACATCCCTTCCAACATTTGCCATTTTCTTTTTCTGTGATATTAGCCAATCTGATAAGTGTGAGGCGGTACCTCAGAGTTCTTTTAATTTGTATTTCTCTAATCAGTAGTGATTGAACATTTTTTGTATGCTTGTAGATGGATTTGATCATTTTCATCTAAAAACTGCCTGTTCATATCCCTTGACCATTTATCAATTGGAACATTATGTGAAACTAATACCACCATTTACCAACTGGGGAATGACTTGTATTCTTATCAATTTGACACAGTTCACTATATATTTGGGAAATAAAGCCTTTATCAGAGAAACTTAATATAATTTTCCCCCACAATTACAATTACAGTATATTTCCCTCCATCCTGTTTGTCCCTGTTTGTCCTACTCTCTTTCCTTTCACCCTGGCCATCCTTAAAAATGTTTTCCTTCTGATTACTGCTTCCCTCCATTCCACCCTCCTTTTTTTCTTATCTCCTTCCCCTTTGACTTTCTATAGAGTGAGATAGATTTCTATACCCAACTGAGTGTGCATGTTATTCCCTCTTTGAGCCAATTCCAATGAGCGTAAGGTTCAAGCATTCCCTGACCCCACTCCTACCCTTATCTTTCCTTTTATTGTAAAAGCTCTTTCAAACCTTTTTTTTAATTTTTTAATTTTTAATTATTTATTATTTTATTTTTTCTCCAGTTACATGCAAAATAATTTTTAACATTTGTGTTTAAAACTTTGAGTTCCAGATTCTCTCTTTTCCTCCCTCCCCCCTTATTGAGAAGGCACATGTTTAGTTTTGCAAAACATTTCCATAAAAATCATGTTGTAAATGCAATGATTCAAGGCAATTCTAATAGACTTGGGTTGGAAAATGCCAATTGCATCCAGAGAGAGAACTATGGAGACTGAATGTGGATTAAAGCATAGGGTTTTCTCCCTTTTTTATGTTTTACTTTCTCATGGTTTTTCCCCCCTTTAGTCTGATTTTCCTTACTTAACATGACATATATGAAAATATGTTTAAAAAGATTGCACATATTTAACCTATATCAGATTGCTTGCTGTCTTGGGGAGGGGGGAGGTAAGAGAGGAAGGGAGAAAAATTTAGAACATGAAGTATTTTGAAAATAAATGTAGAAAACTATCTTTACATGTATTAGGAAAAATAAAATACTATAAATTTTTTTAAATCATGTTGTGAAAGAAAACATAGAAACCTCCCTTCCCCCAAAAAACCTCAAGAAAAATAAAGTTTAAAAAGTGCGCTTCAATTTGTATTCAGACACAATCAGTTTTTTCTTTGGGTATGGATAGCATTTTTCATCCCAAGTCTTTCTGAGTAGTCTTAGATCATTGTATTGCTGAGAACTGCCAAGCCATTCACAGCCAATCATCTTGCAATATTGCTGTTACTTTGTCCACAATATATTTCCCTTTGCATGGGCCAATAGAAGTCTTTCCAGGTTTTTCTGAGAGCATCCTATTCATCATTTCTTATAGCACAATAGCATTCCATCATAATCACATACCACAATTTATTCAGTCATTCCTCAACCGATGGGCTTCCCCTCAATTTCCAATTCTTTGCCTCACTAAAAGAACTGCTAAAAACATTTTTCTACATATAGTACATATAGGTCAGTTTCCTTGTTAAAATCTCTTTTGGGATACATATTTAGTAATGGAATTGCTAGGTCAAAGGATATGCATGGTTTTATAGCCCTTTGGGCATAGTTCCAAAATGCTCTACAGAACGCTTGAATCAGTTCACAATTCCACCAACAGTGCACTAATGTCTCAATTTTTCCACCTTGCCTCCAACGTTTGTCATTTTCCTTTTCTGTACTCTTAGCCAATCAAATAGGTATGAAGGATACCTTAGAATTGTTTTAATTTGCATTTTTCCAATCAATTGTGAGTTAGAGTATTTTTTTCAAATGGCTATAAATAGCCTTGAGGACTTCACCTGAAAACTGTTCATATCTTTTGATAATTTATCAATTGGAAAATGGTTCTTATTTTTATAAATTTCACTCAGTTCCCTATTAGAGAAATGAGATCTTTATCAAAGAAACTTTCTTCAAAATTCCTTTCACAACTACTATTACTATTTCCCCTGCTTCAAAAATCTTTTCACAATTACTATTACTACTTCCCCTGTTGATTCTATTCTCACTCCTTTCACCCTTTCCTTCCTCAAAAATGATTTGCTTTTGACTACCTCCCTCCCAATCTGTCCTCTTTTCTGTCACTCCTTCTTTTTTCCCATTCCCCTCCTACATTCCTGTAGGGTAAGACCAGATTTCTATTCATCATTGATTATAGATGTTATTCCCCCTTTGAGCCAACTGATGAGAGTAAAGTTCCCTCATTCCCCCTATTCTTCCCCTCTTCCCCTCCACTGTAAAAGCTTTTTCTTGTCCTTTTTATGGCAGAGAATTTACACCATTCCACCTCTCCCTTTCCCATCCTCCCAATACATTCCTCTCTCACCCCTGAATTTTATTTTTTTAGGTATTATCTCAATAGCAATAATTAAATCTCAAAGCAATAATTAAATTTCCTCTTTGCTTATCCTTATTCCCTCATTTTCTTTTTCTTGTCTTTTTGTCTGCATGATAACAAATATGGGCTGTCCTTTCTTTATCCTTGATCTTATTTTAAAAGGCCTTTTATTGCTCTTATGCTTCAGGAGACTTAACCCTATAGTCTTTACTTAAGTTAGCTTAAAATAACCTGTGTCAATTAGGTCCAAGTACATGGTACAAGAGATCAGAAGACTTTTTTTTTCCTGAGGGCAGTGGATTAAGCTTTCTTAAAATGTCTCTGGCTTGTAGCCCCACCCTGGAAAAATGTCAGATTCTAACTCCCAAATGTGTCCTTCAGCTCAGCGTGCAGGCTACTGAGATAGTGACAAGAGGATATATTTTATTAGCCCACCAAAAACTCAGAATGTATTTGTACTGATCCTCCCTCATCTATCAGAAGGAAAAAAAAACACCTCCTTATCTTCCCAGAGACATCAAAGTTTCTTCCTCTGTCCTGGGGCCTTTCCTCTCCTTACAACCTAAACACTACCCAGGATTGATGGTATCAAAGAAGACATGGATCCAAATTTCAGCTGAGTGCCCATGATTCCTGTTGTGCCCATCTCTCTAATTCTAGGAAGGGCCTTGTGGATCTGAGCCTCCTCATCATAACTTTGCTGTTATTTCAACATCTTGTCACCTCAATCATCCTCAATTCCTTATTATCTTTCAACCCCCAAGCTGTTGCTAAAATTTAACATGATATCAAACACAAATCAAAATCCTTCTCTCCTCTGACACTACTTCATCATCTCATACCTAGACTCTGACCACAACTCCATCCCTCATTCAATAAACTCCAATGGCTCCCTATCACCTCGAGGTTCAAATACAAAATCCTATCGGATGTTCAGAGTCCTTTACAATCTACTACTCTCCTACTTTTCCAGTCTTTCTAGACTTCATTCTTTTCACGTACTTTTTAATCCCAAAACACTGTCCTGCTCACTGATCCCCCCATAAGATATTCTAGCTCTTGACTCTAGGCATTTTCATTGGCTGTCCTCCACACCTGGCATGTTCTCCCTTCTCATTTCTGCCTTTGCCAATTCCCCTTAATTTGAGTGTTTTCCCTCTGATGATTGTTTATAATTTGTTCTGGAGATAGCTTATTTTTACATAATTGTTTGCTTGTTATCTCCCCCATTAGACTGTGAGATCCTTGGCAACAAGGTCTGGTTTTTTTTTTGTTGTTTTTTTTTTTTTGTAACCCCTCCACTTAGCACAGTGCCTGGCACATGTAAAATCCTTATAGACTTCCTGCTGTCTCTATCAACCTCTGCCTCCTCAGTACACATGCTTTGGAGTCACATGGATCCATTGGCCTGTGTAGAGATTTGCATCTCTTCTCCTGCTCCACGTGTTCTTTCAGCCAGATGCAGATCTGTTCTTGTACATGCACCCACGTGAACTCTCTGAGTACGATGACCTGGATAACTTCTATGTTTGCTACATTATGTGAGCCAGAATTACTTAAAGTATCAAATATCTTGAAAACTTTCAAATGTCACATTTTAGAACGCTTTAGAGGGCTTTGAGCTAAGAGGGTTAGATCAGAAAAATTCTACAGAGAATCATGAAAGCACAGGTGTAGAGCTGGAAGGACTTGAGAGGACATCACTAATCTCCTTTTACATAGAAGGAAACTGAGGCCTTAAGATCTAAAGATCAAGAGCAAGATATTAATTAGCATCCAGCCAACTAGCTTAATTAACTATTTAATACACCCAAGTAGTATGCTAAAGACTGAGGATACAAATGCAACTTTCTGTGCAATAATTAGCTCATTTTAAGCCTACAGTACAAGAAAATGGCCCCTAAAGTCCCCACGATTTCCTCCTCTGTCCACATGGTTCCCTCCTCTTCAGTTTTTTTTCACCAAAAGTGCTAAGTTCAGTTCACAATCACTATGAGCTCCTAATTAGGAAAACTAATATGAAGCCATAGCTGTGAGCTCTTTTATATTTGTATCTGTCTTTAGTTAACCCCTCATCTCTTTAGGGTTGAGGCAAAACTTAATGAACTGGAGATGCTTGAGGAATGAAATTGCAGATTATGTTAGTGTCTGGATCCACAGACACCTGGAGAGGAAGTGGGAGAAACAGCCAACTTTTTATTGGGATTTCCCTCTCGACTCAGTTCTGTTCTGAGTTGCTTGTAGAGCCAATGACCCTCCTGAATATCTTCTTTCTCTGCCATAGTTCATTCCTAATTTTACTATTCCGGGGTGTTCTGGACTGTTATGCTTATTCTAATTTCGGGAATCCAGTTCTAACTAGATTTATTTTAAATTTCTAGATGACTCCTGGGCCAGGGCCAAGTTTCCTTGGCCCATCTGAATACAATCCTTGCGCAAGTCAATCTGACTCTTGCTCTCTTAGTTTTCAAAGCTAAAATGGGGTGAGAATTTTGAACCCACCTTTTTACAAATAAAGGCAAAAGCTAACACTTAGGATCCCAAAGCTAGAACTAGAAGGGGACCTCAAAGGTCACTTGAGTCCATTTCCCTCATTGTACAGAGGAGGAAACTGAGGGCCAGAGAGATACACAGTATTAAATGGTGGAGCCCAAGTCTTCTGGCTCCAAATCCATTTCTCTTTCCGCTGTAGTACAAATCTCAGGGTCCTAGATAGCTCAGGGCTACTCATTCAGTTCCACCTCTAGGACATGGCTTTCTAATCTTGAAAGGAGTAGGCCTAGTTCTACTGAAGGACCTGTCTCCATCATTGAGCCTGAGTCCTTTAGAGAGAAAAACCTGATGTCCTCTGTATCATCACTAGGCAAATTTTATCACAGCAGAGATTAATTTACTATATCCAGGTGGGATTATATCCCGAAAAATAATTGATGACATACAAGGGGCATAGTGGGAGAATAATGGAGGTTGAGATGAGTCTTATTGAGAGACTGCCTGGGTTTGGAATCCAGAAAGAAGTTGCCAGATCAACAATAGATCAATAGACAGGAGAACACTGAGGATGTGAGACAGGTAATCTAGAGCTAAGGAACAGCTAAAGCAAACACTGACAAATGTCCCATATGGGTTGATATAAAATAAAGCAACAAGTGTTGAACACAAAGACTGTCTCACTTTGTTATTTGTGGCCCAAGTGCCTAGTACAGTGCTTGGTAGGCAGTGGGTATTTAATACAGGCTTATTGATAAACTGGGGAAACAAAATGATCTTGATCTTTTTGAAATCAAAATCATTAGAGTATATGCTTTTAGGGGCCAGGGAGTTTTTCTTCCATTCAATAGCTGTGGGTTTTTATTTTATTATGGTTTTTGGTCCTTACCTGTGATTTCATAGTTCTAGGGAACTCCTTGTATGTAAATTCTCTCTAATGATGCAGATCAGCAACTCATCTTAGAGTATAGTATGAGTTTAAAGGACTTATTCAAGGTCACACAGTCAGTATGTGGCAAAGGCAGGACTTAACTTGAAGGCCAGTCTTGTATCCACTGTGCCAAACTACTCACCTTACCTCTTACACAGTAGTCCCTGGATAAATGCTTTATTAGTTTGACATAATGTCCCAAAGTTTTAGAGCTGAAAAAAAAAAAGAACCTGAGAAACTATGTAGTACAACTCTCCCACTCCCATAGGTAGAGGGGATAGAATAAGCATTTATTAAGTACCTACTATGTTTCTGGCATTGCACTAAGTGCGTTACATAGTATCTCATTTGATCTACTATGAGCTAGGTATCATTATTAGTATTTCCATTATTGAACAGTTGTGGAAAAGAAGGTTTCAGAAGTTAACTGACTAGCCTGGGATCACATAACTGGTGTCTGAGGCAGGATTTGAACTTGATTTTAGGTCCAGGTAGAGCTGTAGCCACAGTGCCACCTACCTGCCTCAGATAGTGGTGTTGAAGCAAGAGCTACAACTCAGATCTCCCATCTTCCCCACCACCTTATAATGTGATAATTTACTAGCAATTCTGAAAATTGCTTGTATTCATTCACCCCTCTGATCTATTTTCCGGGTTCTTTTCTAACTTTTTCTGACTTATCCCCCCTTTGCTGTTCCCCCTCACAATGCAGACGGTCCACTTTTTAAAAAACCGCTTTATGTAAAAAAAAATAAATAAATAAAATGCTTTATATTTTGGCTGGATAAACACAGGCTAGTACTTTGAACATGAAGGCAGTCTTTTTATTTTATTGCTCCAAATGTTTTGCTTAAAAATATTCTATCAGCTGAGTACTGGAGATAGGGGTGGGGGTTGTTTGTTTCTTTGGATTATTTGTTTTTGCCTTTAGTCAAAATATAATTACAACTCTCCTGGCACCTTGAATCATTGAGCTTCTGATAACTCCTATAGCTAGAGTACAAAGCTCCTAGCTTGTCCTTTTTAAATTGTTCCACAATGCTTTGCACCCAGTAGGTAGTCTGCTTTCCATTGGTGAGCAATTACTGCATTGGACTGATAAGCAAACAATCTATTCATCAACAGCCACACCAATGGCTCATGTTTATGGAATGCCCACTAGCAATTAATAAGGCAGGAAGTCATCGGATCATAGATCAGCAATGAGGAGGGACCTTGGGAGGCCAGAGTCAAATCCTTTCAGTTTACAAAGTGAGGCTCAGGTTGATTGAGGTCACACATAGGAGTGTACATATGGATATCGAGAAGACCTTAGAGGCCATCTAACCTAACCCTGCATTTGACAGAGAAGGAAACAGAAGTGACTTACCCCAAATGGTTGAGACTAGTCTAAAGCCAAATTTTCCTGATTCTAAGGACTGTACCACTCCAGCGGGCCACTGAATGCTTCCGAAGTGCCTTGCCCTGTGCTAGGTGCTGATCATGTAGATCTGTGAGCCCCAGGAGGGTACTGGCTCCCCAAAAGATGCTCATAAATGATGAACGTGGCAAGTTTTATTTTCAATTGGCTCCAGTGCCCTCTGTGTCTCTTGCAATTGAAATATTCCTCAGAGTTCTTTTGTAAGGGGAAGGACCCTAGTTCTATTTTTGTAAGGGGAAGGACCATAGTTCTATTGTCATTCTGTCCTGCACGTATGAATTCAAATCTTCACCTCCAAGTAGCCCCTCCCCAACCCTGTGCTCTGACCTTTGACCCAAAGCACCCATAGGGACTCCCAAGTTATCATTTGCCACCCAACTCATCTGTGTCTCCCTTTCTTCTGCTTCTTCATTTCAAGCAAGGTGAGAATTCCCAGCCTCTTTCCTATCCTGCACAGCTCTTCCTAAGGAGTCTCAAAGGTGAGGCAGCAAGCCTAAAAGAGTACCTCTCAGAGTTCCAAGGTAGGCCCCTCTCAGGGGCTCCCTTCACACAAAATGCCTTGTTATAGAATCATCCCACTGGTTTCTTATTAATAGAATGAATGAGAGAATCCTTTTGGCTCCTTGAGTGAGAACTGGAAGGGACTTCAGAGGCTGAGCAGAAAAGTAAACTGAGGCCCTGGGAGAGGAAATGCCTTGCCCAAGGTCACACAATCCATAAGCATAAGAAGTGGAATTGGAACCCAGGTCTTAAGTGTCCCCCACTGTTCCATGCTTTAGAAGGATTCTGAAATATGATCATTGGGGATTTTTTTCTGCAGAAATCAGCCCCAAGGCCTTAGGTCAGGGGCAGCCCCATTTTTTCATAAGATTATTTTAATTAAATTGAAGTTTCATTTTCCTTTTTTTTTCCTCCATAGTATTTTGTTTTTTTCAAACACATGTCAAGATTATTTCTCAACATTCATTTTTGTAAAACTTTTCCAAATGCACCAAAACAAAAACTTTCTCTTCCAAATGTTTCTCTCTTTCTCCCTCCCCAAGACAGCAAGCACTCTGACATAGGACAAATAGGCGCTATCTCAAGCTTCATGTTAGCTTGGGGTACTTTGGCAGGGACTGGCAACCCTTCCCTGGCACTGGGGGTGGTGCCCGTGATCTGGCCTGTCAAAGGGGCTTTGTCTGCGGCCCCTCCTGATTGGGAAGTGTTGCCTGCTAGGTGGGGAGCTCGGCATCTTTGCTAGATCCCCCCTCCTCACCCCAGCCAGGTCTCTAGGATCTCCAGGTTTCAGTGCTCTGAACCTGGCCCTAAGGCCCCAAAGCCTTGTGAAGGATCTTGGCCCCGAGGCCGTGTCCCAGGCCTGCCAGCCTCAACTCCTTGAAGGGCAGACTTTCTGGCTGCTCCCTGTGGCCCTGGCACCCTGACTTCCCCTGAGTGTGCCAGGGCCCGGGCCAGGCGGAAGGCCTCGGATTGCGTGTTTACCAACAGACAGGGCCTGCCCCTTGATGGCTGCCGGGGGCTGCCGGGGTTGGGCCCCCTGTCGCAGGAGGCAGCAACCATTTTCTCTGCTAAGCCAGCTGGGGTGTGTGAAATGGTACCCGCGGCGGGAGACTGCAGCTGCGGTGGCTGCCAGGGGCCCGGGAGGGGGCAGCCCAGGGGCCGGGGGGCGGGCTGGCACCCAGGCAGGGAAGGGCAGGGCAGGGCAGGGCCAGGCCTGCCTCTCCGCATTTGCCGCAGCCTCCATGGCGGGGAAGGGAGGGCTGCCCGGCGGGCTGGGGCCAGGGGCTGGTCGCTGCGGCGAGGCTCCTCCAATCAGCGCCGGGGGCGGCTGTGACGCGCTGCCGGGCGGCCATGACACTGCGGCAAAGGCACCGCGGGGCTGCGGCCGCTAGATGGCACACTGGGTCCACGGAAGCGCCGCCGCGCGCCGGGGTGGCGGCGCTGCCCGCGGCCTGGGCCCGGGTACAACCAAGTCACGCCACCTCTGTTTTTCAGCGGTGCCCCCCCACCTACAGCCCCTACAGCCCCGCCATGCGTAGGCATCGGCAGGGCGGCCCACAGCGCCGGTCACCGTGAGCCCCACTGGGGGGGGGGTAGGGAGGGAAGGGAGCAAACCACTGCCCCCCCCCCGCAGCCTCGGCTAGCTTTGGGCACACACGCACCTCAAAACAGCCTGGGGGAGCTGTCTACCGGAGGGGCTCCCAAGACCAGTCTGGATGCTACTGGAAGCATTGGCACAGGCTCGGGCAGCCTGGTGGTTGGCAACAGGTTAGAAGGCTGCCACCCCTCTCCTCCCCCTAAATTTCCCGGAGAAAATCGACAGACAGCCACCCCACCGCACCCCATTGCACCCCACTCCACCCCACCGCACCCCCCAGCCCCCCCTGCTGGCTTTGGCTTTCAGGGCAGGCCAAGTTCTGTAGGGCTTTCCCAAACGCCCAGGCAGGCCCTTTCCAGCCTGCTGTAGTCCAGACAGGGTGGTTCGTGCCCATTACAAAGCCGTGCTACATCTAAGATTTCCTATTGGGTAATAGGTAGTCCCATGAAGGGATTAACTCCAGATACCTATTGGCAAAATAAGCTTTAGGGGTCCACCAAGGCCAGGTAGATGTAATAGCTATATTTAATTCCAAATGTAGGTTAGGGATAAGAGGCAATTATTTTAAAAGAAAAACAGGATTTGTTTTTAATTTATTTAAAATGTCTAGGTGATTGTTTCTCATATAGAAATCTACCTAGAGCTTTTTAATTATTAGCATTGGGAAAAGTTTTAAACTATTATCTTCTTGAAATGTTGAACCCAAATCTTTACTTTTTTCCCCCAACTACATACTGGTCTCAGTAGATGAAGAATAATAGCTCAGTATATTCAGTCTACTAACCCTTTTTATGCCCTGTCATTTTGGGTTTTCTAGCCTAAACAACACAAATCCATTAAAAGCTTCTCCCTTTTAGGTTATCACGTGATGTTTGGGGAAGGGGATGCAGGAAGCAGAAGCAGGGAATATTTTGATTTCAGGTAATTGGAGATTGTTTTCCTCTTATATTTCTTTCTTTTTTTCTAGCTCCATCCCCACCGGCTTTGCCTACTCTGGATTTTTTTTAGGGCATTCTCATTTGCCTTTGTGCAAAGGTAATAGGAACATCGATTTAGACTAGAAGGGACTTGGGGAGCCACTTAATCTAACCCCCTCATTTTATGGAGGGGGAAACTGAGGCCCAGAAAGGGTCAAGGGACTTGTTCTGGATCACATAGGAAGGAACCGAGCTGGGATCCTTGGGGTCCATATCCAGCCAATTTCCTCTATGATCTGTGGATTTTAAGCCACCTCCCACCTTGCTTCCCTTCCTGGTTTTCCCAAAGATTACCATGATTTATTTTGGGGGCCCATGGAACCGGTTGCTTAAAGAGTTCTTTCTTCTCCTGCCCCCACCAACCCAGTCTTATTCTGGCTATTTTCAGCTTGTTGAAATCTACTTTCCTGAACTTCATCTTCTTGATGGTCCTGATTTCTATTAGTAACCTGCAGCTCCTTCCACCAAGGCACCCATCCAGTTTTAAATCCCCTACTTCCCTCTGCATAAGCATTAAATCAAGAATGGCATTCACTCTAATTGATTCCTTCATCTTTCTTTACTAAGAAATTGCCTCCAACATGCTCCAAAAAAACTTATTTGACTATTTGTGGCCTGGCATATTGTTTTTTTTCCTCCATCAGACATATGGATAGCTAAAGGAAAACATCACCACCAGATCTTGACCCTAACTCATATTTGTAAAATGACCTAAGAGAGCCTTCTGTGACTTCTTCTTTTGATTTGCAAGGATATAATAAACTGCTTCCATAATATCCCCCTCATCCGTTTGCACTTTTGCCATAACTCCTCATTTTTTCCTGGACCCAGGAGCTTGCATTGCATGTGTACTTCCCCCCTCACACACACTCCACTCCACCCTTTGTCTATTGTGTCTGTATCAGTAACAGGCAAGGGACAAGCAGGCCTTCAACATGACTGAACGTTATTACTGCAGAAAGTGCTCTGTAAAAAACTCCATCTTAGAAACACACTGCATTGCAGCATCCAACTACAGAACTTCTAAAGGAATGAAAAGCTAAAAGAAAATCAGTCCAGAGAGCAACTCTCATTGCTCCCGAATGCCCCCTGTCATGCATACAGAATACCCCTTCATCCTTAGCTACCCGAATCTCTTAGCCAGCGAGAGAGTGCCATTTTGAAGAGCTGATCTCTGTTTAAACTAGTGGCTCTATAGGAATAACAGCTGACGCCATTTCAGCAGTTGCTGTGGCCAGAGAATTATTGCTTCCTTCACTCTGTGGCCCTGGTGAGTTCTCAGAAGGTGTAGTTGAAAAATCAAAGCCAGGTGACTCTAGATTGGGAGATGCTTCTATGGTTTTGGTTTTTGTCAAATCACCCTGGGCGGGACACTTTTGCAATTGTTCAAAAAAAACTAAGCCAGCAAATCTGTACTTCAGCCCTTGAATTATAGAGAGAAGCTGAGCTCAATTGGGAGGGGGCAGGAGCCCACCTTGCTCCAGCTCCATAGTTCTTAGCAAAGACTGATCCTTGTGGTAAATGAGCAAAGAGAATCATATAATACCTTGGTTAAATCTAGATGGAGATAGAAAATGTAAGCTTTGAATTCTCTAGGGATTTGGAGTTTGTTTAGACTACCTAAGGATTTCAATCACTCGGAGACACTTTGAGACCTGCTTCTGGGAAACGGGAACTGGACCATGCACAGACATTTCTTTGGTTCAAAGATTTCTTTCCCTCAGACAAGAATTCAGGAAAATGGGCAGACTGTGCCCAGTTAGATCGTTTTAAATGCATATAGTTCCCAAACTGCTGCCAATGGAAAGAGGTCCCCACTCGGGACCATTTTAGGTAATCTACATGTGATCAATGCACTTGGATGGATTTCGATCTCATCTATGTGGGTATTATACCCCATATTGAGGTAGATTGCACTCATCTAAACCTTCTTATCTTGTTTGACTCTTGTCTAGGTCTTCCCATACAGCTGTCTCAGGGGATCCACTTTAATCTTGGGGCCACTGCACAAACATAAGGTTATCCCTTGCTCCAACTCTATGATTGACCCATCATTTCCCCCCAAGCACCTAAGTTTCTCTGATGACATACTTTATGTTGCTTCTCCCAATTAATTCATCATTTGTACTATTTTGCAGCTTGCTTATGCCCACCATGTGCCACTCCAGTGCCCTTTGGGTGATCCTCAACGAAAATTCTTCAGACCGATATATTTCATGACTCAGCCAAACATCGCTGGAAGAATACCGGTGTCAAAAAAGGTAAGACTTTATTGACGAGAATATATATAAAGTGTTTTGTATTCCTTAAAATGCCATATTGGTGTTAGCTATTGCTATTATTTCTGGAAGAAGTTTGAGATCATTAAAAAAATTCCCAATTTCCCAAAGGTAATACAGCCTATTTTCTTCCTTCTACTCAACTCTGGGCTCAAATCATAGTCCATTTTCTGTCCAAGATGTCTCTGCTGATGGATGTAAACCATCATATCAATAACTTGTCTGTGTCTGCATAGCATTGCCTGGACGATAGGCATTCTTCATCCATTTGGTTTTTCCTACATGAATATTTGAGGCTGAATCCTTTTAAGTGGCTCTGGATAGACCTCTGGCCTTGGAATCAGAAAACTGAGTTTGAATCGTCCCTTAGTATGTGACCCTGTGCAAGTCATTATACCTTTCTCAACCTTAGTCTTCTCAGCTGTAAAATGAGAATAATAATAGTGTCTGCTTCACAAAGTTATTTTGAAGATCAAATGAGACTATAAAGAGCTTTGAAAACCTTAAAGTGCTATTTACATGTTTGTTCATGTTATCATTTACTAATTACTTACTTATCATTTACTACTTACTCCCTATGTGACTTTGGGCAAGTTACTTAGCCTTGATTTCAGTTTCCTCAATTGTAAAATGAGGATCATAATAGTACCTACCTGAGGATCAGATGAGATAATAATTGTAAAGCATTTAGCACAGTGCCTGGCATATAGTAAGTATTATATAAATGTTAGCTATTTATTATTATTATTATTACAATTATTAATAATTGTAAAGCATTTAGCACAGTGCCTGGCATATAGTAAGCATTATATAAATGTTAGCTATTTATTATTATATCATTATTATTATTATTATTATTACAATAATGAATAATTGTAAAGCATTTGGCACAGTGCCTGGCATATAGTAAGCATTATATAAATGTTAGCTATTTATTATTATATTATTATTATTACAATTATTAATAATTGTAAAGCATTTAGTACAGTGCCTGGCATATAGTAAGCATTATATAAATGTTAGCTATTTATTTTTATATTATTATTATTACAATAATGAATAATTGTAAAACATTTAGCATAGTACCTGGGATATAGTAAGCATTATATAAATGTTAGCTATTTATTATTATATTATTATTATTACAATTATTAATAATTGTAAAGCATTTAGTACAGTGCCTGGCATATAGTAAGCATTATATAAATGTTAGCTATTTATTTTTATATTATTATTATTACAATAATGAATAATTGTAAAGCATTTAGCATAGTACCTGGGATATAGTAAGCATTATATAAATGTTAGCTATTTATTATTATATTATTATTATTATTATTACAATTATTAATAATTGTAAAGCATTTAGCATAGTACCTGGCATATAGTAAGCATTATATAAATGTTAGCTATTTATTATTATTATTATCTCCTTAGAGCTGTGGAGTTAAATTCAAATGGAAATGGGGA
The DNA here is from genome assembly GCA_023553655.1 of Myrmecobius fasciatus. NCBI lineage: Eukaryota > Metazoa > Chordata > Mammalia > Dasyuromorphia > Myrmecobiidae > Myrmecobius > Myrmecobius fasciatus. The sequence continues at coordinate 129,551 of JAJPUD010002794.1, forward strand.
CCATTAAATGATACATAAGAATCCCTAATAAAAATTACTTAGAAAATTACATGTTAACATCATCTATGTTCTATTGTGTTATTAAGTATTTATCCAATACATTTTAATTAGGTTTGGATCACATTCAGCAGTGTTGTGTAGTCTGGCCTCAGCTTCAGTGTTTCAAGGCTTGCTGCAACCATAATACTGATCTCTGCAATCAGGAGTCTCTCTTTCATGTGTAATCTACTCAGGACATCCACCTTGAGAATGGCAGATACCTTTGCTGTGTATGAATCCCCCTATTTTCTCTCTCTCTTGATATAAAAAATGAGAGGGCTCTCAAAGGATTCGAGGATTCTTGTATGATTTTGATATCCACATCAGAGACACATTGATGGGAGAAAGTCTTTAGGGAGGCATTTTGCCCTACCAAGCTCTGTGTGTGTGTGTGTGTGTGTGTGTGTGTGTGTGTGTGTGTGTATTAATAGTCAACGAACAATATATACCTTCCAGTAAATTCCATGATGATAAAGATGTATTCTACTATGGAAGTAACCTTCATAGTCATTTGTTAAAACCTCTGTTTCTTTCTCATCTTTTCATCAAATCTGCCCTTGATGTGTGTGGAGTTTGATGATAGGATCCTAGCTGTGGAGCTGGAAGGGACCTCGAAGGCCATCTAGGCTAGCTCCCTCATTTTTCAGAGGAAACTGAGGCCCAAAGAGGTTAAAGGGCATTAAATGGAAAAGCTAGAATTTGGACTTAGGTTCCATGATGCCAAATTCCACATTCCACATTTAATGATCTTTCTACTGTATCACACTGACTTTTCTAAAAATCTCTTAAAAGATAGCTACATAAGGGGAAAGTAGGAATTAATATTTAGGAGATAATATTTATCAGTATTGTGTTGATCACCTTTGTTGGTAATCCCAAGGCCTGAAATGTTTTCCACATATTTGGTAAGTGCCTTTCTTTCAGATACCTTGAATATTGATCTCTTATTGTCCACAAATCTGTGTTGGCTCCAATATAGATTTCCTTTGTGTTTAATCCAGCTGCTTTTCCCATTTTCATTTTCTTCAGTTTCATTTTCACTTGCTAGTCCAGACATGGTGGCTTGACTTTCCTTGATGGAGTTATGGAAATATTTTCTATTTTTCACCTGCCTGTTGTCCTCCTTCCAGTTTTATCTTCAGTGTCCTAGAGATGCCTTTGTTTACTTGGGACTCTTGCCAAGCTTTACTTAAACTTGTTTTTTCTTCTGCTGTTTCTTGCTGTTTTATGAGGTGATGTTGCTCATAATCTTCTGTCATCTTCCTCTGTAAGATATTACAAAAAAAGTTTATATTATAAACTAATGTTGCCTTTGGCAGCTATATATCTCTACTTGGCAAGGAGATTATGTTTGCTGGATGAAGCAGTTTTTAGGCTCTTTTTGGTGTCCTGTAGTAGTTGATTTACATTGGTTAAACTTCTTTGAGACATGAATTCAGAGCTTTCCAACGATTTTCTGAAAGAAAATGTTTGTGATATATAAGCATGAGATGCTGAGATGTTGCTATCCATTTAGTCACCGAGTACTGTTGATCCTGCCTCTGCAACATTTCTCATTTTTATACCCTCCTTTCCATTTATGCGACTCTACTACACTAGTTCAGGCCCTCATTGAACCTTGCCTAGACTATTCTAGTGTCTTATAGATGTTTCTGCTGCCTGTGGTCTTTCCTCACTTTAATATTATAGCTGAAGAGCTGGAAGAGGCCTTAGAAACCATCAAATCCAACCCCCTCATTTTTTAGAGGAGGAAAATTACTTTTCCATGATCACAGGAGAGTAAATGAGAATGGCAGGATTTGAATTTAGGTCCTCTGACTTTAAAATTTTCCACTGTACCTACCATACTACCTCTCTGAACTGTTCTCTACTCAGCTGCCAGAATAATCTTCTGACCATGTCACATTCTTGCTCAAAAGTCTTTTGTGGCTTCCCACTGTTTACCAAGATCCATTTCATAGCCAAGAATCTAAGTTGTTGTTCAGTTTTTCACTACTGCCCGACTCTTCTTGACCCCTTTTGGGATTTTCTTGGCAAAGACACTGGAGTAGTTTGCCATTTCCTTCTCCAGCTCATTTTCTAGATGAGGAAACTGAGGCAAACGGGGTTAAGTGACTTGCCTAGGATACATAGATAGTATCTGAGGCCAGATTTGAACTCAGGAATCTGAGTGTTCCTGACGTCAGGCCCCCAAGAATCCAAGGCCTACCAGTTTTTGGTTGCATGGTCAATAATGCTCTATTGAGCACTGCTATATATCACTGTGCTAAGCACTGAGGATACAAAGAAAGGCCAAAACACTATCTGCTCTTGAGGAGCTCATAGTGTAAAGGGGGAGACAGCATGCAGTCAAATATGTACATATAGGATATATACAGTGTAGATGGGAGTTAATCCTAGAAGGAAGGCACTGTAGAAGTTGGGGGTGGGAAGGGAGGGACCAGGAAAGGCCTCTTGCAGAAAGTGGAATTTGAATTGAGATTTGAAAGAAGCCAGGAAAGACAGGAGGCAAAGATAAAGTGACGTGCCTAAGGTCACAAGTCCAGTACTTTTCAGAGGCAGGACTTGAACCTACATGTAGATTATGTCCAGAGCAGCCTTTACCAACTAGCCATTGTCTGTCATCAGAAGAAATAGTATAAGGCAAGCTCTCTTTCAAAAATCATTTATGTATGTATGTATGTATTTATTTATTTTTAAATTTAATTTTATATTTTACTTATATGAATTAATTTTTATTTTATATTTTATTCATGTCATTATTTATTTATATTTATAACATTATATTTTATTTATTCATATACATTTATATTATATTTATTTTTATATATGATATAATCAGGATATATTTATTTCTCTTAATGAAATAATTAATTAAAATAAACCCCTGAGGTTTGAGTTAACACTAGAGGCCCTTTGAGCCATTTTGAGGAGACTGGTAGCCCAATTTCTTCCTCTGGAAGGGTCTTCTCAAATCAGTATGAGGCCTCTACCACTTCCCATGGGAAAGCAGGCACATTTGATAAGTTATGCCAAGTAACCTGGCATGTCCTAGACTTCTTTCCAGTCTTTTTTATATTCGAATTACTTCCAGGCCACCCAGCCTAGCTTATAGCCAATTCCTTCATGGAGACAATTCCCAGATGTGTTACATGGAGTATTGCCAAAGTAATTTGAGGAAGGCCCTTTGGAAGAACAATGCGATTTCCTCTTATGGAATTTTTTTATGGACAGATAACTCATGCTGATGACTTGAAAATGGCTTGAATGACCAGCCCCATATTTAAGACATTGGCAAATTGGGACTACCGTGCAGTTCTGGGTGCCGTTCTGTCAGATTCAAGGTGTGGGCCAGATAATCTCACATTCGTGTTTTCAATGGAGAGGGCACCACATAATCTGAGATCCATACCAATAAATAGCTCAGGGCATAAACATTCAATGTTCACTTTGTCTACATATACTTGCCAAGTCATTGGAGCAATGAGACATACAAAGTGAATAGAAGGACAGACTTGGTGTTATGAAGATCTAGGATTATCCCCTGCCTCTAATTCTGGCTCTGAAACTTTGGGCAAGTCACTTAATCTCTCAGCATTCTAAGGAACTGCCTAAGACTGTAAATTGGAGAACAGGTACAACCTTGCACGGATACAAAAAGTTTCTATGTCAAAATTTCCCCGCGCCCATGAAATGAAATCATAGGTGCAAAGCAAATATAGTCAGCCAAGTTCAAGAGTGACTACAATGGAAGGCTTAGGATGTTAAGTCTAATATATAATATAATAACTAAGATACTAATTCATTGTGACAATTGCTGATGTTCTCACCATGGTAGAATGGAAATTGCTCTAGATTTGGAGTCAGAGAACCCCGGTTCACATCTCTGCTCTGCTACTTACAATCCAATTCTTCATCCCTATCATGAACTCCAATCCCTCAACCCGGTATCTCTTTCCCAAATCTCAACTCTCAAATCCCTTGCCTCCTCGTCCTTGCTAAACTCCAACCCAAGATTACTTTCATCATCTTCATCCTTCACTCCTATTCATCATACTGCTGCTGAGGGAGACTGGTTGAGACCACTACAAATTTATAGTATCTAATCTTAACTAGCCCTCACTACAATAAGGTGATCCTTCTCCTCCTTAATAAGCCTTTATCCCTCTCCACAACGGCTGTTGCAAACGTCATTGTTTCTCCTCGAATCTCTCATGCTGCTGCTTCTTCCCATTCTCCCAGTTGAAGACGATGCCTTGTATTTCACCAAGAAAAGTGAGGAAGGCCATTCACTGAGAACTTCTTCTCTCCTCCTCATTACACAGCATTCAGATATCTTCCCTCATTATCTCCTCCTTGACTTCTGGTCTCAAAAGGAGAGGTGGCTCTTCTTTTTGCCAAGGCCAACCCTTCTATATGTGCCCTCTGTCTTCACTATCATCTGTCTGTGTGTGTATATCTCTGTCTCTCCATCTCTCTCTGTCTCTCTATCTCTCTGTCTTCTGTCTCCATCTCTCTATCGCTCTCTTTCTCATTGTCTCTCTTTGTCTGTCTCTCTCTGTTTCTCTCTCTGCCCCTTTCCCTTCCTCTCTCACCTCTCCCTATCGGTTGCTTCCCTACTGTCTACAAAAATACTCAGTCTCCCTCATCATTAAAAAACCCTTACTTGGGGGCAGCTAGGTGGCGAAGTGGATAGAGCACCAGCCCTGAAGTCAGGAAGACCTGAGTTCGAATGTGGTCTCAGACACTTAACACTTCCTAGCTGTGTGACCTTGGGCAAGTCACTTAACCCCAATTGCCTCAGAAAAACAAAACAAAAACAAAACCAAAAAAACCCTTTCTTGATCCCACTATCTTTGCTAGTTATCATCCTCTATCTCTTCTCATTTCCTTAACAAAATTCCTTGAGAAAGCTGTCTACATTAAGTGCTTCCACTGGCTTGCGTCTTACCCTTCTCTAAACCCTATGTAGTCTGATTATTTTCATCTTCATAATTCAACTGAAATTGCCCTCTCCATGGTTACCAATGATACTTAATTGCCCTAAAACCTTCTCTCAATCCTCATTCATCCTGAACTCGCTGCAGCATTTGGCAATGTTGATCATTTTTTCCTCTTGGATTCTCTCTTATTTCTAAGGGTGGTTTTGTTGGACATTTCTCTCTCTTGTTTTTCCTTTAATCTGAGAGTTCCTTCTCAGTCTCCTTTACTGAATCTTCATTCAGACAATTTTCACTAACAAACTGTAAGTGTCCACCAAGGCTTTGTCCTGGGCTCTCTTCTCTTTTCACTCCATATACTATTTCACTTCATGGTTTTCATTATTATCTCACTGCAGATGATTCCCCAGTCCATATATCCAGAACTAGTCTTTCTCCTGACACCAGTATTATATCACTACCTTTTAAATATCTTCAATTGGACATGACATAGGGACCTCAAATCAAACTCCAAAACACATTATCTTTTCCCCAAACTCTCCCCTCTTCTTACTCTCTCTATTATGGTTGAGGACACAATGATCTTCCCAGTCATCTAGATTTGCAATCTTGGTATTATCCTTAACTCTGCACTCTCAATCACTCCAAATATCTGACTCATTGCCAGATTTTGTTGTTTTTACTTCACAACATTTACATACACACATATATAATATGCATATATTTGTATGTATATGTATGTATGATATATTCTATCCACTCAAATGAGTATCATTTCCATTCAGGTTCTCGTTGCCTTTCGCTTTGGATTATTGCAATATCCTTCTAAATGTCTTCCCTGCCTCACATCTCTACCCACTCTAATCTATCCTTCTCTTAGCTTCCAAAGTAATTTTCCCAAAGCATAGTTCTGAGCACGTCAATCTTACTCCAGCCCTACATAAATACACACTCAATAAACTCAATTATTACCTATTATCAATTATCAACCTATGACCTAAAGAAAAAAAAAAACAACTCTGGAATATCAAACTTTGTATATCCCTTGTCCCTTCATCCATTTCTTCTCTTCTTATACCTTCCTCCCATTCAAGCATTCCATTATCTAGCTACACTGGAACACTTGCTGTTCCTTGCATATGACATTTCTGTCTCTGTGCCTTTACATTGACCGTTCCCACATCTGGATTATTCTGCCTCCTCATTTCCAACTCTCAGTCTCTCTGGCTTGCTTCAAGACTCACTCAAATCCCACCTTCCTCAGGAGACCTTTCTTGGTCCTTCTACCTCCTAGAATCTTTCTCTCTAAGACGACCTTCCATCTACTCTACACATATCTTACATGTAATTAGTGACTCACATGTTGCCTTTCCTGCCCCTCTGCCCTCTTAATGTATGTTCCTTGACAGTGGGGACTGATTTTGCCCTTTTTGGATCCCCAGCCCAATGCCTTGCCTATAGTAATCACTTAATCAATACTTGTTGACTGGCTGATTGATTTGTTACCTGTGTGTCTTTGGGCAAGTTAATTAATCTCTGGATGCTTTATTTTCTCATATTTAAACCGAGGGTGTTAAGATTGGATGATCTCTAATTCCAGCTGTACATCGGTGACCCTATGATCCTTTTGTCAATCCTGTAGAGGAGGGTCTAGCTAATGCTGCGTGCAGGCTGTCCATCAGTTATCTCTTGCTCCTGCCATATGACTGCTCTGTTTCCTTTCCCAGTCCTAGATCTCCCTAGCGATATCCTTCATCCAGCTGCTCCTGCGTAATTCTGCATTGGTAATAGGTTGCAGCCTTCTCAGCCCAGGCTACACCTCTTCATTGCCCTTTGGGTGACCCACAACTTGAATTCTTCAGAGACTGTTGGATTCCATGACTTGTAGCCATAGAGCATCAACAGATGAATATTCATGTTAAAAAGGATTGGCCTTTGTTTTAAGGAGAAACGTGGAGCCCCAGTAATTCACAGGAGACAAAACCCCAAAACTGAGCCAGCCATCATGTAACACACAGGGTGTGGTCAAATCTACACAAGCCAGTGCATATGGGAAGAACTGACTTATCTCCAAATGGTGCCAGAGATTTCTGCCAAAACCAGGCCTACCTGCCCTCTTGTTTTTCTCAACCTTATACCCCCAAGTGAGGTGACTGAGACGCTTGGTGATAGTGACATAATCCTTCACAGCTTTCTGATAGAACTTGCCAAATCCTAGAAAAGTCAATGGACATGGAAATAAAGACATGGAAATACTCTTCTATTGCTTGAGGATCAATGCTCCCTTTTGAAACACAAGGTAAACCATGTACTTCAGAAAAAATCTACAGAAATAATGCTTGTCAGTTGACGGTTTTAAACCCATGTATTCCAGTTAACCAAACACTTTGAATACCATTTTCTCATGATCTCCTAATATCTTTGTAAATATAGTGAGATCATCCCAATCCAACCACACTGCCAGGCAGTTCCTGTCACCAACCACTTTCTCCATGTATTGTTGCAGAGTGGTTGGCATCCCTCAAACTCCTGGTAGAGTGAAGCAGACAAACAAAAGCTGTGTTCTCCTTATCTTCCTTTGCCATGGTAATCTGATAGTACCTACTGCTCAAGTCAAATATTGAAAATAATATTGTCGTGGCATTATACTGCAGACCACCTAGATAAAAAAGGGCAAATAGAGTGTGTCAACAGATTACATGCCCGGAACAGTAGTATAATATGGTTTTGGTTGGAGGTTGCAGTTATCTGAACTTCTGTTGGAACTCTTTCTCTCTCTCTGCCAAAAAGAGAGTAGCTAATAATTTTTTGGCTCGCCTTAATGATCATCTCATTCTTCAAAAGGTAGAAAAACTGATAAACAGGAACAGCTATACTGAATCTGATTCTTGCCAAGAATGAAGAACTGGTGTCTGGGGGTGGAAATATTCTGGGAGGAGGGGATACACTGCATTTTAGAATTTGTGATAGAGAGGAAGAAAAAAGCTGGGTATAGTATGACATGAACCCCAAGTTTTAGGAGAGCAGATTTCAAAGGGTTTAGAGAAAGTATACATAAGAACTTGTGGACAAAAATTCTATGGGGAAAGTAAGCTCAAGGAAAATGGAAAGTCTTCAAGAATGAAATTCTGAAGACACAAACACAAACAATTCTAATGAGGAAAAAAGAGAGATTTTTTTAAAAGGGATTGACAGGAATGCCAGGGATCTCGGCAACCGACTTAGATTTTTAAAAGGTATGGAAGCAAAGGAAGGTAACTAACGATGAATGCAAAAGTGTGGTGTAGTCCTGCGTGTATAAGTGTCCAGGGTGCTAGTACATAATGAGCTGAAGATGGTAAGGAAATCTAAGGAAAACAAAAATGTTTTGTTTGATCTTGAAATCCACAAGGATGTGCAAATTACTTGGGACAAGCGGTCATTTTGCTCTGGTTTCATTTTGTGACAGCATTGACCATATATGTGTACTTCAGGTGACCCTAGGATGAATCAGAATGCCTGCCCTTGACCAGATGAAACCAGACTGAGCCATCTCTGTTGCCTTTATTTAGGTCTCTGTCAGTCAAATTCTGGATTTCATATCCCATCCATGTTTCTTTTGTTGTGTTTTTAATTCATTGTTAAAGGACAGCTATTACTCCAAGGAAAGTTGCAAAAAGTCCTCAAAGAACACATTTAAATGACTGTTAGAGATATCGTAGGGTAGGTTGATATGGGGAAGGCAAAGGTTTCAAGAATCATTCACGACCTAAAGGAAATATATTCTGAAGTGCAAAGGAAAGTGTCGGAAAAAAAAAAACAATGCCAAGAAATGACAAATTGTTGCTGCAAAACAGCCTAATTAATCCTCAGAAAAGAAGCAAAAACAAAAACCTGGAAGCTAGAAGGTAGTTATTCATTACTCAGCTGTATGGGGAATGGGCAGCTGAACTCTGCTTGAGTTCAAAACTCTACTTGTGTGACTCTAGAAAAATCACTTCACCCTCTTTGACTCAGTTTCCTCATCTGTAAAGTGAGCTGGAGAAGGAAATGGCAAAGCGTTCCAGTGTTGTTGTTTCAAACAAACAATTCCAGCATCTTTGCTGAGAAAATCCCAAATTGGAACATGAAGAGTCAGACGTGACTGAACAACAAAACAATAGGGGAAAGGCTTCTTAAAGTCAGAAGAAAAGTGAAAAAGTCCAATTTCAAAAAAAGGCTTGCTTTGAAGAAAAGCCTGGGCAAAAATAAAGACTGGAGTATTGAAGACTGAAAAAAAAAAAAGATACATTCTATGGATGTACTCACTTTTTAAATTCAAGGCTATACTAAAACCATTGTTAGAAGAATTCCAAGTGAGCCTGTGATGTCTAGGCATCTTCTTTCAAACATCCATCTGAAATAATGTTTTGGGGACTGAGATAAAACATACTTCAGTGGTTTGAGTAATCAACAAATTAAACCCCCATTGAAAACCCATAAGCTTATACTCAAGACAAGACTCGGAAAATGGACTATTTATCCTAAGTACACTTAATGTCTGATATGACATAAGGTTTCTAGGGATGGTGGAAAATGGACTCTTCAAACTATAAACACAACTATTAAAGGAATGATCAGTGATCATTTAGAAAAGAAAATAAAAAGAGTCAACATGGCTTCATAAAAAGCTGGCAAAGCTAGAAAAACCAATTTCTTTTAGGGACATGGATCCTATACTGGTAAGTCACGAGAATGTTATAGCTATGGTTTATCTCTAGTTTAGCAAAGCATTTGGAAAAGTCTTTAATGCCACTATTCCTGCAAAAAAAAGATGTATATTAGATGAAAGTACAGTTTTGCGGTTCCAGCCCCAGTTGAATGACTAGACTCAAAGAGCAGCCTAGTCATTTGATATCTAATTGAAAATAGGTCTCCAGTGGAGTGCCTCAGGGATCTGAATATTAGAATATTATGCAGGTCTTCCTCCGAATTGTCTATAGAAGCTGTCTTGACCAGTGCCTTTATGTTAGGGACATCAGAATATAGTTACAATGCCTGTGGTTTTCCAAAATTAATGTTGGTGTTGGTAATAGAGAAGGAATGAGTCTCCAACATGACAAATATTATTGCTGTAGAAACTACTCTCTTTATATTCCCATCTCAGAACAACAATATAGCACGCAACTATGAAAAAACAAAATATGAAAAGATCATCAAAGGAGTGAGAAACATTATGATGGCACCACATCAGTTCCCAATGGTTTTTCCTGATCTTGTTCTAAACAGATTTTCTCTGATTCTTGAAGATGGGGAGTTGCTGGCTACCAAATGCCATTTGATTTCTCTTCTCTAGGTTAAAGTTCCCTTTCTTTCCTTTTAGTTAGTGAATACCCTTTTTCTTCCATCATCCAAACTATTGACAAAAATATTAAATAGTATCCAAGTGAGATCAACTCCCTAAGGTACGCAATTCAACACAATTCAACACAATTCATATTGACCTATCAATAACTATTTTATCAGAATAACCCCACCCACACACCCAAACCAATTTTGTGGAGCAAGAGCCATATTTTCCCAACTTGTTAATGGGTATAACATAGGGACAAAATCAAAAAGTTTATTCAAGTCAATATATACTATGGCTTTTATTACCCACAAGCCAATAATCCCATCGTCTCTTGAAGAAAGAAATTAGATTGGCTTGATAGGATTTGTCCTTCACATAAGAATGTTGATTCTAGCCCAGCACCCTGTGTTGTTTGGCTTTTGGCAAATTGAGTTTTTGAAGCTACATTCCCATTGTTGACCTTCTTACCAAGTTAAGTTAATGAGGATTAGATTCCCATTGTTGTCCTTTTACCCTTTTGAAAAGGTGGAGGTTCAATTTGCCCTTTATCCTGTCTATGAGAAGCTCAGGAAGATCATAGCCTGTGGTTAGATGGTGATTTCAGCCAATTCTGTAAGCATTTTGGGGTGCATCTTGAGGATCTGCTGCTTCAGAAGCTTAAACATTGTTTAATGTTTTTGCAATTTGATTTAATATTCTAATTGATATAGGAATTCAGGAAGCCAAGTGTTGTGTGCTGTTGTTATCAGATCACACATACACATATATCTACACACATGCATATATCCATGCATATATATGTTCATGTGTATATTTGTGCATACACACTCTTGAGTAACATAGAACATGTCAATACTCTCTCCATATATCATATGTTATCGATTTTGTTTTCCTGTATAATCAAAGAATAGTACTTTTCTTTCCCTTTTCTGGGGACCGCATTTAATTAATCGACATCTTTTGCAAGCTCTGCCTCCCTCCTTGCTCTAATTTTGCTGATTTTCTTCCTATAAGTTCGAGCATATAGGTCAGAGCCACCACGATCCACTTAGAACAACAGCTGCAGTTGCTAAGGCTTGGATGTGGTATTTGGGGCGTGGCACCCACTAAGAGTATTCCCCCACCCCTTATCCCACAGTAGGGATTATCTTGGCATCCATATTTCAAATGACTCATCTCAAGTTGTTGAAACTCCCTGCTTTCCCTCTCTCTAGCACAATGATTCTTTTTAAATGAATGCTCTTGGTAACCCATTCCTTGGTCTTTTACCCTCAGCCATTGCTCCTACTCAGATTTCTGTCTCCTCCTCACTTCAGAAGTCTGTAGCAGACTAGACAGAAATGCTGTGGCTTTGTTTCCATTATAAATAAACAAACAGGAGCACAAACAAATACATAAGCAAAAGCTGGAAAGGAAAAAAAAAGGTGTATATATGCGTGGAAACCCCCTCCCCCATCCTAATATTTTTGAAAGGGAAAAAAAGAATCCTGCTGAATGTCATCTCTTCTGTGTTCTCTGTTTTCTGTCAAAAGCAACTAGAGTGAAAGAATGGTTTATAGTTTATGTTTGGACAACATCTCACAGAGCCAGCCTTGAAATTTCTATCTTTAAAGATTTGTTCATTCATTGATTCATTCATTCATTCAACAAATGCTCATAGAATCCTAGATGGGGAGCTGGAAAGGACCTCAGAGGTCACCTGATACAACCTCTTTATTTGAAAAAGGAGTAACAGAGGCCCAAAGAAGTTAAGTACTTGCCCAAGATTACCCAGGTTTTAATTCAGACCATGGAATTGCAAATCGAAGACTTTCCCTATACTAAACTGCCTCTCCTGTATTTATTATCTTTGCTTCTCCACCAAGTGCTCGGTTTTTCACTGTCTCATGTAACAGGTTTTAGAAAATAAATTTGCATTGATATCTTTCCCTTTTACGTTGTCTAAATTTCCCTAGAATCTGCCATTCTTCTCCCTCCCAGAGAGCCATTCCATAGAATGAATTTTTTTTAAGATTTCTGAGAAGAGGGAAAAAATCCATAAAATATATCAATACATCAAAAATTATGGCAATATATGCAATATTCTATATCCATAGCCCTTTCCCATCTCTGCAAAGGGACTGGAGGCAGGGAGGAAATGTTTTCTCATATCTTTTCTTTGGAGCCAAGATTTTTCTTTGTAATTTTGCTACATTTATTTACTTTTCCTAAAAATAAATTTTATTAATGTCTTTTCTTTTACATCACCATTATTTCCCTCAGTATCTTTTCCCTACCACTTTGAGAAAGATATCCCATAAAACAAATAGTATTTTGAAGACAAAAAAGAAAACAGAAGAGGAAAACAATCATCATAACTGATCAATACATTGAAAAATTCTGAAAATATGTGTGATGTACATCTCTTGTGGACCTACCACCTATGTAAAATGTGGGAATGTCTTGCCGTATCTGTTCTTTGGAGCTAAGCTCTTTCTTTCTAATTATGCAACATTCACTTTTCCTTTTCTTCTTGTTGTTCTAGTCACTTATATGGTTGTAGTCAACTATGTATATGGTTTTCCTGGCTTTGTTTACTTCACTCTGCATTAGTTCATGTAAAACTTTCTATGCTTCTCTGTAACCATAATGTTAATTGTTTCTTGCAGCACACTAATATTACATTGCACTTAGGTACTTCAAGTTGTTTAGCCATTCTCCATTTAGTGGGCGATTTTATTTTTTTAATTAATTATTTTTAATTAATTTTTATTTTATTTTATTTTATTTCCAATGCTCCTATAAATATTTTGATGTATATGAAGACTTTGTTTTGTTCTCAATGACCTCCTTGGGCTATGTGCCTAGTAGTAGAATCTCTGGGTCAAAGTATGCAAAATCTTCCTATTCTAGCATCTCAGCCCTAGAAAGAGAGGCAGTCTGATGCAATGGGAAGAGGGCTAGATGAGGAGTCAGAGGACCTGAATTTTATTTTTTATTTATTTTATTATTTTTAATAATAGCTATTTATTTTTAAAATACATGCAAGGATAATTTTCAACATTCACCCTTGCAAAATCTTGTGTTCCAAATTTTTCTCCCTTCTGCACCCTACCCTTCTCTCCTACACAGCAAGTCATTCAATATAGGTTAAATATGTGCAGTTCTAAACATTTTCACATTTATCATGCTGCACAAGAAAAATCAGATCAAAATGGAAAAAAATGAGAAAAAAAGCAAGCAAACAACAACAACAAAAGTGAAAATACTATGTTGTGATCCACATTCAGTCCTCTCTCTGATGCAGATGGCTCTCTCAATCACAAGACCATTGGGACTGACCTGAATCACCACATTGTTTAAAAGAGCCAGGTTCATCAGAATTGATCATCATATAGTATTGTTGTTGCCTTGTACAATGTTCTTCTGGTTCTACTCACTTCACTCAGCATCAGCTCATGTAAGTCTTTCCAGGCCTTTCTGAAATCATCCTGCTGATTGTTTCTTATAAAACAATAATATTCCAAAACATTCATATACCGTAACTTATTCAGCATTTCCCCAACTGATGGGCATCCATTCAGTTTCCAGTTACCTCCTTGCCACTACAAAAAGAACTGCTACAAACATTTTTGCACAAACATTTTTCCCTTTTTATGACCTCTTTGGGATGCAAGCCCAGTAGAAACACTACTGGATCAAAGGATATTCACAGTTTTTTTTAGTATTATTTTTTATTTTTTATTTATTTTTTATTAAAGCTTTTTATTTACAAAATATATGCATGGGTAATTTTTCAACATTGACCCTTGCAAAAGCTTCTGTTCCAAATTTTCCCCTCCTTCCCCCCACCCCCTCCCCTAGGTGGCAGGTAGTACAATACATGTTAAATATCTTAAAATATATGTTAAATCCAATATATGTAAACATAGTTATACAGTTATCTTGTGGCAGAAGAAAAATTGGATCAAGAAAAGAAACTGAGAAAGAAAACTGAGCAAGCAAACATCAACAGAAAGCGTGAAAATGCTATGTTGTGGTCCACGCTCAGATCCCACAGGCCTCTCTCTGGGCATAGATGGCTTTCTTCATCACTGAACAATTGCAACTGGTTTGAAACATTTCATTGTTGAAGAGAGCCATGTCCATCAGAATTGATCATCATATAGTCTTCTTGTTGCTGTGTATATTGATCTCCTGGTTCTGCTCATTTCACTCAGCATCAGTTCATGTAAGTCTCTCCAGGCCTCTCTGAAATCATCTGCTGGTCGTTTCTTATAGAACAATAATATTCCATAACATTCAGGATATTCAGAGTTTAATATTGTATCAATGTATTAATAGGACCTGAATTTGGATCCCAGCCCTAGTCATCCTTTGATCCCATCAGCCACTTCCAGACTCCTCCTCTACCACTATCCTTTAGTGATTTCTCTTTCTTTGAGGTTACACTTTCCAGATTTGTAACCCCATCTAGATACCAGTTTCTGTTATCAACTGGCCTACAGGAAGATATAACCTGGCTTACAATCTCCCTCTTTACTCCAACTCTCATACTTATTCTAGGTCACTCCAGCATACCTGGTCTCTCAATGGCCCTAACCCACCAGTTCCTTAGTCCACTCAACTCTCAGGGAATGAAGCTGAGCTCAGTATCATAAATGAGGGAACCTCTGCTAATGAGGGCAGGTACAGAGAATCTTTCAGCTCATTGTTCCAACCTATGTTATTCACTCAGTTACAGCCCTTGGTTTAGGTCTGATCATGGTTGGTCTCTGAGTGGTTACAGTTACAAACCAGTATTGCAAGTGTTTCAATTCTTCACCCTGACTTTCTTGATCTTTCTCCCAGAATTAATCCTAGGGCAGTGACCTTGAAAAGGACCTTGAATTTTTTTATAGAGCTTCACATGTTACAATGGTCCCTTGGAACATGTTGTCTGAGATCAACAAATTTAAGAGACAAAGACTCATAAAACCTCAAAAGCCTCACACTTTATGAGGAATATTCTCCTCCAGGAGAGTGTTGGAGGGTATTCAGTGAGTGGATGTCTTGTGAAATTAACTATATCTTAACAGACAGGAAAGTACTAGCTATTATTTCACAACCAGCTATCTGTGTACACTAAGTTCATCTATTGGTTATAGCAAAGGTCAAAATCAATGGCATATTTGAAGTATAAAGATAAGTAGATGACAAGGTAGATAATGATATCAACGTTAATCTGTTATTTAAATGGGTCAAAATGGATAAAAATAGAAACATTGACTCTCATCATTTCTTAGAGAAGTTAGACCAGTACATAGAAGTTGCCTTAAGAAAGAAGCCAAAAGATTATACAAATCACAACAGCTAGCAAGTCATTTGGTCCCTATCAAGCAGAAAGATGTAGGGGCCAAGGAAAAAGAGCATTTGCAAAATGTTAGGGAGGAAGAGTTGGAGAGATTACAAATAGGCTCTCTTCACAAAAGCACCTGATGGAAGAGCAGAGATTTGATGTGATATCTGTTTAATCCAGATCATGCAAAGAATACTTTTAGACTAAATCAGCAAAAGGTAACAAGTAGACTTTAGGTGGAACAGATTTCCCATCATTTCTATGGCAATTTATTCCTGATAGTAACAAAAGTGAATTCAACCACAGAAGTACCGGCTGCTTTATATAAAGAGGTGACAATGGTACTTAAGAAGGTGATGTAAATAAGAAAATCTGGATGTGATTAAATACAAAATGATGAAATCCATGCTGAAGATAACACAATTTTAAAGGCTTTCAATGAGGAAAACATTCTAAAAGGATGTAAAAGATCATTGATACTATTATTTGGAAAAGAAGATGTCAGAAGCTCCTGAGTTACCTATTTTCTCCTCTCTAAAAAGTCTCTGAGAATGGTCTATGGCTGTTCTGCAAAGATCCTTGCTGAAAATATGAGCAGGGAATAAATAACCTTTATGGGAAAATTTTATATATATTTTCAGTCATACAATTGGTGAAGAGGTGTAACAATAGAAGATCCCAGTGGCTATTGTTTAATGTTATTTTTGAAAGACCCAGTAGAACAGAGGAAAATGTAGCATGAAAGGCTACCCTGAAACCAACTCCTTTTCCATGCATATGTTTAAATCCTACATAGTCCCAGGACAGATGTGCAAAAAGACAGTCAACGGGAACCCCATTTTCAGAATGTGCCTGGCATACTCTGCCTGTTGTCAGATGGAAGAGATGATGTTTGTGATAACAAGAAAAAAAAGGCCCTACTTCCCAATTCAGAACATGCACAGATATTGTTCCCTATTTGTTTACCACATGAGGAAGAGAAGCTTTGGACTGGCTGCTGAGGTGGGACTGAGAGGGCTTACAAAAGGCCCTCACAGGATGATTGAATCTCCTCTATTTCTTAGCTATATTTGAATGTGGAGGCAAGGAAAGCTGGGAACCTCTGGGTGGGAAGAGAGGCCTCAATCCTTTTTGTCCCCATCCAGCCTGTTGTCTGGCAATCTGTGAGTTCATGGCCATGCTGTTGCTGGTCTCTGTTGGGTCTTCATTCGTTAAAGAAGAATTAGACTGTGAACTTTGAAAGGTCAGAAGAGTGAGCCACCACAGGCATTGGAGCAAGAGTCTAGACCAGAATTTGTGATCTACTAGAACAGCCCAAGGAGTGATTAGGAAGGAGCCCAGGAGTAAATCAACCATGAAGCCAAGAAGCCAGTTCCTATAAGACAGAGGGACTTTTCCATCAACGGTGCCACATTCAGAACTTTCCTTCATTTTGTGGCACAAAGACTTTCCCAGAAGCCGGGAAGTAGGGGGAAGGAAGGGAATAAGTATTTATATGGCTCCTACTATGTGCCAGGCACTATGCTAAGTGCTTTTCAAGTATTATCTCATTTGATCCTCATAAAAACCCTGCAAAGCAGGTGCTGTTATTTTATAGTTTTCAGTTGAAGAAAATGAGGCAGAGATTAAGTGGCTTTCCCAGAGTCACACAGCTAGTGTCTACAACCAGATTTGAACTCAGGTTTTCCTGACTCCAAGCTCAGTGCTCTATCCACTGCACCACCTATCTGCTTCTACTGATGTCATATAGGGAGAAGTATGTTCACAGAAGTATAGGGAGAAAATGTTTGTATTTCTGTCTTTGCTATATCTTCTTAATAAAAATGCCTTTGCAAAAGCTAATTGATGTTAGATGACTAAATGAAGTTGGGACCCTAATTATAGGCAGTTAACATTGGGTAAAGCACATTAGAATGTGGATTTGAGCCAATCAATCACATTAGGGAAGAACCACCCCAATATCGTAGGAGTACTTTAAAAACCTCAAAGGGAGGGGGTACCTAGCTAGCCTCACTCTAGGGGTCTGATTCATCAGTGGGACTGGGAGTAGGAGTTGGGATAAGGATGCTCAGAGTTTATAAAAGTTAGATTCAATCACAGAGATAATTTTACTCAATAATCTACTAAATAGTATCAAGTTAGGACTATAACAGAAGTATATGGTCAACAAAGATCTTCACCAGAGTTATAAGGAATGTCTTGCCCAGTAGCTAAGTAGAAGAAAGAGCCCCTATCGTTGGAGAGATTCTTCAAGTGCTCCTATTTGTGGATCAGTCACAGGTAACTTTTTTACTTATGGGATGAGAACAAAATTCTGGAGGATGGAGGTTGGAAGACTGACCTTTAGCTAAATTGGATGTTATTATATTAGTTTTATAATAAATTGGGTAAGACAGTTTAATATATGTAAGAGAAAACCCACAAGCATTTCAAATTTACTAAGCTCCTGCTATGTGTCAGGTACTATGCTGGAGGTTCTGGGAGCCAAAGACAAAAAATAAAGTTGTTTCTGATACCAAGTTGCTTAGGCTCCTAGAAATCCCAAAATTGGAGAGTTCAGAGAGACCTCAGTGTCCATCCAGTCCAGCCTATACATGAAAGAAACCACTATACTATATACTATATACTTTAATATACCTGACAAGGAGTTGTTTAGCTTCTTCTTGAAGACCTCCAAGGTTCCCCCTCCTTATGGACAACCCATCACATCTTGAGATGTCTTTTGGATAACTCTAAATGTTAGGATTTTTTCCCCCTCAAATAGAGCCTAAATTTGTCACTTTATGACTTCCACTCATCACTTCTAGTTCTGCCCCCTGGGCCGTAAAAACAAAGCTAGTCTTTCTCCTACTTTACAATCCTTCAGGTGTTTGAAAACAGCTAGCTTGTCCTCTTTGATTCTTCTGAAATCTCCAGGTCTTTTGAAGAACTGCTCTCTATATGCCTTCCTCTTTCTTATATTTGTGAAGAGAATTGTTCACACCCAAGTACAAGACTTCATATTGATCCCTATTGAATTACATCTTGTTCCATCCAGCTTAATTCTCTAACCTGTCATCCAGTACGTTAGCTCCCCTTCCAAACTTTGTGTTATCTGCAGATTTGATAAGCATAATTTCTTTTTTTAATTAAAGCTTTTTATTTTTAAACATATGCATGGATAATTTTTCAACACTGACCTTTGCAAAACTTTATGTTCTATTTTTCCCCTTCTTCCTCCCACCTCCTCCCCTAGATGGCAAGTAATCCAATATATGTTATACATGTTAAAATATATGTTAAATCCAATATATATAAACATATTTGTACAATTATCTTGCTGCACAAGAAAAATCAGATCAAAAAGGGAAAAAATGGGAAAGAAAATGAAATGCAATTAAACAACAACAAAAAGAGTGAAAATGCTATGTTGTGATCCACACTCAGTTCCCATAGCCCTCTCTCTGGATGTAGATGATAAGTATACTTTCAATAACTTCATCCAAGTTATTGATAAAAATGTTAAACAGGACGGGGTGAAGAACATATCCAGGTATTCCATGAGAGACACTCCCTCTCAATATTGAACCACAAACAACTGTTTCTTGAGTACTTCCATCCAATTAGCTTTTAATCCACTCGATATCTTTTCATCTAATCCATCTCTTTCAATTTTCTCCACAAGAAGAGTGAGGTGCTTTATCAAAAGCTTTACTAAAATCTAAGCAGTCTTCTCATCTACTATTTTTAGTAATTGTTAACCACCTCCCAATGACCCCAAATTAGTCTGTTATAACCTAGCTACCCTTGATGAGATCAAGTCATTTGGATAAGATAAACTACATCTAAAAGAATTGAGTGGGAAAGAATGTGATTGCTGAGCTAGTGTCCATGAAATTGGAAAAATCACAGAAGAAAGAAGTGCCACAAGATTAGGGAAGGGTAAATGTCTCAACATTCTAAAAAGGAAAGAGAATAGACTTAAAACTATTATCCTTTGAGCTTGCCTTCAATTAATGAGACAGTCCTAGAACACATCATTAAGGGGATGGTTGGCAAATATCTAGAAAGGGAAGAGGTGATTACAAAGAGCCAGCATTGCATGGTTTCATCAAGAATAGGTCATGCCAGCCTAACCTCATTTCCATTTTTTTGCCAGGATTACTAAAATAGTGGAGAGATGATGATAACTAACACCAGAGAGGAGGCAGAGCTTCTTGGGTCTTATTTTGTTTCTGGTTTTCCAGCAAAAGACAATGAGACCATTACACGGAAATGAAAGAGCAAAAATTACTAAAAGGGAATTGATACTTCTCCTGAAGCATTTTACTCCATAGAATCCTATTTGTTGTTCCTCTTATGAGATTACCACTGAAGCAAGTCAAGAAATTCTTAGCTGCTAGACTTGGGGAAGAGGGAGAGAGGATGGGGAAGACAGGGGAGGAGGATGTCTGGATAATTGAAGTCCCCCATCATTCTTCCTGTACCAGGCTAGTTATTTTTCCCTCAGATTTCTTCTCTGCTTCCTCTAATTGCCTAAGTGGTTTGCAGTATATCCCCAAGACAAAATAATTTCTGTTTCTCCCTTCTTTGGATATCATTAAAAAAAACTCTCCTTCATATTTTTCCCCTCTGGTTCCTTGATGTTCTCATGTGTGCTAAATATAATGCTGCCTCTTTTTACTTCTCGTGTTTTTGTTTTTTAAATAGGATATGCCTATTTAGAGCCATAGCCCAGTCATGGGTTTTATTGCCACTAAATCTCAGAGATAAATATGAGGTCAAATTTGTCCCCTTACCACAGGATCACTAGGTTCTCTTGTTTGTTGCCTCAACTTTGGGCATTTTGAATAAACACTTGAGGCTGTGGTATTTACCATTTTTTCCTTGGATTTTGTCTCTTGTGAGTTTGTTAGCCTTATGGCTACTATCTCTCCTTTGTGACTACTCGCTATATATCTAGTTGCAGGATAAACAGAGACAATCTTCCACCTCCCCTTTCTTTATTATTTTGAAGCTTTTTAAGTTATACTTGATTGCTCTTGAAAGACACCTGTCCAATAACATTTTCACCAGTTTTTATTAGGTATTCTCCATATCCAGACAGCAATCTATCTTATACTGTAAACTGTAATCCAGGAATCTAAATTTCATTCTTAACTTTCTTAGCCAACTGATCATTCATTTCCCAATTTTTTCTCTTTTCCCTCACCTTCGATTGGCAAGAATGTAGAAAATGCAACCTGTAACCCTTATGATATTCAATTTCATGCCCAAGCTTCATGATCATTATTATACTCTTTAGGTTACTGAATCACAAGAAGTGAAGAAGTGTTGTCTGTTGTAATAAATCTTGGGAAGTTCTCTCTCCTGTCTTTGATATGTCACCCAGGAAAACAAGACACTTTTCAGTTATTGTCATCAGTTTGGCAAATACTGTCCTACCACTCTTACTCTCCCCTTCTTGTCCACCTTACTAGAAGATCACTATCTCTTATCTGGTAGTTTTCTGTGGTTCTGTTCTGACATTCTTGGGAAGTCAAATAGCTTCTTTCTCCATAAAACATTCAGTCCCTTCTCTTCAGGAGGCACATCCAACCTAATTTTAAGTTCTAATTTGTTCTTTTTCTTTTTTCCCTGGTAACATTCTTCTATTCTCTACTATCCTGATGACTTTTCGGTCAAGTCTCTCCCCCTGCACCTAATATTTTTCCCACCCCCATTAAATTCTTTTTTCTAATTCTTTTAGGAATTTTTCATCTTTCCTAACATCCTGGCATATGGAAAGTTATTCTTCTATTCCTTCACCTTCTTCTCTAGGAAGTAGCTCAGCTTACACCTGGAACCTAGCTAACAGTCACTCAACTGTGACAGAAATACAAACATTTCATACCAATGCAAATCACTTCATAAGGTTCCCTACTTTCCATAATGATTGAGATTTTCTCTTTATTTCTTGTGCTATTTGTGAATTTTTACATCTAATCACCTGGGTAAAATTTTTTATAGTCAGTTACTAATTTTCCCAAAAAATGAAATATTTTCCAATCAATTCTCTCCACCTACCAATTCATTCTATTGGAAGGAAAAAGCATGTATTCATAAAAGTAAATATATTTGCACATATGATATATATAGTATATATACACATATGTTATTTACTACCACAAATCTAATGTGAAGGGCACTTTGTTAACAATAGAACAGAGGTTCCAGTGGTCACAAAAGAAGGGCAAAATAGGGTAGACCACAAGAGGGATGGAGATGACATAGCTGGATCTGAAGAAGTATAAAATGGTGGTCAGTGAAGGGAGCTTTGGTCTAGGCCCCTACTATTCAGAAATCATTGGGATTTTTAGTGGACCCAGATGGCAGTAGAGTAGCATGCCCTTTGCAGTAGCAGTGGTCAAGTAGATTTAATTATCCATCCCTCAGCAAGAGTAGAAACCAAGAAGTGGTATTATATGGTATGTTCACCATGTCAGGAGAGTATATGGTAAGCCTTTAGTCTGAGCCTGATGGTCAAGTGGAATCCTGGGGCTAGCTGCTGTGTCCCAGTGCTCACTCCACAGTTGAGTGAACTACCTGCTTTGTGGTTAGAAATCTGAAATACCACAACCATGAATGAATTGGTGCTGCCTGTGACCCAAATGACAATGCAGAGATGCATGGCAGGAATAAATCTTTGGTATTTCCATTAAAGACATGCATAAGAAGAGATATGAGGGATACCCTTTGGGAATTGTGGTGAGAGTAAAAGGTAACAGGTGAACAGTCCAGATCTTGCATTGGTCTCTATGAAATGTAAAGAGGTTCAGTTGAGGAATTCAATCACATTGGGAAGAGTCAATATCAAGAATCTAAGGAAGAACATGGGCAAGAACCATGAAGAATAAAGATTTGTATACTATTCACACACTTACATTAATGGGGTCTCAGATCCATTGAAGCTGAAGAGGCTGAAAGAGTCCAACAAGCAACAAAGGGAGAGAAGTATATGGAATGACGTGAATAAAGGCTCTGAGAGGGCAAAGATTTTTCTATATTAGAGATTTTTGTTTGACTGAAGTTTGATATTCAATAGAGAATAATATAGAGTCAATCTGGAAATGTAAGTTGGAGACAAATTGTGGAGGGGTTTGAATATTATAGAGTCTGGACTTCATTTGGGCAACAAAGGAGAGACATTGAGGACTTGTGAGATGGAGAGTGACATGAGCAGAATTAAAGATTAGAAAAGTCAAGCTGGCTGTGGTGCTTAAGGAGAGAAGGAAAGGAAGCAAGGAGTTAGGAGGTTTTTACAGTAGGCTAAGTGAAAAGCAATGAGGGCTTGACCTGGGATGATGCCAATGGAAATGGAAAGGAGCAGTGTCTTGAAGGAATCTCCAGGATTTTCATGGCACTCTATTTCAAAACATCTTCCATACAGCTACCAAAATAATAATTCATAAAGCACAGACCTGACCATGTCACTCTAATCACTCAATAAAATACGGGGACTTTATATTACCTATTGGATCAAATACAAATTCTTCTTTGAGGGCATTTAAAACTCATCACAACTTGATCCAGTCTCCCTTTTCAGACTCATTACACGTCATTCTTCTATGGTGAAGCCAGATTGGTCTTCTTGCCATTCCTCACACATGGTACTCTATCTCCTATCTCTGTACTTTTGCACAGAGTGTCTCCCATGCCTGGAATGCACTTACTCCTTACTTCTGCCTTTTCCAATTCTTACCTCGCTTCAGAGTTCAGCTTAAGTGGCATCTTTTGGCCTTTCTTGATTCCATCAGTACTGTTTGTCCACCTCTTCCAAATGATCTTTTTCTTATTTTGTACATATTTAAATATAGCTGGACCTAGAGTTGGGAAGCATGTGTTCAGTTGTTCCCATTATGTCCAGCTCTTCGTGATTCCTTTGGGGTTCTTCTTGGCAGATATATTGGAGTGGTTTGCCATTTCTTTCTCCAGCTCATTTTACAGATGAGGAAACTGAGGCAAACAGGGTGAAGTAACTTGTCCAGGTCACACAGCCAATAAGTGTCTGAGGTTGGAGTTGAATTCAGGAAGAGAAGAATTGACTCTTTATCCATTGTGCCACTTAGCTGCCCAAGAGAAAGAGTTGAGTTCAAATCTAGCCTCAGCTACTTGACATCGTCTATGTGATCCCGGGCAAGTCATTTAAGCCTGATTCCCTTGAGGAAAAAAGTGGAATGTCAGGCAGCAGTCAAGCATAGGAGTCTTTCCCTCTAACTCATATTGCAGAAGTATGTGTCTTCATATTGTATTCACTAATTTCTTTGAAGAGGCAGAAAGAGCATTGCACTAGGTGGCCAGAAGGTGTAGGCTCTATTTCTGAATCCATTGTTAATTAGCTGTGTGATCTTGTGGAAGTCACTTTCCTTCGTTGACTTCAATTGCGTCCCCTAATGAAATGAGGGCATTGTATTATATAACTTTGAAAACTCCCTGCAGCTTGAGTATTCAATGATTCTGTGCTTCTTTTTGTGATCAATGCCAAAGACTGGCTTTAGTCAAGATTGTTTCTAAACTGTGCCCAAGATAAATTATATGGCCTGAGGTACATCACTTGATCCACTACTCATGAACCAGCTGTTCTGGACTGGGAGTTAAGGAGAAACCTGGGTTCAATGACCATGTCTGGTTTTTATTGGCTGTAGAATACTGGATAAGTCAAAGAGTCTCTTTGTGCCTTATTTCTTCATTTTAAAAAATGGGTATAATAAGACTTGTTTTACTTCAACCCAAAAGGGGATGAGTATTTTACAATTCTTCAAGCACTAAGAAGTAGAAACTGTTATATATCTGAGACAAGACTCTGAACCCAAGCCTTCTTGCTCCAAGTACTATACTACAATTTCTTTCTACCTTTTGATTATTATTTAACAAAGTCCCAATAAAATCCAGCATTTGTAGTAAGGTAGCATAGTGTAGTACATAGAATGCTGGGCTTGGACTTAGTAAACCATGGATTCAAATGCTTTCTTAGATATTTAAGAGCTGTGTGGCCTAGGCAAGTCACTTAACAGCTCTGGTTCTTAAGTTTCCTCCATAAAATAAGTTTAAATGTAATAACTTCTTTTTGGGGAGGAGGGACAGGGCAATGGGATCAAATGTCTTGTCCAGGGTTATGTAGCTAATGAGTGTTAAGTATCTGAAGTCAAATTTGAACTCAGGTCCTCCAGACTTCAGGTCCAGTGCTCTTGTCCATTGCCTCGCCACCTAGCTGCCCTGATGTAATGTCTTCAAAGGCCCTTCCTAATTTAAATCCGTGATCCTTCAGTGTGGAGGTTTGCTTTTATCTCTTGACCCAGTGATGGACTGGAGGGATTGGATGGATTGGATGGATGGATGGATTGATGGATTGTCCGAGGACTAGCCTAGCTAAGTTTGAAATGGTCTATTCTAGTGGGCATAGTGGGCAAAGGGGGTGGATTTTTTTGAGGGGTCAAAACAAATTCTAGAGTCCTTCTCCCCAATCTTAGAGGGAACATGGTCAACATCAGTAGAGAGTACCCAGAACAATTAAATTCTCTCTGTCTCTGAAGTATTTAAGCACCTACTATTGTACTAAGTACTAGGAGTGAGGCTACAAGAGAAAAAAAAGGTAACAGTTCTCCCTTCAGTAGCTTCCACTCCAGGTGGGTGACAAAATTACCAAGTAGGAGATAATTCAAGAAACATATAAGAGAATATGAAATTAAGTGCTCAAGTATATGGCTCAGGAATACAGAGAAGGCAAAGATCAATGTGAGATGGCAGATAATCAATCGGGCCAGGTTTTGTGGAATAAGGCAGACTTACTCTGAGCTTTCATAAAAGAGTGTTGGAGTTGGAGAGGCAGAAGGAAAATGGTTTAGGTTAAAGGAGTGGCTGGAAGTGGACACTGCGATTGAGATGAGGGGGAAACAGGTGGGCAGTGGTCAGAAGGCCAGTTGGACTCAAAGGGAAGATCTGGGGCAGAGAACAAGAGTGAACCCAAATCACAATATTGGGTCTAGAAGGGGCTGTAGAGATCACATGACCTCCTTATTTAGCAAAGGGAAATAGGTCCAGAAAGGGGAAATATTTGCCTGAAATCACACTACTAGTAAGGGACAGAGATGGTGCTGAAACAGTCTCTGGACTTCTAGGTTGTTACACTTTACTTTGATATTTTAAACATTTCTATTGTTCCCTTTTGTTTTTAACTAGACTGTTCTTTCTGAATAGATCCCTCCCTGCCCCCCAGATCCTTTCCCAGCTAGCTACCTCTGCTAACAAAGCATTTAAAAAAGAAAGAAAAGAGAAATAAGACAGAGTTCAACCAAAGTGAGACACACATCAACTGATGGGATGCCCTCTGTTCCACATCCTGTAGCCTCCCTCCCTCTACAAAGAAGGGAATGAGATGCATTCAGTGCACTCCCAACTGGTTTCATATTGGCTTCCTCTTTCTAGCATGCTCAGATAGCTGTTGCTAAATAGAAAGGCTGAACAACTGACCAGAACACACATAAAAGAAAGTGGGTCACTGTCTTCTGTGGCTGCATGATGGGAAGGTGCTTTTAGTCATGCAGACACGGGTGCTGCCAGTCAAAGGCATGCCATATAGCTCCCATCCCGATATTCATGAGCCCTATGGACTTTGCCCACTGTCATGGTATCTCACTAGTATAGTGGATAGAATGATGGACTTAACTTATAATCTTGCCTCTGACACTCACCAGTCGTGTATCCTGGGTTCAACCTCTTGGAGTCTCAGTTTCCTCCTTTGTAATGGAAATAAGAATGTCTCTTGCACAGCTCTCCCAGCCAGTGTTGTTTGCAGGATCAAATGAGATAATGTAGGAAATGCTTTGCAAATGGTAAAATGCTATTGAATATCAGCTAGTATCATGATATGCCTCTCTGAGTCTTAGTGGGGTTTTTTTTATCTGTAAAATGGGAATAATCGAATTTGTGTTTTACACCTCGTAGAACAGTACTTTGAAGACTTAAAGTGCTATAGAAAGGAGAATGGTTATTACTACCTATGAAACTCAAAGGACATAAAGAATATTAATCTCCTTAAGGCCCTTTTGCAGGTGTCCCAAAAGTCTTAGTGTGGTAATAGCTCTAAATTGCACTAAGACTTTTGGGACACCTTCAACAATGGCTAACATTTCTATGGCACTATGAAGTTTTCTTTTTTTTTTATAAAGCTTTTTATTTTCATAACATATGCATGGATAATTTTTAACATTGACCCTTGCATAGCCTTGCGTTTCAGATTTTCCCCTCCTTTCCCCCCATCCCCTCCCCTAGATGGCAAGCAATCCAATATATGTTAAACATGTTAAAATATATGTTAAATCCAACATGTATAAACATATTTATACAATTCTCTTGCTGCACAAGAGAAATCAGATCAAGAAAAGAAAGTAATTGAGTAGAAAACAAAATGCAAGCAAACAACAACAAAAAGATTAAGACTGTTATGTTGTGATCCATATTCAGTTCCCACAGTCCTCTCTCTGGATGCAGATGGCTCTCTCTTCATCACAAGATCATTGGAACTGGCATAGATCATCTCATTGTTAGAAAGAGTCACATTCATCAGAATTGATTGTCGTATAATATTGATGTTTCTGTGTACAATGATTTCCTGGTTCTGCTGATTTCACTCAGCATCATTTCATGTAAGTCTCTCCAGGCCTCTCTGAAATCATCCTGCTGATCATTTCTTACAGAACAATAATATTCCATAACATTAATTTACCATAACTTATTCAGCCATTCTCCAATTGATGGGCATCCATTCAATTTCCAGTTTCTTGCCACTACATAAAGGGCTGCCATAAACATGTTTGCACTTGTGGGTCCCTTTCTCTCCTTTAAGATCTCTTTGGAATATAGGCTCAATAGAAACACTGCTGCATCAAAGATTATGTACAATTTGATAACTTTTTGGACAGCACTATGAAGTTTTCAAAGCATTTCGCATAGATTAGCTGATTTCATCTTCACAACAGCTCTGTGGGGTGGGCACCATTGTTACCTCCATTTATAGAAGAGGAAACTGATGTAGAGCATGATGAAATGACTTCACAGAGCTGGGCAAGCTCTGGATGTGGATGGTATTTTCCATCCCAATTCTCTTGTGAGAAGAGACAAGTACATCACAGGTGATCATCACATAATCTTGTTGTTGCCATGTACAATGTTCTCCTGGTTCTGCTTGCTTCACTCAGCATCAGTTCATGTAAGTCTTTCCAGGTTTTTCTGAAATCAGCCTGCTCATCATTTCTTATAGAACAATAATATTCCATTACCTTCATATACCATAACTTATTTAGCCATTCCCCAATTGATGGGCATCTACTTAATTTCCCGTTCCTTGTCACTACAAAAAGAGCTGCTCCAAATAGTTTTGCACTTTTTTTTATCTCTTTGGAATCCACACCCAGTAATGAGACTGCTGGATAAAAAGATATGCACAGTTTGATAACCCTTTGGGCATACTTTCAAATTGTTCTCCAGCATGATTGGATCATTTCATAACTCCACCAACATTAGTGTTCCAATTTTCCCACATCCCCTCCAACATTTATCATTATTTTTTCCTGTCATCTTAGCCAATCTGAGAGGTGTGAGGTGGTCTTGAAGTTGTTTTAATTTGCATTTCTCTAATCAATAGTGATTTAGAGCATTTTTTCATATGACTAGAATTGGGTTTAATTTCTTCATCTGAGAATTGTCTGTTCACATCCTTTGACCATTTATCAATTGAAGAATGACTTGTGTTATCATAAATTTGGATCACTTCTCTATATATCTCTATATATATTTATCAGAAACACTGGCTATAAACATTTTCCCCCAGTTTTCTGCTTCCTTTCTAATTTTGGCTGCATTGGATTTGTTTGTGCAAAACCTTTTTAATTTAGTGTGATCAAAATTATCCATTTTGCATTTTATAATGTTCTCTAGTTCTCAGGGCCCCTATTTTCTTTTCTTTTTTTTTTTCTTTTTGCTGAGGCAATTGGGGTTAAGTGACTTGCCCAGGGTCACACAGCTGTTACGTGTCTGAGACCAGATTTGAACTCGGGTCCTCCTGACTTCAGGGCTGGTGCTCTATCCACTGCGCCACCTAGCTGCCCCTAAGGGCCCCTATTTTCAAGGACCTTCTAATGTGGTGGGAGAGAAGACGTAGATATAGGAGATATAAAGGACATGCTAATGAAGTATGGAATAAATATCAAACAGATGATCCAGATTCTAAGCATGATTAGTGTCAGGAACCAGGCAGAAAAGTATCCCAGTGACTGTCCAATGATACAGATATTAATATTCAAGCACTCTTTTTCTCAATTACACATGTCTTTATTTTAATTGCCACTGATTCTCTCCTTTTCTACTCTGGTTTATATCACCCTGTTGCTTATTTTCTCAAGATTTCAATCATCAGAATCAATTCAACTCACAGCCCTCAGAGTCTCTCATTTCCTTAAAGGGATTTAAAAAAATACTGCCCACATTCTAATGCCTTCTTTCCATTCATTTATTTTTTTGCTTAACTATTAGACACTATTACTATATAATTCTTTGGGGAGCCAGAGTGGAGAGAAATTACTGTTGTGGTGAAAGTAGTTTTGTCCCATCCAAAGGAAATCTGGTATAACTTGAGCATGCTCCTGTCCAGCCAGGGTATAGATAGTATTCAGCCAGGAATGGTGTGTCAGGACCAGTTCCAGAAATGTCAGGAAGTAGTTAAAGTACAAGTAGAGGAGCTGAGAATTGGGGACCTCATGGTACTTTCACATTAGGAAGTCCAGGCAGAAGTCACTTTTCAGTGATGGGAAGTAAGGCAGAACAAAAACCAGGAAATCAGTTTAGAAGGCAAGAGTAAGGAGGTCTTGTAGAAGATATCAGGTCAAACAAAGGAAGAAAAGATCACTAATGGGCAGAACCCTAAGTCACTTTCTTTTTCTGAGCCTCGGTTTTTTTGTCTATAAAATGGAGATAATAATAACCCCCTACCTCACATGGTTCCTGGGTAGTAACTGAAGTACTTTATAATTCTTAAAGGGTTCTAAAAATGTCAGCTGAAATGGATGATGATGATAATGACAATGACAATGACAATGACAATGATAATGATATGATGATGGTCCAGTTTTAGCTCTCTTTTAGAGTGAATCCTCTGCTCAGATTAGCTTCCTCATGAACACCCCTACTTCTTCCACCAGCCTGCAGCCCCACACCCTGTCTTTCTACGATTGGTGCTCATCCAAAACAGAGTGGGATCTTATGATTGGAGATGGATGGACCGGGACCTGTAGATACATGGAAAGAAATGATCCCAGCTGGGTGGGGAGAGAGGACTGCAGGTGTTCTCTAAGTTGGCCTGATAAAGAACCAGTATTACCCAGAGTCCATGTGCACAAGGAGCAAAATCATCCTTTATTCATAATATTGAAGGAAGAGCACTAGATGCGACATGCAAATTCTCCCAGTGGTATTAGAGTGTGCCCACAGCCCCTTCAGAGAGATGCAATGCAAAGACAGATTTCCCTTTCACTCCACCCTTGCTCCTGCCTTGCCTTGCAACTGTGTTAATTGCAGCCATTGTTCCCCTTGCTAGATTAGGTGTCTGTTTGTTTATGATCTATGGGATGCCCCCAAATGATCACCATGCCCCTGTCCAACCAGCACACATGGCAGCATTGTTTGAGACAATTAGGAAAGCCCCAAGTAGCTGGCCATCGCCTGGGCCCATGCTGGGGAGAGTTGCTTGTTAGTGTTGGTGCCATCACCATCAGTGACAGCTGTGGCAGAATTCTCGGTGTCGCCCTGCTGAGCTGTACTTACCCTCTCTGAAGTGTGGTAGCTGTACCGATATTCCCATGGTGCATTCTCTTGTCTCCATGCCATTCACTGTGGGCTTCAGGCTGGGTCTAGGCACCATTGGCAAAGGTAATGGAAGATGGAAAAATGGATCTGGTCTGCATGATCCAACTCTTGGCCCACCTCCATCCTTCATGAACAACGAAACCTGCTCCAGCCCAGCTGAGGGACTCTTCCTTGCAAAGGAGGTCTGTAGGCCGAGATCCAAGGCATTTTAAGATTTCGAGGCAGTATTTTGTATTAAACAATTAAAGTCTTTGTGGATCACCTGCTCTATACTCGGCTAGCCCGAGGCAAAGAGTACAAGATACAGCTTTGGTCCTGGAGGAGCTTAACATTTCTTTGGGGAGACAAGGTACACACATACAAAGATACATAAATAATGCATGTGTGCCTACTGTACATATAAATATACATGTGTGTCTTCAGAATATGTATACACACACAAAATGGTTTTAGAGAATACAAACTAGAACACAATTAAGTGGCATTGAAAGCTCTCCACGATCTCATGGCAACATAACTTTCTAATCTTATTTCCCACAATTCCACTTCATGTACTCAGTTGGCTCTCAGTTTCAGCTAAACTAGGCTACCCATTTTTCCCTGACCATGAGCATTAATTTCTCATCTCCATGCATTTGCACATGCCCAGGGTGTATTGTATCTTCGGATCTCTCATTTAAAATCATTCTTGAGACTCAGCTCAGATGCTTCTCCAAGAAGTCTTCCTTAATGGTCCCATGTATCAGTGTCAGCTGCTGCCTCAGATTTTCCTTGAGCATAGTTGTGTTTGACTTTCTCTTACAGCTTTGTTCCTTGTGTTTCTATATCTGTACATATCTTGTAGAATTGAAGTTCTTTGAGGACAGGGATTGCTTTGTTTTTGTCTGGTATTCCCAGAACTGGCCTGTATCATTATACTTTTTATTTCAGACTGGGCCTGTAATTTCATCAATGTGAAGAAAAGACTTTTATAGATACAGATTGGTACTTTCCCTGCAACTTCATCTTGAGAATGGCCTAAGTACTGAGAGGTTAAGTGACTTGCCCAAGGTCACACAGCCAGACTATGTCAAAGGCCAGACCTGAACTCAGTTCTATGTAAGTCTGAAGCCATCTTCTATCCACCATGCCCTTGACCATAGTAGGTGCTTAATGTTTGTCCAAATCCCTAACCAAGGATCAAAGCAGAATGTTGTGGGTAGTAGGGATAGTGGATCCATAGTCCCAAGTCCTAGGTCAATATTTCAGTTATGCTACTCACCACCTATATGCCTCATGGCAAAGCACTTAGCACCCTTAGACCTCAGTTTTCTCTTTCATAAAATGAAGCTGGGGTAAGGGGCAAGTATGGACTAGATGAACTGTGACATCCCTTCCAGTATAGACCTCTGATCCTTTGGGTACCATTTGCCAAGTCAAGTATTTAACTGTTCTTTGCCTCTGATTCCTTCTCTGTAAACTGAGACCCTTTGAGTACCTTCCAGCTTTAGGTCAATGACCTTACCAGCTTGTGGGTGACCCTGGACACATCACCTAATTTCCCTGGGCCTCAGGTGGAGTAAATGGCCTTTAAGAACTCATACAGTTCCCCATCTAGGAATCTATGCTCCTATTCCAATTACCTAATTTGAGAAATGCTGGAGATAATGTGGAAGGCTTCAAGAAAGAAATTATTTTTCTGCTGGGCCTTGGAAGAGGAAAAGTATTTAGAGAGGGATAAGAATCCAGGCCTGGCAGAGATACCTATGAGCATAACAGTGTAGAGACTGGCCAGCCAGAGGCCCAGCAAATGAATTGGGGAGCAATGGGAGACCGGTTGGAGAGTTACCATGGTATCACATGAGACGGTATGAATTTAACACCATTTATCGCTTCCTCACGTGCAGCCACACATGCTCTTAGTTCACTTGCTTCCTTCTTTCCCTCTCCCTTCCAACTCTTGGCCACTGTACCTCAAGGAAATGTTGCTTTCCACTCCTACCCCCTCCTCTCTGCCACTTTTCATTCCATTTGTGAGACCAAAATGACCCTAATCATGGCTGATGAGCATGAGTAGTACCAGTGATCCACTTATATCAAGGAGAAAGAAAGCCATAAATTCTGAAGTGAAATTAGACATAATAACCATCGCCATCAACCTCTAAAGCCCTTGAAAGTGCCCAGAAGTCCCCTTCAGAATCTTTGCAAAAGTTTCCAACTACCTTCTCATCTTTGTCTAATTAAACCTGAGATTCTCAAGTGCCAGCTTTCAAGAGAAAAGAGAAAAAAACTCTTATTCAACTTTATTGTTTTTTTTCTCTTTTCTTTGTTAGTCTTGGAAGACCATTGCCTTATACTACTTTTCATGTCCAAGGCACTATATTTCTGGTTTCAGATCAGATAAATGGGCTCTTTGGTGGGCTACTCTAAGAATCTAACTGCCAGTTAAGAAAGTGTTTCTGGGTGGGAAAGGTGTCCAAGAGTGCCAGTGTTTTGGAACATGTTCTCATACTAGGTTGGGGCTTTCTTAAACCTCAGTTCAGGGTAAAGGCTGCCATCAATTCTAAAACTGAATTTATGATTTGTTTTGTTTTGAATTTGGGAGATATTTATTGAAATTCTTTTTTACTTTGAATATATCACTGTCACTTTTCAATACCTCATCCCTACCATGAAATTCTCCCTTGTAAGAAAGAATACAGTTAAACAAAAAAAAAATTGTTTAATATATGCCTCATTTAACATCTCTATTCTATCACCTCTCCATTGAGGGGTGTGAGGTATGCTCCCCACCCAGTCTGTTAATGTCACAGGTGGTCATTGTTTCATATCTATATAATTCTTACATGTTTCATATATGTATATACAATTTATGTTACCATAAATGTACACCTACCCATATATACACATATGTATTTATGTGTGTGTTCCCATAAATATGCATCTACCCTGGACAAGTGGAGTCCCTAGCTCCATCAGTGGCACCTCTATTCACACACACACACACACACACACACACACACACACACACACACATTTTCACATACAGTCATCTTTGACTTATCATAGAATCATTAATGGGTTCATAGCGTTAGAGTTCAAAAGGATCTCATAGGCCATCTGGTCCATCCCCTTCATTTGACAGAGGAAGAAACTGAGGTCCAGAGAAGAGAAGTTATTTGCCTTAGATTACAAGGCAGTAATAAGTTGCAGAACTGGAATTCAAATTGAGGCTTGATTCCAAATCCAGCATGCTTTCCACTATACCATCTTATTCCTCATCCTTGGTTCTCCACACATTCTATTGGTTACTAAGGCCTGTCAGGTACCTCTGGTGCTCTCTGACCTTTGTTCATGTTGTTCCCAAGGCACTGAATACTCACTTCTCATCTCCACCTGTCACAATTTTGCCTTACCATCGAGACCAAGTTCAAATGCTACTCCACTATGGAGCTTTCTAACTCTAAGGCCAATTTTCTATCCACTACCATATGACCTTGCATGTAGTAGGTTCAAGGGCTTGAACTGAACTTCCTTACTCCAAGGTCCATCCATTATCTTCTACACTGTTATAAATGTTGATTGAATGACTGAATGAATGAATCTGTGTTCAACTAACAACCCATTGAAGCAGCATTAAGGAAAATGGTCTTTTTTCACTGTCCCCTGCAATCATTCTCAAAACACATGCATATCATTGTCCCAAGCTGCAATGTTCCCAGATCACACAGGACTCTGATTGCCTCTTTCTGAAAGAAAAGTGATTCGACCAGGTTAACCCGCACTCCAAGGAGAGTCATTGTGATAATGACTTTCAAGTAAAATGGATTGTATTTTCTCAAGGAATCCATACTTACTCATCACCTTTGCAGTCCCTGCTTATGCTTGGAGCTTTGCCCATGTATTTTTGTGAGTTCAGAGCTGGCATCTTGGGTATTCTCTATAGTGAAGAAGTTTGAGATCTGTGGGCAGTTCTGTTTCTCTGACAAATAGGGAGTCTACTATTGTAGGATCAGGATTCAGAGTGAGGAAAGTCCTTTCTACAGCCTCTACCCACATTCAAAGGGGCAGTCCCAATATACTAACAGTAGCTATAATATTTTGAGTTTTACAAAGCACTTTTCTCAAAGTTCCATAGCAAGGTAAGGAGTACAAGTATTATCAGTCCCATTTTACAGCTTATGAAACTCAGACTCAGAGAGGTGAAATAACTGAAAGGTCAGAGCTGCAACTCGAACCTCAGTCCTCTAATTGCAACTGTAGCATTCTTGCTTGATGAAAGTTGTGGGAGGTGTGGCCATTACTTTCATCCTTTCACTGCCAAGAGTGGTCAGGTTAGAGCTACTTCCCTGAATCCTCATTTGGGAAAGTGATTACTATGACTTCAGCTCAGCTAGAGACATCCCAGAGCCACTGGAATGGGCATTAGTCACACACTATCACTGATCTATTGAAAGCTCCTATTTTATTCTCTTGTTTTTCCCTCTGTGTGATCTGAAAAAGATTCACCCAAAGAGCGCCCTGCTCTCTAGTGATAATACAGGAAAAGAAGCTTGTTTTCCCGAGTCTAAATCATTGATTAAAAGTTTGGGGCCAGCATACAAGTGGAATAGGGAGTTAACCCCTATACTCCCTTAAGACCACTGAACACTGTTACAGCAGAGAAAATGTGGTGCAGACGGAGCAGTTTGAATTAACTTTGTCTTGGTGGTTTAATCTGGAACCCAGATGTGAACCCTTTTGGGCAAAGGGGATATAAAATTAGCTCTGAGACTATGGCAGGGATCTTCTGGGACCCCCAGGGAATCTTCTTGCCAACTGCTTTTAATCTCCTTGCCTGTAGCTTTTGTCCTCCTGAACTACTTTTAACCACCATGAGAATTGCTTCTACCCGAGGATGTTGGAATATGTTTTTAGTAAAACAAAATTCTTTGTCTTCACCCAAGGGCTCTGAGTGATCCATTGCACCAAAGGTGGAAGCATATGTAGCTTGCCCAGGGTCACATGGGCAATAAGTGATAGAGCTGGGATTGGAATCTACATCTTTCTGATTCTAAATCCAGGGTTCTTTCCATTAGAATACTCCATTTCTAAGAGCTAGGGACTTACATCATGTCTCCATAACATGATGGAGAGAAAGGAGTGTTGGATTTGATGTAGGAGACAGCCTGGAACCTCATTGTGTCATAGAGCTGGAAGGGACCTTAGAGTCCATCCAAAACAATCCCTTCATTTTACAGGAGAGAAAACTGAGGGCCAGAGAAGTGAAAGGATTTGCCCAAAGTCTTCTAGGGACTTGAGTGGCAAATAGGAAATTTAATCCCAAATCTTCCGGCTCTACATCTAGTGTTCTTTCCACTAGACCAGGCAGGACTTCTAAAACATTTTCTACTTGCAACCTTGTTTCGCCCAAGAAAAATTTCTCTCTCCTGTCTGTTTATTCTTTTTTCATTTTAAACATATTTCCATATTAGTCATGTTGTGAAAGAAAAATCAGAACAAAAGGGAAAAACCATAAGAAAGAAAAAACAAACAAAAAGGTGAAAATACTATGCTTTGATCCACATTCAGTCTCCATTGTTCTCTCTCTGAATGTGGATGGCATTTTCCATCCCAAGTATATTGGAACTGTCTTGGATCACTGTATTGTTGAGAAGAGCTAAGTCTGTTATAGTTGATCATCACACAATCTTTCTGTCACTGCGTACAATGATCTCCTGGTTCTGTTCACTTCACTCAGAATCATCAGGTCATGTAAGTCTTTCCAGGTTTTTCTGAAATCAGTCTGCTCATTATTTCTTATAGAACAATAATATTGCATTACCTCCACAAACCACAACTTATTCAGCCACTCCCCAACTGCTGGGCATCCACTCATTTTCTAATTCTTTGCTACCACAAAAAGAGCAGCTAAAACATTTTTGCACATGTGGGTCCTTTTCTCTCTTTTATGCTCTCTTTGGGATACAGTGCCAGTAGTGACACTGCTAGATCA
The DNA here is from genome assembly GCA_023553655.1 of Myrmecobius fasciatus. Taxonomy (NCBI): domain Eukaryota; kingdom Metazoa; phylum Chordata; class Mammalia; order Dasyuromorphia; family Myrmecobiidae; genus Myrmecobius; species Myrmecobius fasciatus. Next base: position 166,009 of record JAJPUD010002794.1, read on the forward strand.
AAAGGTATGCCCAGTTTTATAGCCCTTTAAATATGGTTCCAAATTGCTCTCCAGAATGGCTAGATCAGTTCACAATTCCAAAAATGCATTAGTGTCCCTCTTTTCCCACATCCCCTCCAATATTTATCATTTTCCTTTCCTGTCATCTTAGTTAATCTGATAGGGATGCATTTCTCTAATCAAAAGATTTAGAGCATTATTTTATATGTCTATAGATTCTCTAGAGAAATTTATACATGACCCCAGGTATATAAGTAAATGAAATAAGTATACTAATCCAACATTTACTGATAATAAATCATAATTTTGCAACCCCCCACATTTAGTTACAAGATCCCATATGATGTCACAAACCACAGTTTAAGAAGTTCAACACTAGACCATTTTATGGCTTACTTACTTGAGCTGATGACATGTAGCTTCACTTATCTGATCCTCAGTTTTCCCATCTATAAAATAAAGGGTTGGCAAGATTATAAAGAAAACAGCAAATGCCTCTGATTAGAGCCTCATTTCTCAAATACAGAGAGAATTGCGTCAAATTTACATCATTACCCAATTAATAAATGGTCAAAGCATATGAACAGTAGGTTTTCAGATGAAGAAATCAAAGCTATCTTTAGTCATATGAAAAAAATATTCGAAATCAGTATTAATTAGAGAAATGCACTAAGACTCTAATGCACTGTTGGTGGAGTTGTGAAATGATCCAATCATTCTGGAAAGCTATAAGTGTGCTACAAAACTGATCATACCCTTTGATCCATAAATACCACTACTGGGTCTGTTTCCCAAAAAGATCAAAGAGAAAGGAAAAGGACATAAGTACAAAAATATTTATAGCAGCATTTTTTGTAGTGGAAAATAATTTGGCATTGAGGGAATGCCCATCAGTTGAGGAATGGCTACACAAGTTGTGGTATTGATTGTGATGGATTATTATTATGCTATAAAAAATGAGGAGCAGGCTGATTTCAGAAAAACCCAGAAGGTCTTACATGAACTGATGCAAAGTGAAATATGTTTTGCATAATTACGCATGTATAACCTATACAAATATATCAAATTGCTTACAATGTTAGGGAGGAGGGAAGTAAGAGAGGGAAGAAGAAAATTTGGAACTCAAAAAATTTTTAAATGAATGTTAAACAGCAATAATAATTAGTGTTTGAAGAATATCATTGTCCAAACTGTCATATCCAGTTGAATGGACAACCTGTAGAACACACACACACACACACACATACACACACACACACACTTCTTGGTCAAAGATTGCAAATGAATAATTTAGTCACAAAGTTAAGCAAGAGGAGAGGAATGGGCTAGATTGCTTTCTGCAAATTGATCTTTTATTGATCCCAGACTTTACTTTGAAATAAAGACCATTAAAAATAATAAAATAAAATTAATGATAAAAATTGTCTTTACATGTAATTGGGAAAAAGGAAATATTATTAAAAATAAAGGAGTTGGACTAAATTGCTTCTAAGGCCCCTGCCATCTTTGAAATCTATGACTCTATAATACTGTATCACTATAATTTCTCTTGCTCAAAAATAAATAAGTGTGGAAGTATGTATACATATATTTGATTTGTCAAGTATTTTAACATAATTAACATGTAGTAGATATCCTGCCATTTAGGTGAGGGGTGGGGAGTAGGGGGGAAAAATTTGTAAGAGAAAGCTTTGTAAGGGTTAATGTTGAAGAATTACCCATACATATACCCATACAATTTTTTTTGCAAATAAAAAGTTTTAATTAAATATATATACATATATATATAATACTGTATCACTTTGCCTCTAATCTCAGTTTCCCCAGTTATAAAATGAGTGTATTGGACCAAATGTTATCACAGGCCAAATCCAGCTTTAAATCTATGGTTCTGTGCAAGAGGTTTGAGCTGTTTATCTGCTTTCAAAAGCTGATACCTTCTGAAGGTTAAAAAATGCTACTTGAGGGCTGCCTCACAGACTAGTTTTTTTTCTCTCTCCCCCTTTGTTTTTTATATTTCAGTTCTCAAGAAAAGTTGGAAGATGTGGGCTGGATAGACAGTTGAGGCATCTGATTGGCTCCTTTGTGCTATTCATGGGAAAGGAACATCCACAATGAGAGCTCACTCAGGCTCAATCTCCTAACCATGGTGAAAAACCATTACTGTTCATTAAATAATGAATATTCGGTACAATCCACTTACTCATCATTAAGGGCCCTCAGTCACCAGGCACTTTTCGTCACAAATAAGCCATAAGAGTGCTCTGTCAAAGATTTTAATGAAGAGTTACTATTTGCAAGACAGACCAAGCTGGCAGTCCTGGAAGCAGGCTTCAGAGCTGACTAGAACTGTCTTCTAAACATCCTCCTCCTCCCTCCTCCCAAATAGAAACAAAAAGCAGTTTAAAAATGTAAACGAGTCTTGCAGCATTTGGACTAGATCTTCAGTTAACATGCCCCTGGACCTCCCCATTATTTTCCCTCAATTCTCCCCCAAAATCAGACTCGGTCTGAGGTGCTTGTTGTCTAGCAAGCTCTTTGACCATCGATTCAAGGGAATCTTGCATTTTTCCAAAGAGAAGTGTGCTGAATGTTTATTTTGAACTTCCTGAAATGTATCATGTTGTTGGGTTTGTTTCTGTTGGTATGTATGTTTGTTTTTCACTCACAGTGAATTCAAATGGGGAATGATGGCCATTGATAGGAAGGGAAATCTCTCTGTGTTAATTAAGCCAGCAACCTCTTGGAGTGTTCTAGCTCTTTAACTGGAAGGGATTTTAGGCACTATCTAGTCCATTCTCTTCATTTTTGAAAGGGTCACATTGTAGCCTTAGTATGACAGAAACCATCTAGGAACTTAGGTCATGTGATTCCAAAGCCAGTGGTCTTTCCCCATTAGCTCTAAGGAAGAAAATATTTTCTTTCCTTGAGCTGGTCAAGAAACATAATTGCTCACCTGCCCAGGGAAGGGAGAGGCAACTGGATGGTTCCACTATAGAACTCCTGGAACTAGAATACAGGTATTCCGAGAAGGGAATTAGTTATCCTCAAGATCCCCAAAGATGGTCCAGACCAGTAGTGTCAGAATCAAATAGAAATGAGGGCCACTACCACAACATAGCATTTTCATGCTCTCTATTGATGTTTGCTTGTATTGTCTTTCCTTTCTCAGATTTTTTTTCTTGTAGATACGATTTTACTTGTACAGCAAGATAAGTGTGGAAATCACCTGTCAGATTGGCTAAAATGACAGGAAAAGTTAATGATGAATGTTGGAGGGGATGTGGGAGGGCTGGGACACTGATGCATTCTTGGTGGAGCTGTGAACGGATACAGCCATTCTGGAGAACAATTTGGAGCTATGCTCAAAAAGTTATCAAACTGTGCATACCCTTTGACCCAGCAGCATTTCTATTGGGCTTATATCCCAAAGAAATCATAAAGGAAGGAAAGGGCCCCACATGTGTAAGAATGTTTGTGGCAGCCCTTTTTGTAGTGGCTAGAAACTGGAAATTGAATAGATGCCCTTCAATTGGAGAATGGCTGAATAAATTATGGTATATGAACATTATGGTATATTATTGTTCTGTAAAAAATGACCAGCAAGATGATTTCAGAGAGGCTTGGAGAGACTTACATGAACTGATGCTGAGTGAAACGAGCAGAACCAGGAGATCATTATACACGGCAACAACAGGACTATATGACGATCAATTCTAATGGACATGGCTCTCTTCAACAATGAAATGTTTCAAACCACCTCCAATTATTCACTGAAGAAAGCCATATACACCCAGAGAGAGGGATGTGAAATGTGGACCACAACATAACATTCTCATATTCCTTGATTGATGTTTGCTTACATTGTGTTTCCTTTATCTGATATATCATTTGTGTAGATAAGATTTTTCTTGCACACCAATGATAAGTTTGGAAATATGTATACATATATTCGATTTGCCAATATTTTAACATAATTAACATGTAGTGGATATCCTGCCATCTAGGGGAGGGGTGGGAAGTTGGGGGGAAAAATTTGTAACAGAAAGCTATGTATGGGTTAGTGTTGAAGAATTACCCACACATGTTATGCAAATAAAATAAAATAAAAAAAATAAAGAAAGATAAGTGTGGAAATATGTATACATATATTCTATTTGTCAAGTATTTTAACATAATTAACATGTAGTGGATATCCTGCCATCTAGAGGAGGGGTGGGGATTGGGGGGGAATTAGTAACAGAAAGCTTTGTAAGGGTCAATGTTGAAGAATTACCCATACATATGTTTTGCAAATAAAAAGCTTTAATAAAAAAAAAGAAAAAAAAAGAAATGAGAGCCACTAAACTATACTTAAAGATCTCCAAGAGCCGCATGTTGGTTTCCTTTTAAAATGGAATATTATCTATGTCCTATTGTATTTTTATTTATCTTATTAAGTATTTCTCAGTTCCATTGGAATTTGGTTTGAGCTGCACTCAGCCAGAGACAGCAAAAGGAAGTCCCAGCAAGAGACAGAGCTAGGCCAACCAATATTAGAATTGCTGGCAATGCTACCTCTTTCTTCCCCAATTAAAAAATCCTCCTGCCAACCAGCCAGCTCTTCCTATGTCTTAACAAGCTGCCACTTTCAAAATGGAAATGTTCATGGCAAGGTTAATACATTAAGCTGGCTATCAATCCTTCATGTTAGCGAAAATTTCTTTATCGAATCCCTTTCCTCCTGACAGCTAACTAGGATTGAAGCACTAAAGGGTTTTTTCAAATTAATTTATTTTTTAAAATAGGTTTTATTGATGTTTTTTTGTTTTGACATTATAATCATTTATGGATAAGAGCAAAGGGGAGGGCATGGTCGGACTGGTGCATGGTGGGTGTAGCCTAGCTGTGATACATTATAAATAAGGAAGTTAGGGAGAAGAAAGAACAAGAGCAAGAGCAAAGGTGAGCAATAGACAGCCCATGTGCTCAATGGTATTCACCTGCTGTCAAGAGAAAGCAATAAAGGACTCCAGCACATGAAGTGTACCTCCTTAAGGAAGGACGTGGACCAAGAATAGCCCAAAAAGAGCAGACGTGGATGAGCAGCTAAGAATGCTGTCTTGGGATTATAAATCCATTAAAGTATTTGAGGATGGCACCAGGACTCATTGCAAAAGTTAAAAGAAAGACTTTGGTGGCAGGACTCAGCTAGGAACCCCCAGGATAATTAGCAGAGAATCAAGAAGAACAAACCAGATAGGATTGGAAAGGGAAAAGTCTTAAATTTTGTTTCCATTAATAAACCAGCAAGAGTAAACTTGATTGCCTTTGCTATCTCATAGGAAATCAATTTCACTTTTGTTTTGACATAATAAATAATGGACCAAGGGGTGACTTGGAACATAGCCTGCTTCCTTTGCTGGGGTTCAGAAATGGGAGATAAACAACTAAGAGATTGTCCATTGTCCAGCCAATGGGGGGCATTTAGTCATGTAAAATCATTAGGAGGTAGGGCAGTTTCTCTTTGGAGGGGGAAAGATTCCTTGCTGCCAAAGTCTTTTCCATTAATAGGAGCATTGGCTCAGCTTTCACCTCTGCCCAGCATTAGTTTCCACATCTGGACAGGTGCTTCCTGTTGTTCATTGAAGGTCAGCAAGCAATAATTCAGGGGTGTTTTTCACAAGATAGTGGGACTAGTGGCTGCTTCCCTGCTCTCGTGCTGAGGCTGAATTCCCCAAAGGAGCCTCTTCCAAATACACACTGGGCTCTGGTGTCAGCAATCTTGTGTTTCCTCATATTGGCTTAGTAGAACCCCAGGATCTGCTCAGAAATGTCTGCCTCAGCCATCCTCTCTGATTAATTATGGTGGTAACTATGATGGGGATGATGGTGGTGGTTCTGATGATGATAGTGATGATGGTGTAATGAACAGAGAGAAAGCTGACCTTGGAATCAGGAAGACCTGAGTTTAGGACCCACCTAAGACTCTTAGTTGGACAAGTAACTAAACTAAACCATTCAGAAACCCAGGTACTGTTCTCTGACATTAAGTGGAAGATAGGTCACTAATCTGCATTGATGGAGAGAATTCCCATCATATGTTTAAAATGAAAGGTCTGGATACTTCCCTCCCCCCCAAAAAAAATCCCAATTTGAAATTTACATACAATTTACAAAATACATAACATACTGGCCGTCACGGGCACTATTTTTACAAAGTGAATGGTACCAACATCTGGGCCAGGGAGAGATTAGTAAAAGCTTCATGTAGGGGGTGGTATGAGCTGAGCCTTGCAAAAAGCTAGGGATTTGAAGATGCAGACATGAGGAGAGAGAGTATTCCAGGCGTGGCACATGGCCTATGCAAAGGCATGGAGATGGAGAGTCGTTTGGGCTAGAATACAGAGTGGAAGAAAAGAATGGAAAAATTGGTTGAAAGCAGATTGTGAATGGCTTTGAATACCAAATAGATCTGTTTGGATTGGATTGCAGAGGTAAGAGAGCCCCTGGATCTTCCTAAACAAAGAAATAAGGATTTCCAGAAGATTCTTTTGGCAGTTGCAGGGAGGAATGGATTAGAAAGGCAAGTCAGCTTGGCAGCTACTTATCTGTGGGGGTGAGGGAGAGGAAAGAGTGAAGACTAGCTTCAAGGGTGTTTAGAAATTGGATAGTCCCTTCTTGACAGAAATAGGGTTGCTGGTGAGGAAAAAGGATTTGGAGAGAAAAAAATGAGAAATTTGATTTTGGACATGTCCCAGGAAAGAAGGATATGTCTTTCGTGGTATGCCCCCTACTTTGTGCCATCTAAAGGTATCCTTCCAAAAGCTAAAACCCAGTGTCTTCACAGAGTCCAAAAACTTGAGTTCAAATGAAATCTGGGGAAAATGAAGTGAGCCAGATTGACGACAAAATGGCATCGTTCCCCAATTTTACCCTCTTCCTGCTCCCAAGCTCTGTGACTTTGCCAACTTTAGAGGACTAGCTCAGCAAACAATTGGGTTTGCTCTCTGGGGAGCAGCCTAGCTAAGTACTCTGGGTAATACCTAGAGTGAAACAGAAATGGAAGATGAGGTGAATTGTCAAGTGTGAGGAACAAGAGAGCCAGTTTGACTAGATTGTAGAATGCTAAGAAACCTGAAAAGTTAGATCACAGACAAATTGTGAAGGACTTTTGATGACAGAGCCCCACTGTAGGGCAGGACCTCACCACCTCTTCCTGGATTATTGCAATCATTTCTGTTAACTGACCTCCCAAAATCCACTTTATCCTTCACACAGTTGCCAGTGATATTCCTAAAGCCCAAGAAGCTAAATCAAGAAACTCCAATGGCTCCCTATTGTCTTGAGGCACATACAACCTTTTCTATTTGGCATTGAAAGCCCTTCTCAACCTGGCTGAGAGAGGAGCATTCTGGGAAGATGGAGGAGTAGGACAGTAAATTCCAAGCTCTCCAGATTTATCCCACAAACAGAACAAATTTGCACCTCAAAATGAACATAGATTGGTGAAAAATCAAGCAGACTTGGGGCAGAACAGGTGCAACCTAAGAATACCTGAAGAAAGCTCCCAGGCCAGGAATTAAGCAGTGTGAAGTGCAAACTTCTCCTGGCTAGCTCCGCAGAAACACCAAGTGGGGACCCCTGATGCTACCTGGGTTTGATTGGAGCCTCAGCAGGAACCACAGGAATTTTCACCTTCTAGACTACATGTAGAGTATGGGCAGACTGAGGGAATCTTGACTGATTAGGAACACCAAGCCAACTGTGCTACAGAGCCTTAGCTTGGGCAGAAAGGAACCAGCATATCAGATGAGTACAGAGGCAAGGGGGCAGGGAAACTGCTGACTGCTGGCACTTGAAGGAGTGGGGAGCACTTGGTTTGGGGTTCCAGGTCAGAGGGGAGAGCTGGAGTGAAGCTAGAGGTCCCCCCCCCATTAGAGGTGCTTATACTAGTACTACTCATTAAAAAAATGAACCGGCAAAGAAGAAAGAACTCACCAAAGAAACCTACTATGGAACAAGGAAGACTGGGGTTCATCTTCAGAGGAGGACACTGAAGTAAAAAAAGCTTCTATACCAAAGGGCAGCATGAAATGGCTTACTGTTCTTCTATAAATTCTCCCTGAACATTTTTAAAATCAAATGAGAGACATTGAGGAAAAACTAAAAAAAATCCAAGAAAAACAAGAAAAGTTATCCAATTAGAAAAAAAAAGATACTGAGTCTTAAAAATGAAGATAACTCTTTGAGAATTAGAATTGGGCAAGAGGAAGCCAGTGAAGCTATAAGAGACCAAGAAATAACACTACAGAATATAAAGAATGAAAAAATAGAACAGCATGTGAAATATAAGAAAAAAACAACAGAATTGGAGAACAGATCAAGAAGAGAAAATATAAGAATAATTGGACTACCTGAAATTTATGACCAAAATAAGAACCTTGACACAATAATGCATAAATAATACAAGAATAAACGTCCTGGAGTGGCAGAACATCAGGAGAAAGTAGAAATAGAAAAAAAAATTCATTGATAACTACCTCAATGAGATCCTTTGTAAAAAGCACATAGGAATATTATTGCCAAATTTCAAAATCCCCAGATCAAAGAGAAAATTTTGCAAGAAACAAGAAAAAACTATTTAAATATGCTGGAACTACGATTAGAATCATACAGGACTTATCACCAGCTACAATAAAAGATCACAGGTCCTGGAATCATAAATACCTGCAATCAAAAGAACTAGGCCTAAAGCCAAAAATATCATATGCAGCAAAATTATCCATAATATTGAATGAAAAAATGGACATTCAACCAAACCCGAACTCAATAGAAATTTTAATATGTAAGTCAATATCCAAGATTAATTTCAAGGAACTTAACATGGACAAATTGGGTTTTTTTTAGATGGAAATGTATACCATAGGCATAAGATTGACATCAGTAATTGGGTACCTCAAAAGAAAGATTTAAACAAATGAAGTGAAAAGGAAGAATAGACACAGAGGCATTAGAGAGGTAAGAGGGCTCATAGTTCTGAAAACTATCACATCAGGAATGAGTTAAATAGGCAATACTATATATACATACATATATATATATATGCATATATATATGTATATATATACCATGAAGCATATAGCACCCTCTAAAATCTATAAAGAAATAAGGAGGGAGGGATGAATGGAGGGAGAAGCAAAGGGTGGAGGAAGAAGACAAGGAAGGGATTCGTGGGTGGGCAGAGGTTAAGTACTAGCAAGGGAAGTTTAAGAGCAAAATTAAAGTAGAAAAGTTAGCAGGGATGTGTGTGTGTGTGTGTGTG
>JAJPUD010002794.1:189186-219290 GCA_023553655.1 Myrmecobius fasciatus
TTTTTGTTAGTTTGGTTATTAATATAATTAATTATGCTGATAGTTTTCCTAATATTGAACCAGCCCTGCATCCCTGGTATAAATCCTACTTGGTCATAGTGTACTATCCTGGGGGTGACTTTCTGTAATCTCATTGCTAATATCTTATTTAAAATTTTTGCATCAATATTCATTAAGGAAATTGGTCTATAGTTTTCTTTCTCTGTTTTCACCCTACCTGGTTTAGCTATCAGTACCATATCGGTCTCATAGAAGGAATTTGGTAGTATACCTTCTGTCCCTATTTTCTCAAATAGTTTGTATAATATTGGGATTAATTGTTCTTTGAATGTTTGGTAGAATTCACATGTAAATCCATCTGGCCCTGGAGATTTTTTCTTAGGAAGTTGGTTAATAGCTTGTTGTATTTCTTTTTCTAATATGGGGTCATTTAAATAATTTATTTCCTCTTCTGTTAAACTGGGCAATCTATATTTTTGTAGATATTCCTCCATTTCATTTAGATTATCAAATTTACTGGCATAAATTTGGGCAAAGTAACTCCTAATTATTGCTCTAATTTCGTCTTCATTGGAAGAAAGTTCTCCCTTATCATTCTTGAGACTAACAATTTGATTTTCCTCTTTCCTTTTTCTTATCAAATTAACTAAAGGCTTATCTATTTTGTTGGTTTTTTCGTAGAACCAACTCTTAGTTTTATTTATTAATTCAATAGTTTTCTTATTTTCAATTTTATTAATTTCTCCTTTTATTTTTAGAATTTCCAATTTGGTATTTAATTGAGGGTTTTTAATTTGTTCTTTTTCTAGTTTTTTTTTTTAATAATAAGCCCAATTTGTTGATCTTTTCTTCCTCTATTTTATGCAAGTAAGCATCTAGAGATATAAAATTGCCCCTTATAACCGCTTTGGCCGTATCCCACAATAAATGCTTCTTGATTTATTGGTTGGTCTTTTGTACCATGACCAACAGAGGAACTACAAGAAGTGAGCTCCATCCATATTGAAATTGTCCCTTGAGAAGCCAGAAGCCATAATGAAACTACAGCTGAATGGCAAGATGGCTCATGGGTTGCTTGGAGAGGCAAAGAAAAGAACTGGCAGTGATGATTTCATCATACACCCAAAACAACAAAATACATCACTCCACGGTCATCTCAACTTGCGGTGGCAAAAAAAATGCCAGGAGGCTAATTAAAGCTTAGATTGCATCTTTTGCCAAGGCTGAAGAAGACAGGAATTCTATGAAGAATGTGCAAAGCTACTCGAAGTCAAGTCCTCTCTGTCTCTTTCTCTTCTTTTTCTCTCTCTTCCCTCCCTCCTCCCTTTCTCTCTTTCCTCCCTCCTCTCTCTGTCTCTCTCTTTTTGTCTCTATCTCTCTCTCTTTGTTTCTCTCTCATTTTTTCCTTACCCTTCCCTCCTCTTTTTCTTTCTCTGTCCCATTCTCTCTCTCTCTCGCTCTCTCTTGTTCTTGCTCTCACTCTTACTGTGTCTCTATCTACCATTCATTTATCTATCTACACCTATCTATGTATATACTCAGTGACTTCAATGAAAAGATCCAAACCAACTCTGATTTAATAGGAAGGATCAAGATGAGAAGAATATGCTGACTCAGTTTGGAGGATTTTGGTGGGTTCTTCTAAGAATTTCTCTTTCTATCCTGTGCAACAGATGTTCATGCTGACTCAAAGTTACAATTATCTTCATGGTGGTCTTCTTACTTATGCCCCTCTTGGGGCCCACAAGGCGAGATGACCAAGCATCCCATGGAATGATGTTTCTTGTTGCCTTTGGATGCATGATGAGATGAGCTCTGCCAATGCCTTTGTCTCTTCAAGGAGGAGAAGAAGGAGAAGGATGTACAAGCTGCCCCTCCATTTAGCTGCAGCTTCCTCCCTAATTCTGGTTTCATTTCAAATGAGAGTATCAATATTGACAGGGTTCAGTTTCTCTAGCAATAATATATAAACAGATGAGTTGTCAGAGAAGGATTCCATATTTATAATAAATTAATGCACACAGGAAATTTAAAATTGTTTGACTCCATCCTTTTTTCTGCCATAGCATGCCTACAGAAGTACAAGTCTGAGGATTATCTGAGGTTCTTATTTTTTTCAAAGGTTGCCATGGCCAAAGAATTCATCACTAATGGCCAGCCTAGTTTTGGTATGCCTCCCTATACTCAGCTTGACTGGTCCTAAGACAGCATCTCCTACTAAGGAGCATAGTTTAAAAAAAGGCTTTCTAGGAGAGTAGAACTTACCAACCTACCTTCCTTGAGCCAATAAAGCTTTCAGGATCTTTCAGGTCACCACCATGATGCAAGAACACCAGAGAAGGACTTGGAGTACACACCAAAATGAAACAACTCTGGCCATCTATCTTTTTTCACTTAAGAATATTTTTCCATGCATGTAAAGATAGTTTTCAACATTTACTTTTATAAGATTTCGAGTTCCATTTTTTTTGTATTGCTGGGAAGAGTTAAGTCTGTCATAGTTGATCAGTGCACAATGTTGCTGTTACTGTGTACAATGTTCTCCTGGTTCTGCTCACTTCACTCAATATGAATTCATGTAAGTCTTTCCAGGTTTTTCTGAAATCCACCTACTCATCATATACCACAATTTGTTCAAACATTCCCACTTGGTGGACATACCCTCTATCTCCAATTCTTTTCCACCATGAAGAGAGCTGATATAAACACTTTTGCACACGTGTGGGTTCTAGCCATCTTTCTATAGTAATCTCTCTTAATCATCAACCAACAAGAATCTATTAAGAACCTGCTATGTGCTAGATAATGTGCTAGGGGATGGGGATACAAATTCAAATAATATAACAGTTTTTATTCAAAATGAACTCACATTGGAATGGAACAAGTAAATACAAAATACATACATATACAAATAGAAAATTAACAAATACACATGTAAAGTAGTTAAATAGAAGCTAGTTTATGAGAAAGAACATTTGGGAGGAACAGGAAAGGCTTAATGCCAGATTTATCTGCAAAAGGAGAGGGAGATTCTTTGAAGTGGATTTATGAAGAGAAAGCATTCCGGGAATGGAGTACAACCAGTGCAAAGGCATGAAGATGTAAGATGAAGTGTTGGGAGAAACAGAGAAAAGACCAGTTTGGTTGGATCCCAGAGTATGAAAAGGGGAGTAATGCCCAATAAAGCTAGAAAAGTTAGGTCCCAAACAAGTTGCACAGGGTTTTAAAACCTGAACAGTAGAGTTTATATTTTATTCTACATACTATAGGAATTCACTGGAGTTGGTTGAATAGAGTAGTCACATGGTCAGATCTGCACTCAAGAAAAATTACTTTGGCAGCAGTACATAGGATGGTTTGAAGTGAGGAGAGACTTGGGGCAGAGAGACTAATTAGGAGCTTGTTGGAATAAGATAGACGAGTGGTAATGAGGACCTGATCTAAAGTTGTAACCATGTGAGTGGAGAAAAAGTGTTGGATGAGACAGATGTTATGAAGACAGAAATAGCAGAATTTGGCAACTGACTGGATATGTGAAGTGAAAGAGAGCAAGTTGAGGAGAATGCTAAGATTACAAATTCAAGACACTTAATTGATGAGTTACTTCAGAAAAGGGAAGTTTAGAAGACGGAAAGGTTCAAGGGAAAAGATAAGTTTAGTTTTAGACATGTTGAATTTAAAATATCTCCAGGACATCCAGTTTGAAATATCAGAGGCAAATAGTGCTGGAAGCTCAGAAGAAAGACTCAGAAGAAAGACTGGATGGGAATACAGATCTGAGAATCATTGGCATAGGGATGCTAGTTAAACCCACAGGAGCTCATGTGTTTACTACTGAGACAGTGAGTAAAGAGGGAGAAGAAAAGAGAGCCCACAACAGACCCTTGACAAACACTTGTAGTTAAATGAGCATGCTGTAGATGATAAGCTAGCAGAGGAAACTGAGAAGGGGTAGTCAGACAGGAAGTAGGAGAACCAGGGGAGAGTAGTATCACAAAAACCTGGAAAAGAATGACTGTGCTATAAGAAAGGGTGGTCAATAACATCAAATGACGGTGGAGTCTTTAGGTCTAGACTTACCAAGGCTCTGTTGTGGGCCCTCTTCTTTCTCTATAATCTCCTTCTTGGTGTTTTCATCAACAATATGGCTACAGTTATCAAGATAACTTAAAAACCTATAATGCATCCCTAATCTCTCTCCTGAGATCTTGTCCATCATCTCTACCTAGATATACTGCAGAAATTTCAGACTCCACAAGTCCAAAGTAAACTCATTCAGCTCTCTCTTTCTTCTCCACTCAACCAAAACCTACTCTGCCTCTAAATATTAATATTTCTATCCATCTAGTCACCCAGATTCTCAACCTGGCAGTCAGACTTATCTCTTTCTCCTGAACCCCTCAACTAATCAGTTGCTGAATTTTGTTTATTTTAACTCAATAACATCTCTTGCATCTCTACTCAAATGGTTACCACCCTAGTTCAGGGACTCATCACCTCCTCTGAACTCATAATAGCTTCCTGTTCCTTATTTTCAATTCCTAGCCTCTCCAATCTATCCCCTGTGCCCAGTACAGTGCCTTGTAAACAGCAGGCATTTGAGAAATGCTCTTTGACTTGATGAGAATAAGAGTTAGACCAAATCAAGTTGGTATATACACACAAAATCTGTTTGGGAGGTGATTTCCATTTTGAAAGTCTCAAAAGATTGAGGGAAGTATACTGAATTGTTGGAGAAAAATAGGAACAGTATTTTTATTTCCCAAAAGGCAATCGGAAGGGCAGCAATAATCATTGACCCATGTGCCTATTTTCTCATTTCCATAAAATTTTTTTCAGAATGATCTCTACTCCATGTCTTGAGGGTATTCTTAATGAAACTCTAAGAGAACAAGTAGTCTTTCACTGATGATTTTCTATAGCAGACAAAATCTGCAAAATCATGCAACTGAATGAAAGGTGCCTCTCCACTGTGCTTATTGTTGATTAGAAAACAGAAATATTTGATGCAATGAAGGAAAAGGCACCCTTAAAGACTATTCTCCAGCAAGGCATATGCTACTATCGTACAAAATTCCTCAAGAGACGAGCAGCAGAAAAATTTGGCTCCATTACCATCTGATCGTCAACATCAAGTGGGGCATAAAGGAGGGAGAAATATTTCGAAAATCTTGTCCATATTGTTTGTTGTTAAGTTGTGTTTAGCCATGTCTGATTCTTCTTGAGTTTGGCGTTTTCTTAACAGAGATACTGGAGTGGTTTGCCGTTTCCTTCTCTAGCTCATTTAATAGATGAGGAAACTGAGGCAAATAGGATGGAGTGACTTGCCCTGGATCAGCTAGTAAATATCTGAGTTCAGATTTGAACTCAGAAGGAGAAATTTTCGTAATTCAGCGTCTGGCACCAGATCTACTTCAGCACCACCTAGCTGCCTGCAGTCTCTTCCATGGAAAAGAGTTGAACCGAATGAGAAGGCTTGAGCATATTTTGACCTCCTCAGTTGGAGGCAGGATTTCCATGCATTAGACTGTGGACACACAGAGATATTGAAGGATACCCCTGTTCTTTACCTACTTGATTGTAATCTCCTTGGGATCTGCAACTATGCCCAATTCCTGTATCATTCTGTCTCTTCCAGCACATAGGATGGAGTATTGCATATACATATTATATATATATATATGTATATAATATTACATATATTACCAGTGTAATTTTACTCATTGATATAAATATCAATTGATGTAAAGAATTCCTGGATGAGAAGTTCTGCCAATTCTGTGTCTAGCAAAGCAGAATACACCTTCTCTGAACTTCCAATTTTCAAGAGTTGCCTGGGCTACTGATATTTTCATCTATTTCCCAGGTCACGCAGTATGTGTCAGAGGCAGGATATGAACACAGTTCTCAGCCTGAATCTCTTTCCACTACTTTATGTTGCCTCTGGGTGTACATAGGGATCACTTTGAAATGGTTGTGAAATTTAATCAAATGGAATTCAAAGGCTATGAGAAAGATAAGAAAACTTGACATTTAAAAGGAGAGAAAGAACTTTGGAAGTGCCAGAAGGTGAATTTAACAGGAATTGCCTTCTCATCCATGGAAGGAAACAGAAGATCCTGCTCTTCTCTTCCCTTTGTGTCCAAGGCTACAATTAAATATTGCTGAGACAGGCTGATTTACAATGAAAATAGTTTACATTCCCCCAAAGTCAAAATTAAAAGAGAGTAAAATGACATAAATAGACCACTTCTTAACTTGAAGGCAATTCGTTTCATCCCAACCTTCAATTCTCTTGGTTATTAATCAGGAATTTATCCCTTATTAAAACCATATGTTTGAGTAGATGCGGACAAGCCAATGAACCAGTCTGTATTTGAGCTAACCCATCTGTCAAATGGGGCTCCAGGCCAGCCCCAGGAAAAATTATGAAGTAGACAAAGGTTGTTTTTGGCATCCCCCATCCGCCTCTTTCTTTCTGGGCCCCTTTTCCTCTAGTAATGCTCCCCCTCTCTTTAGCACCCAGAGACCCTCATGCTGTCCTGATCTTTCCTATAGTGTCAGGGAGGATAGTCACCCTTTGGGGAGTTTTGTGGCTTATGTACTCATGGGAACGTTTGCATTTTTACAAAGATTGAAGGGGGAGAGGGGGAAGGCAATGTTTGACTCAAAAGAATGAAGAAGCTTCTTAAGAGCTGGCATTGTGTCATTCTTTGTCTCTGTATCCCTAGCACAGTGCCTAGCACATAGTACAGAGGGTTTTGCTAAAGACTTGATCGATTCATTAATTGGTCCCAGGTTCTGACAAGCCATACCAATAAAACACAATACTTAAATAGGGATTTTTTAAACTGTCTTGATAAACCCCCTTGATTAAGGGGGACACGATCAGCAAATGCTACAATTTTTCATATTTTTTGTTCATTTTTTTCACTTATTTCTTAGACTTTTTAAATGACATCCTTCCCCCAAAATTTCCACATACAATCACAATGAAACCCTCCTTTCAAATATTTTAAACAGACTAGCAATCCCAAATCTGCCACTTAATGGTTGTGTGATCTTTGGAAAGGCACTTCCCTTTTCTGAGCCTCAGTTTCCTTTTCTGTCAAAGGAAAGAGTTGGATTAGATGATCTCAATGGTGCCTTCTACCTCTAAAGCCTGTTGTCGTTCTGTAATTTTTCAATCGTGTCCAACTCTTCATGACCCCTTTTGGAGTTTTCTTGGGAAAGATACTGGAATGATTTGTCATTTCCTTCTCTAACTCATTCTATAAATGAAGAAACTGAGGCAGGCAGGATGAAATGACTTGCCCAGGATCACACAGCTAGGATTGAGGCTGGATCTAAACTCAGGTCTTCTGACTCTAGACCTGGCAACTCTATCCACTTTAGTACCACCTAGTTGCCCTAACTCTAAAGTCTATAATCCTACAGTTTCATGGCATCATGGGGCCATGAAAAGGGACTTGAAGAAGACATGTGATCAAATCCTGGCCCGCCCATTAATTTCTTGTGTGAACTTAGAGAAATCACTTCTTTCTGGGCCTCAGTTTCCTCATTTGCAAAATGAGAGAATTAGACTAGCTGATCTGTTAGGTCTTTCTAATTCTGACATTCTGTGTTATAGGCACAGTTTGTCAAGTGTGTCGTAGTTAGGATTTTTTTTTCAGGTGCAGGTTGGACTCATTGGCTTCTGAGGTTCTTTTCAGTGCCAAGATTCCATGATTCCGGGAAATAAGCATATATCTTATAGTTGCATATTTACACATATTCTTGGTCCCAACAGAATGGAAGTTTCTTGAGGTCAGAGACTATTTCGTGGTAATCTTTGGATCCAAGGCACCTAGCACAGTCACTGACATTTTACAAATGCTTACTGGTTAGTTGACTGATTGATCTGTGAGCTTCCATTCTTGATATTTTTGTCCATAGTATTAGATCATGACCTAAACAATAGTGTCCTGGGACTAAGGCTCCAGGTAGATTCTCCAAGGAGGTAGATAACATAAGTAAAAGAACATGGAGTTTTTTGACCCGGTTCTAGTCAGCTCTACTATTAAATTGCTCTGTGACCTTAGGTCTTATCCCTTCTCTGGGCCTCAAGTTTCCTCCTCTGCCAAATGAGAGGGTTGGGTTAGCAAGGTTCGAAGGTCCCCGCCAGCTCTGACAGTCTATGATTCTAGGAATTTCTTATTTTGCCACAGGGGAAATGAAAACACTGTGAATCCAGAAGTGATTTGTTTGCCACTGAGAGGCCAAATGCCTCCAATGGCAGAAGGCCATGAGCCAAGTACTCTATTCCAGCCATTGCCACAAACTCGGCTTCAGTTCCGGCCTCAATCTCTCTGACTGGAAAATGAAACTAGAACATTCTTCCATTCCTCCCAAGACTGCTGTGTAGGGCGGGGAGCGGGGGAAGGCAGTTGAGTTCCATGTAAAGTATAGTGCAGAAAAAAAAAAGTCCTAGAAATATCTTTGTAAATGCAGCCACCAAAGAAATCAGGGATCAGGCCTCATTTACACAATTGCCTGGCGGGCACCACTCTGGGGCCAGTTGGCAAAAGAGCCAAGGATTGTCCTGCGGCTGATATGTCTTCTTGGTTCAGATATCAAAACTTCCCATAGAAATTTCTAACAGGAGACACTAAATAATAAAACTCAATGGGAGCTCCTTTTACAAAAGTTTATTAATGATTTTATTTTTTATACATGTATATTAACTTTTTAAATATACATTTCTTTATGAATCATGTTGGGAGAGAAAAATCAGAACAAAAGGGAAAACCACAAGAGAGAAAAAAATAGAAAAAAAGAAATGAACATAGCATGTGTTCAATACTAGGTCTTAATCTGAATCATCTCCCACAATTCTTCTACAATTCAAATAGCAATCTAATATTTAATTTTCTCAATAAAAGATACGATTAATCATATAGTTTTTGAATAATCATAGACAAGAAGAGATAGGTTAGAAACTTAAAGGCAGGAAAATATCCTGGTTTCTTAAGAGGGAAAAGGCATAGATTCCAGAAGGATATCAAGTAAACTTGGAATCCATCCCTACCAAAATTCTGGAATGGATTATTCAACAAGTGATTTGTGAGTACTTAAAAAAGAATGACAGTGACAAACAAAAATTAATGTGAGCTTGCTAAGAGATGCCCAAAGACACAAGATGTTTACTATTTGTGTGACCTGGGTCTTCATTTCCTCATGTGAAAAAATGAAGGGATTAAACTAAATGGTCTCTGAGGTCCATTTCAGCTTTGGTTCTATGACCTTATGTTCTTAAGAACAAGTCATACAAACATTATTTCCTTTTTTGATTGGCCTATTAGATTTTTTAATCAGAGAAATCCTATAAATAAGTCATAGCTTGATTTCAGAAAAACAATTGGTAAAAACATTGTTTTTGTGTAATATGTGAGCTATACAGTTAAATAGATTTGGAACTGGTTCAGCCTGGAAAGAAGTGTCTAGTGGAGTGTCACCAAGCTCTATCTCTGACTATAGATTAGTCAATATTCTTAATCAATTACTTGAATAAAGACATTCACTTGAAAAACATCTATTAAACACTTAGCCTGAAAGGTACTGTACTGATGTGGGAATACAAAAACAGATATAATAGAGACTCTTCTCTCAAGGAGCCTACAAACACAGGATTGGAAACTATATGTGTGTGTATGTTATTTAGCGTAAACCTGATCATGTTACTCCCCTAGTTAATAACACCCAATGGCTCTCTGTTGCCTTTGGGATCAAATATAGACTCATTTAGTCTTGAATATTTTTCCCAACCTGGCTCTAACATATCTTCATAGACTCACAATGTATTATTCCTTTTTGCTCATAATACACATACACATATATACATGTATATGTGTATATATATGTTCATATATTTATATATGTAAGAGGGAGAAAGTCCATTTGACTAGAACTTACATTATGTGGAAGGGCATATTATGAGAGAGAAATGGAAAACTAGGTTGGAACAAGAACATGGAAGTTCTCAAATGTCAATAACAGAAGTTGATACTTTATTCAGGAGGCAGTTGGGAACCCCTGGAATGATGTGATAAGAGTAATCCATGAGGAAGGTTATTTGAGCATCAATGGATTGTTGTTGTTCAGTCATGACTTACTCTTTGTTGAGTTTTTTCTTGACATATACTGGAGTGGTTTTGCCATTTCCTTCTCAAACTTATTTTCCAGATCAAGAAACCGAGGCAAATGTGGTGAAGTGATTTGCCCAGGGTTATTGAGCTAGTAAGTGTCTGAGGCCAGATTTGAACTTAGGAAGAGGAGTCTTCTTGACTCCAGGACCTCTGTCC
Organism: Myrmecobius fasciatus; assembly: GCA_023553655.1. NCBI lineage: Eukaryota > Metazoa > Chordata > Mammalia > Dasyuromorphia > Myrmecobiidae > Myrmecobius > Myrmecobius fasciatus. Next base: position 199,527 of record JAJPUD010002794.1, read on the forward strand.
ACTGCATCAAATAGCTGCTAGAAGGAAAACCAGTGGGCAAATAAGAAGAAAGGAGCACCTGAACTAAGGTGGTTTCAAAGGAATAGGTAAGAAAGAAGCCATGAAAATAGAATTAACAAGAAGTCAGCCCTGACCAGACTTAGGAGGAAGAGAGAGGGAAGAGACAAGAATGACTCAAAGCCAGTATGTGTAGGTGTGCATAGAACGCAGAATGGGAGTGCCAGCACCCCTTGGGAGAGCATTCTCGTTAGTTCTGCTCCTGAGAGTGAGGGTAGGAACCAAGATATGTGGATTTCCCCTGCCTTGAGATGTGCTTCCCCTTCTTGGAGACTTGGAGGTCTTAAAGCAGAAGCTGAACAACTACTTGCTTGGGACCTTATAGCAGGGATTTCTTTCAAATATGATTTGGGCTAGATGGCCACTAAAGTCCTTTCCAACTCTCCAATTTTGGAGATCTGTGGAAAATGATGAGTAGTTCTAGAATCATAGATTTAGAGCTAAAAGAGACCTTAGGTATCATTCAGTCCATCCAATTTGTTTTGCAGTGGAAACTGCAAACTGAGGCCCACAGTGGGAAATCACTTACTTGTGGGATCTTGTGGTAGAATTGGGATTTGAACCCAGGTCTTCTGAACTCGGATCCAGTATTCTTTCCACTACACATATTGAGCTTGCAATGGTAGCAGGATGTTCAAGCAGAGTTATCTAGCAGTAATAAATCTCAGATGAGGAGCCTAGCGAGAGGTTGGAAGGGTCATTTACACAGAAGTGATCACTGAAACTATGATTCCATAGATGAATTCTCCAAGGGAGAAAAGATAAGTGCATCAAAGGAAAGCCTTGGAGAATACCTACATTTAAAGCAGGGGAAAAGGATGAGGAACCAACCAAGGAGATAAAGAAAAATTGGGAAGTACTTGGTCAGTAAATATTTCTTAAGTGCCTACTATGTGCCAGGCATGGATATGCAAAGAAAGGCAAAAGATAGTTCCTGCACTCAAAGAGCTCACAGAGAGATCAATGTCACTGAAGCTAAGGAAAGAAAAGGGTATCAATCAAAGGAATAAAAAATGGGAATAAGCCTTCAACACCACAGGGGAGTCAAAGGGAATTATGAGAGAAAAAATGGATTTTTTTTAATCAGAAAGCCATTAGTGACATTGGGGAGTGTAGTTTCAATATGATGGTGGCATGGGAAGCTAGATAGTAATGGGATAACGAGAGAGTGGGTGGTAAGGAATCAAGTATAGACATCTCTAAAAGTCTGGCAGTGAAGGGGAGAAAACAAAAAGTTAAGACTATCACATGTGTGCCACATTTTCAGATGACACAAAGCAGAACAAGATAATTAATATAATAGACAACAGAACCAAGCTCCAAAATGTGATCAATAGGATGAAAGTAGGTCAAAATCAACTAGATGAACCTTTATGGGAATAAATATCATATCCTACATTTTGGTTAAAAACTGACCCAATGACATTAACAATTGCATAAGGGAAATGCTTAGGGAAATGATTTGGCAGTCATTCCCATGAAAAAGATCTTACCCTTTTAGTTGACCAAAAGCTCGATTTAGCCAAATAGCATTATGTGGCTGCTAACAAAGCTCACGAGAGCTTGGCGTGTGTAAATTGAAATATAGTGTGCCAGTCATGGGAAAGGAGTAGTCTGCCCTGATCAGATCACGTGGAGAGTATTGTGTTCAGTTCTGGGCATTACATTTTAGGGGGGCACATAACAACTGGAGTGCATCCAGAGGATGATTACCCAAGGATGATGATGATAAGGGGGCCTGGAAAATAGATGGCCCAGTCTGAAATAATTTTTTAACAATCAGACAACCTGGTGAATAGCTAGTAATTTTCTAGTTCTATAATGAGGATAAACAAACTCATGTTCTCTGTATGACAGCCATCAGCGATGTTAGCAGGCTTTAAGTGGGGGGAAAGTATGGCAATTGGAGAGGAAACAAGGGATACAGGGGAGTTACTGGAATTTCAGAAGATCCTAGAGTAAAAAAATATCTCTTTTTATGCTCATCACTGCCTCCCCATACTGAATGTCTGAAGAGCCACTACACAAGCTAATGAGCTGGGTCAATTAATTGCTAATCATTGATTCCCCTCTTAAGAATTTGCTGAACTTATCCTCTTTTAATTCACTCTCAAACTTCACATGTTAAATTAATGGTATTGTCACTGCATTAAATATGAAAAACATGAGAGGCCAGAAAAATTAAACTGAAATGAACAAGTATAATTTCATCTGATTAGCTACATGGAAAACAGTGAGAACAGTGGATTCTGTTGTTCTAGAAATCTTAGAAATTATAGACAGGAAAAGGGCATCTAGTCTATTCATAAAGAGATTTTTGGAGAATGATTTGTACACGATTGTCCTAAATAGCGGTTTCCTATTATCAAATTATTTTAGAGATGAAGTGTCTACAGAGCACTCTATGAATGGATACACTCCTAACAATAATTATTTTTGGACTAGATCTGTGATTTCTTTGGTGTCCAGAGCTCCCAGTAAGGAACTTCCTTTACCAATGTAGGTCTGCTTCTTCTTGGCCACTTAGAAATTTGGGGTGCTGAGAAATTGTCTGACTTTTCCAAAATCTTATGTGTCAGAGATAGAATTTGAAGCAGATCTTCTTAACTTCCAGAAAGTCTCTCTTTCCAGTATATCTCAGCTAACCAGAAGTAGCAGCAGCAGCAGCAGCAGCAGCAGCAACAACAACAACAGCAGCATTGCACATTTATATAGCACTTACAGAGTTTGTAAAATATTTTACAAACATTAACTTATATGAACTTCACAACAACACTTTTGTGGGAGAGACTGTTATTATCCCCATTTTACACTTGAGGAAACTTAGGCTTGAAAAAATTAAATGACTTGTTCAGGTTAATATTGGTAATAAAGGGCTTTCTGAGGTTGGCTCTCTATCTACTATGTCATTCATCCTCAGGGTCATTAGTATCATTATTTTGTTCTCTTCTTTTTTGTTGGAGTTCAGAGAGAAATGGTCCTGGGACAAGGACTCATCATTCTTTTGTGTTGAATGTTTTGCATACTATTTACAAGTGGATACAATGCCTGCGTTTCATATTTGAACAAAAAATATTGGGAGGTAAGCTCATCTTCTATAGGCTCAATGAAAACAACTCAGATACAACTCCAGTAGCAAAGAATATGACAGGGATGATACATTCCTCTTCCTATTACCACATGGTTTTGATTCCTTTTGCTAAATCTCTGTTTTTTGAAAGCATTTCATTCCCATGTAATTTGGAACTTGTGACTATCCCATATGGCTACATCTCTTTAAAATATTGTTCTCTAATTTTTATGGATCAGTGGGTTAAGTCCAGTTGACTGTGGGCAACAATTCTGTTTGTGATCATGGTCCAGTTCCAGCTCATTTTCATGGTTGAGTTCTCAGAGCTATTCGAGATCAGTATTTGTAATAACAGGAATTATCATTTTTAGTTTATGAAAGATAGCAAACGCCTGGTGTCTAATTCTACTCATTGGGTCATATATTGCTAGGTTTTAGGTAGATACTAAATTATTGCAGCCTGAAGTGATGTATTGTGCAGTCTTTACTGTTATCTGATGTAATCCACATTGAAAAATAAATCAGGGATCCTTAAGGATAAGCTGTCTGTAATTTCTGGTAGTGATGAGCTGGTCCTGAATTGCCATCATAAATTCCTTTGTTTCCACAAATGAATCTATCTTTGTGATAGGGTCATTTGTTCAACACTTCTTTGTTAATATATTTTGGCTGAATTTATGTGGATGCCATTCATAGAAGGTTTTTTGATGCTACTCTTGGATCTTAGTTAGGATCTTTAGGTGGTGCAGTGGAGAGAATACTGGATCTGGAAGATCTCAGTTCAAGTCCAGCCTCAAAAATTTCCTAACTGTGTGGCCATGGGAATTCACTTTACTTTTATTTATTTGCCTCGGTTTCCCCATCTGTAAAATGGGGATAATAATAGCACCTACCTCCTGAGGTGTTTATGAGGATCAAATGCGATAATATTTGTAAAGTGCTTAGTAGAGTACCTAGCACACAGTAGGTGTTAACTGTTATTATTAGTAGTATCAACTGTTCTATAAGCTCTATAACCACTTTCGGTTGTGTTTGAAAAATTCAATGGCACATACCCATTTTTAGCCTTTACTATTGTTTAGATAACTGATGTTTTCTTGTTCCAAAATGATTTTTGTAAGGCTTTCGGCTATTTATCATGTGTTCTGAGAATGCTTATTAATCCTCTTCCTTCACTAGTAGGCTGAATACTAAATCATGAATTCTTTAGCCACGAACAATCCATGAAACAAAGAAAAGTCCAAATTGATTCTCAGGCCTATGCAACCAGTTCAGCTGTTGTAGTGATGGTGGCATAAAATGGCATCAAAGGATGCAAAGGATCCCCTGGGGTTTAGACCATCTTACAAACATTCATTTAGTTTTTGTTACTCTGAATAGAAGTCTAATAAATTGACATTGGCCAGATCTTCCTCTAGATCGCATTCACTACTCTGAGGTGTCCCTCAAGGCTTTGTCATGGATCCTCTTTTTCTGTCCCTTTAATATACTCTCTTCTTTGATCTGAGTGAGTAGTAACAATGGGTTCAATGATCATGTCTACACAGATGACATACACAGTCTTAATCTCTTTACTGAACTATGGCCACTCCAACTGACTCCTTGACATACGAATCTCGTGATCTACCTTTCCACCTTAAGCCTCCCTTCTTCCTAACTTTCCTATTACTATCAAGGGTACCACCATCACCATTATCCTACCAGGCACCCAGATTCACAACTTCAGTGTTTTTATTGACTTCTTGCTCATACTCATCACACCATACACATCACATCTATTGTCATGTTATGTCTTTTCTATAAACCACTTCTTTCCATTCACATAGCTACCACTCTAGTGTGAGCCCTCATCATCTCACACTGAATTATTGCAATAGCCTTCTAATTAGTCTCTCTATCTTGTTTCTCTCCACTCCAGTCCATTTTCCATTTAGTTGCCATAGTGATCTTCCTAAAGCTATCTGACAACATCACCCACCCTACTCAGTAAACTCAAGAGGCTACATATTGCCTACAGAATAAAACATAACATCCTCTGTTTTGCTTTTAAGGTACTTCACAAATTAGCCCCTTTCTACCATTCCAGTCTATTCATATTTTACTCCCCTTTGTGTATTCTATAATCCATCTGCACTGGTCTTCTTGATGGTCTTCACAAATGACATCCCATCTCCTAACTCCATTCCTTTTCATTAGCTGTCTCTTATGTCCACAATGTTCTTCAGTTCAAATTCTAAATTATTCAGAAAATCTTTTCCAGTCTTTTCTCCCATCCCAAATGCTACTACCTTCCCCCTGGATTTACCTTTCATAAATGTTGTATATATCACATATGCACAGGTTAGTGACATGCTACCTCCCCATTACAATGTGAATTCTTTGAGGGCAGGGAACATATATTTGCCTTTCTTTGTAAACACAGCTCTTAGCACAGCACCTGGCACACTATAAGCAATGAATAATTGCTTGTTGGTTTATTGACTATTTGACTGACATGCTGTTAAATAATCGAAAGTAGATTAACATTGCCATTCACAAACCCCAAAACACAAAGAACTTACAGCTTAATAGAAGGGTGTCTCATAGATCCTCATTGGAAAGAAGGGTCAAAGGGTTATCACAGTTGGTTAATAAGAACTACCATTTCCTAGAATACTTGATCATCTCAACTTGCAGCTCTCATAATGGGTGTATCCAAAAAGACTACCATGAAAATGACTTCAGATTATGTGCCCACATCTTTGGAAAAGATGAGGAGGCAAAAATTTCCCATAAACAATGTGACATGTTGTGTTTGTGTGTGTGTGTGTGTATGTGTGTGTGTGTACCAGTCTCTATACACATATATTTACACACATATACTTATATATACATATACACATAGATTTTCATACACACATATGTGTTAGAAATTTTGAGATTAGAAATGAATGAGTTCAAAAGGTAGTTTAAAAATCATATGCCTATAGATGATGATGATGATGATGATGATGATGATGATAATACTGATGATATTTGACACAAAGGAATTGGTGAAGTTGGTTTTATCATGTATCCAAAGGCAATAAGAAACATCATTTCATGGAACATTCAGTTATCTCATTATTACAGTGCTCATGATAAGTATTGTAAAAAGACCGCCAGAAAAAATAATAGCAGCTTATGCATGAATATCTGTTGTAGGGTATGAGAAGGTACAGAAATTCTATTAAAAACACAAGACCTTCACATTAAATCAACATGTGCTTTGATATTCAACTGTTTCACTGACAAGATAGAAATAGACAAGGTCAGCAAAAATGTTAGAAAATCCAATGGGTCAGGATTAGTAAATAGAGAATCCAAATTCTTATAACTTCCCAGAAGTCTCATGAACACACATCACAAAGACTTTTTAAAGTATTTTTTGGTGAGGCAATTGTGGTTAAGTGATTTGCCTAAGGTCACATAGCTAGTAAGTATTAAGGGTCTGAGACTGGATTAGAAGTCAGGTCCTCCTGACTTTAGGGCAGGTATTCTATCCACTGTACCATGTTGCTGCCCCTTCAGCCTCTTTTTGAGAAAAAAAAATTAGTCTGAAGGCATTTGACAGGCACGAAATTTACCAAAAAATTAAATAGATTATTTTCTAATGGTCAGGAAACAGCTTAATAACAATGTTGGAATTATTCCTGAATCAATTGTGCATAATCAGAGGACAGACTTATTAGAACAAGGATAAAAATTAATATAAAGCTAGAAGAAATATGTAATGTTCAATTAGAAAAATCTCAACTTGATCAATTTAAATAACTTATTAATCTCAAAAATATTTGCATGAAGGAAAGGAAGGACATCAAATCTGATTATAAGAGTTTCATACAAGTTTAATCAACATAAACCAAGTGCTATAATGAAGAGATTCAAAGAGCCTAAAAAGTGCCTTTGTTAGCAAAACTTCACTTACTTGCCAAGTGAAGAAAGATGATGAAAAGGGCAATAATAAGTTTAGGAAATAAATTCATTTATCAAATCTACAAAGAAGTATGGTAGAAGATTAAGAACAATATTGCATCATAAAACAGATTAACACTTAAGTAAAGCTTGATGATAGATCCAACCAAGCAGGATCATTCTAAGGGTATTTAGTTGAAAGGACAACAGATAAATGATGGAAAAAATCTACAAAATACTTATGACAAACTACTTTCACTATCAAAGACAATGGAGCCACAACATTTGGACTCTAACATCATAATTCAAATGTCCTTCAAGAGGAGTTAAAAAAGAACACTTTTGAGAATGAAATTGGGAAATACAGCTGGATTAGACTAAATGTACACAGAGCATGTCCATACAGAAGGTAACACAATTGGGAGTGATTCTCCAGGTAGCTAAAGGAAGGAAAGGTAGCAGTGCGTAAAAAAAGTCAGAAATTATTACCAAAAAAGATGACAAAAAGAACATCAACGATGCAGGATTTAGATTTGGAGAACTTGGCTTTGGATCCCAATTTTATCACTCACCCAGAATAAATCACTTTACTGCTCTGGACCTCATTTTCCTCATCTATAAAAGGAGTGATTTGGACTAGATGACCTCTAATATCACTTCCATTTCTAAATCTCTGATCCTCTGATCCTATCAGCCTATACACCAACTTTCCCATCCACATAAAATATTATCTATACACACATCAGAGAAATCCTCAATGAGGGTATTCAAGGAGAATATTCAGGTTTTAGCAAGGAATGTTCCACAGTAGATCATATCTTTACCATCATATGTGCATGTAAATAATATAAGATTCCACTGTACCTATTGTTTGTTGGCTATAAAAAAGCATTTGGCTCAATAGAACAAAACTCCACTTTAAGAGTGTCTCTTATGCATAGGTCAAAATTATTCAAGCTTGAATGAAAAAAATATAACAGAGATCACCATAATCAATGCACTAATCAGTCAAAAATAAAACAGAAAAACACATACTTGGGAAAGGTCTTTGCCACCATTATAGAAAATATATAGCACAGAATCTGTTTTTTTTTTATTTTAATTTTATTTTTTCTCAATTACATGTAAACAAAAAACTTAATATTTGGTTTTTTTAAAATTTTGGGTTCCAAGTTTTCTCCTTCCCTCCCTCTCTTTTCCTCTCAAAAAGAAGGCAAACAATTTGATACAGATTATAATATGTATTCATGCAAAATATTTACATGTTGTATGTTGTAAAGGAAAACACAGATTTAAAAATCTAAGAATAGTAGTTTTTTAAGTACACTTTACTTTGCATTCATGTACCATTAGTTCTTCTTCTAGAGGTAGATAGCATTTTTCATCATAAGTCCTTCTGAATTGTTTTATTCACAGTTGATCATCTTACAATATTGTCACTATATACAATGTTCTCCTGGTTCTGTTTGTTTCATTTTGTACCAACTCATGTAAGTCTTTACAAGTTTTTCTAAAAGTATCCTGCTCATCAATTCTTACAGAATAATAGTATTCCATTACAACCTTTTGAGCCACTCCCCAATTGATGGGCATCTCCTCAATGTCCAATTTTTTGCCACTATAAAAAAGATGTTTTATTTTTGTACATATAAGTCCTTTTCCTTTTTGCTCTTTGGCATACAGACCCAGTAGTGGTATTGCTGGATCAGAGTATGCACAGTTTTATAGTCCTTTGAGCATAGTTCCAAATTGTTCTCCAGAATGGTTGGATTAGTTCATTATTCCACCAACAGTACATTAGAGTCTCAATTTTCCACATCCCCTCAAACATTGGTCACTTTTCTTTTTTGTCATATTAGCCAACCTGATAGGAAATAGCACCTCGTATTTGTTTTAATTTGCCTTTTTCCAGAGTCTAAGTTTTGAAAAAAGATTCCATATATATGATAAGATCCACAAAATGCTCTGGTTTGTGGAAAATGTTGTGCCAATTACATCAAGCACTGGGATATTATGTAACTATCTCAGAGAAATACATAATTATTCAAAAGAGTTTGTTCTTTTTCAAAAGAATTTGTTCTAATCATCTATATGGGGAAAGTCAAGAAGCTGAATAATGGTTATTGTCCAAATTATTATATGAAATTGGATGGATTACCATCTTATCCTTAAGTATGAGTATATTTATCTTAGACAGACACTGTAAATGGACAGTATTTTGGACAATAAATTGAACAGAAGAGTAGGCTATGTTGCCTTTAGGATATTGTACAATATTTTTAATTACCTCAAACTTCTCTCTGAAACAGAAACTCATCTTCACAACCAATATTCTAACACTGTTTTATATGGCCATGAGTCACAGAACATTACAGTTTACAAAGAATTGAAAATTAGTTTCACCCAGAAGACAACAGGGAGGCACAAGATGGGCATGTACAGGCTGCAACATCTTACAAACAAGGAACTAGAAGGAAGAAATAAAATAAGATAAAATATGTCATCAGAGAAAGATATAAGCAAAACAAGGTAGATTGATCATATGGGTAGAGCAAGGGATAATCAATGAATAGTATATGTGCCCCACTGATTGTTTTTGTAGTTGTTCATTGTCTTCATTTTCAAAGAGGAACAATGACATAATGGGGTGATGCCTTGACTCATTCATGAAATGGATTTAAATGAGACACAGTTGCACAAAGTCCTCAGCCTCACTCCCTTCCAGAGCCATTGAAATCCAGTACTAAGACAAAAATCAAGATGACTGACAATGGTCCAGGATACAGTGGATGACTTTGGTATCTTTGATGTCTGACCAAGCTCTAAATGCTCCACATCTCTGGCTTTAGAGCCACCCTCATCATGGCTGTTGGAACAAATTATTCTCATCTGCCCATTCTACCAGGGGAAGTTTTCATGTGCTTAGGGCAAGACATTCCCCTGACTCACTGATAGGTTTGAGGCCTGTTGATTATCCTCAACCTGGTTTAGTCCACTTTCAGGGATGGTTTTCTGGGATGTGGCTGCTGCTCATGTTACAACTTCTTGGACCTGAAGGTGAGAGTTAGGTAAAAGATGGACACCAATGGTGGATGAACAGCCCTGCAAAGGGCTTTGCATTCCCCCATACCAGAGGTGCTATTCCTTCTTGGACACCCCATACTCACTGCTACCATTGCAAATAAGAAAGACCTTGGGCATGTTGGCTGGACCCCTCTGACAAACTTATGCTATAACACTGAAATTTTACCAGATGGGCAGCCATGTATGGTCATAACCTGTTTGATTGAAATACTTGGATTTGTCAAATGTAACGGAGTGGTTTTACCTCTGAATGGAGCATAGTATTAGGTGGACTTATTCTGAAAAAATCTGAGAGGTTAGATACATCAAGAAGATAAAGGAACATAAAATGAACATTTTGAGGATTTCATAGATTCATGAAATGTCAAGGCTCAAAGGGACATCTCAGAGGCAATGGAAAATGACCTTCAGATGAAGTCAGGAAATGACTGAGCCTGATTTAGTATACATAAAAGTAATCCATTTTATAAGTGATGTGAATATGAAGACACTGAGGATTTGCTTTCCAAGCTATTCAAAGAGGAGGAAAGATCAAAATAATGGGGGCAAATTAATGATAGTATTACTACTTAATAAGATAACCAAATTGGCATCAACTACTACTGATACTTATTACTTTTTCATCTTTAGAAAGTCATAATGAGAATAATCTCGCTAGAACTAGGAGAGTGAGACAGGCAAGCTTTCCCACTATTCTACTCATTTGTAGAGCTCATCTTATCACTTGATTCAGCTCTTTGCTGATGCTCCCCAAATGCCTGTCTCCAGATCTGATCTTAAACAAAGTTCTATGTTCATATTTCCTTTTGTGCACAGGATATTGACACTTGAATGTCCCACCATCACTCAACTTAACCCTAACTGAACTCATCGCCTTCATCCTTCAACAGACTTCTGGCAATGGCACCACCATGGCACCAATGGCACCAAGCTCAAGATCTTTAAGTCATCTTTCCCTTCTTTTTCTTCTTTGCATTCACATATGGATTGGAGCAAATGATTTCAGAGGTTCCTTCCAACCCTAAGATCCTATAAGTCAGTTATCTATCAAGTCCTATAATTCTCTCATTGAAGTAACTCTTGTATCTGTTTCCTCATTTCCATTCTCACTGCTCCCACCCTAGTCCATCCCCTCATGCTTGAACTACTATACTAGGTTCCAGCTGTTCTCCTTGACTCAAATAATTTCCCTTGCTAAATTATTCTTCCTAAAAACATCCATGCCATGTCATTATCCTTCCCCAAACCTGACAATGAATCACTATTGTCTATTAGATAAAGCTCAGTCTTTTCATCAAGATCTTTCATAATCTGGTTTCACTTAATCTACCCAATTTGTATTTGCACAATCTGTCTGGACTATACTCCTTTATGCACCCAAATAAATTGCTCCTTTAAGAGGAAGCTAACCTGAATCCCTACTTGGGAGTACTTGGGCTAAAATCTGAGGGGAAGGTGGGGAACATAATAGCAAGTCTTGAGAGAGGAATGGGGAACCAAGTCCCTGATTAATTTGGTGTTACTCAAATTTTCTTTCCTTTATTTCCTGATTGCTTATACAATTTGTTATTTGCCATTGGAATTGTGAGATTTAACCCCTTGGAGTTTGAGATTTCTTGTTGTTGTTTTAACCCTAAAGATAATATATGGATTCTTTCTATTGATATTTTGTTTTCTATGTTCAAAAGTTCTGGGCAGTTGTCTTGCATTATAGTGTTCAGACTTTTTGACTTGTGTTCTCCGGGAATTCTATGCACCTTAAGTTTTCTCTATGCATCCTGTTTTTGCTATACAAGAAAAATACGTTAATTTCAAATTAATTTTTTGTGTAGCTATCAGGAATTCTTTTAATTTTATTGATTCCCTTCTTCCAGATTGCCATTACTTCAGTATATTGTTTTCTCAACGAGCTGTTCTTGCTTTCACTTCTTTTTGTCATCTCTTTCACTGGTCACCATGGATTCAGGTTTTTCTGTTGTGCTGTGCAGACCATAAATACTGCTACTGGTTCTCTTCTAAATTCTTCTGTCAAAGTTCTGATTTGACATTTTTTTAATCATTCTGGAACATCCCACTACAGTTCGATGTTCTCTTGGGAATACACAGGGTTCTTTGTTTTGTCAGGTAGTGATTCATTATCCTTTGTCTTTCAATATTTATTTAGATATCCTTGAAATCTTTATAAGTCTTATTACTTATGTTCTCTTCTGATTTTAGTACCTTGACTATTGATTTATCTGCTTGTGTTCTAATTTTTTAACTTTTTTCTTCCTCCTGATATCTTTGGTGACTTTAGGGTTTTTTTTCTGTTTCCTTGCAAATCTCTGTCTGGATCCTTTGCTTTTGATGGTGAGTTTATTTTTTCTTATCATTAGTGTTTTATTTTTCCAAATACATATAAAGATAGTTTTTAACATTCATTTTGTAAAACTTTGCATTCCAGATTTTTCTCCCTTTCTCTCTCCCCTCCCAAAGACAGCAAACAATCTGATATAGGTTACATATGTGCAATCCTTTTAAACATATTTCCATATTTGTCATGTTGTGCAAGAAAAATCAGACCAAAAAGAAAAAAAAAACATGAGAAAGAAAAAACAAACAAACAAAAAGGTGAAAATACTGTGCTTTGATCCACATTCAATCTCCATAGTTCTCTCTCTGGATGTGACTGCCATTTTCTATCCCAAGTCTATTAGAATGGCCTTGAATTATCTCATTGTTGAGAAGAGCCAAGTCCCTCACAGTTGATCATTACATAATCTTGTTACTGTGGACAATGTTCTCCTGGTTCTGCTCACTTCACTCAGAATCAGTTCATGTAGATCTTTCTAGGCTATTCTGAAATCAGCTTGCCCATCATTTCTCATAGAAAAACAATATTTCATTATTTTCATACACCATAACTTACTTAGCCATTCTCCAATTGATGGACATCCATCCACTCAATTTCCAGTTCCTTGTGATTGTGAATTCAACTCTTAGTCTGGTTCTGAGAACTATTTCAGCTTTCTCCCCCATTGGGAAATTCACTTTTCTCTTGCCTCTGTCACTTCCCCAAGTAACTTCTCCAGGGATAGAACTCATTCCAGTTGTGTGCCAGTCTCCTTTCTTACAGGTTGGGTGCACGACATCCCTTCTCTCAGTTCTCATCTTTAGTTCTCTGGTCTGAGTTTGTCTACTGCTTTTTGAAAGCTTGGGGAAGGGTGATGGAGTGGATGTTCTGAATTGAGTTACTACTGCTTTAGGGGTTCCCTGAACTAGGGATCATACTAGGAATAGTGTCCTCTTATACCTCCACCATTTCCATATGTGTCTGTACAAAGGTGAGGTGCATTGCTTGTTGCAACAGATTAATGGGGTGAGGGCAGGGGCAACATGTCGGCAGAGACTTCAGGAGTAAGGAAAATTCCTGAGTGAGTCCTAGAGGATAAGCAGATGGGTCAGTTTAGGCACCCTGCCAGAGGGAGTAGCTAGTGGGAGAGGGGATGCTGAAAGTCCATCAGGAATTACCATTCTCTGCTATTAATTCATAAAGTTGTTACCTTGTTTAGCTTCATGGTTTGTTGTCCTTTAGAGCTGGCTGTAATTGTTCTATCTATGGTGCATAATTCTTCTTTTGGGAGTTACCTGAGAGTTAGTGAGGAATGAGGAAAATGTCTAGTCAGTCCTCCATCTCACTGGGCTTATTGATCTCCAGTCTTTCTCCATTTTAATCCATATTGAACACCACCCTTATATTAATCTCATCAAGTTTAAGGTCATTGCCACATGAAGCTATGTTTCTTTCTTTTAAAAACTAATTAATATTTTATTTCTGGCTTTTGTTTTTACAACTTGGCCATTTCCAAATACATCACACATTTCCACCATCATTTAGTGTAGTTTCCCTACTAATAAAGAAAAACAATCAATATAGTATTCAGATCTGATAATGTATTCAACATTGTGCTCCCATAGTCCTATTATCTCCAAGGAATGGAGGGGAGTTCATGTGGTGCTAAATCTCTGGCCAAAGCACAAGTAGCCAGGAGAATACTTTGCTCTTTCAGGGAATGAGGAGAACCCATGGAGCTATCCAATTAAAAGCAGATCCGTTGAAGTTCTGATAAGAATCCCCTGAAGATCGATCATTATCTTAATTTTTTTTTAAAATGGTGTCATAAGAAATGAATATTGTCCTTATTTAATGTTCTCTTCAAGGATCTGCTAGATGATATTGTTATGCTGAAGATAATTTGATGATTCCTCAGGTGTAAGTTGCTTCTAAATATTTCTCTCAAGCTTCATGTTATTACTTAGGTCCTGGGTAGGCAGAAGACTTGTGTATGTTGGCATTAATCAATTCATAATAGTGATAGATTGAGAAAGCCTGACTCATGGAGCTCAAGAAGGAGCAACTAATTTTTCTGTCCCCAGATGTCCTTTTATTTCTTATCTGAGTGCCTTTGAGAGCCCCCTTTTTTCTAAATAGATCTGAAGAGTTTTTGTTGGTTTCTATCTGGAGATGTCAATGCCTTTAATAATGTCTTTTCAAGTTGGCATTGCAGTTAATACTAATGCTTAGGAGAATGTGGAGTCTGACATATATACACATACTCTCCTTTTCACTAAGAAAAGCTTAATTGAAGTTAAGATATTTAATCATGTAAATACATCTGATCCAGAACACTGAACATGGCCCTTAGACAGCCAAGAGTCCGACTGCAATATCAATAGGTGACATATTTCAACCAGTAGCTGAGTTTGGAGAGCATTCACCTTTCCTTCTCTTAATTTTTCACTTCTTATCAGTTACTGAAAAATAGATAAGAACTATGGAGGATTGGGCCATGTAACACAAAGAAGGATTATTTAACTCAAAAGACAGAAGGTGGTGGAGCCAAGATGGCAGAATAAAGGAAGGAACTTTCCTGAGCTCTCTCTGAAACCTTTACAAATACCTTTAAATAATGACTCTAAACAAAGTCTAGAGGGCAACTAGATTGTCCAGTAGATAGAGCACCAGCCCTGAAGTTAGGAGGACCTGAGTTCAAATCTGATCTCACACACTTAACACTTCCTAGCTGTGTGATCCTGGGCAGGTCAATTAACCCCAATTGCCTCAGCAAAAACAAAACAAAACAAAACAAAAAACAGAAACAAACAAATTCTAGAGTAGCAGAACCCATAAAAAGATGGAGTGAAAAAATTTTCCAGCCCAAGACAACTTAGAAGGTCAGGACCAGATCTGTTGCACCAGGGTAAGACAAGAGCACAAACTAGGCAAGCACAGACCTGGTTCCAAAAAACCAGTAGCAAATCTAGGAGTGACTGAGTCAGTAGCAGCAGATAGTTTCTAGACTTCTCAGTCTAGAGCTCATAAGGGTATCAGACAATAGGTAAGAAGGAGATTTAGAGGGGCCCCTTTGCTGGCACCAGAGGCAGGACTCTCTTGCATTGCCTATATTTAGATAGATGGCAGTCCTAAGTCTTAGTCCCAGCATGAGGAGGAGCAGCCACAGGGGACTAGGGACCTGGTCACAGTTCCAGGGTTGAAAAGTTATGGTTGCGGGCAGCTAGGTGGCGCAGTGGATAGAGCACCAAACCTGAAGTCAGGAGGACCTGAGTTCAAATGTGATCTCAGACACTTAATATTCCCTAGCTGTGTGACCCTGGGCACCCCAATTGCCTCAGCAAAAAAAAAAAAAAAAAAAAAAAAAAAGAAAAGTTATGGTTGCTCACAAACCAGTGCAGTACAGGAAAGTAGTAAACGTACCTCTCCCTAGATCATACCACCTTGGAAAATTAAAAAACTTGGGGCAGTTAGGCTGCACAATGGATAGAGCCTGTGCTCTATCCTGAAGTCAGGAGGATCTGAGTTCAAACTTCATCTCAAACACATATCACTTCCTAGCTGTGTGACCCTGGGCAAGTCACTTAACCCCAAATTACTCAGTAAAAAAAATCATAAACTTATAGGTCCCACAATTACCTCTGCAAACAGCTGCACAAAAAATCTGAAGCTTAGGACAGTGTGCTCTTCACTTGGAAAGTAGGACCCCACTTTATAATAAGAGGTAAAAGTAAAGAAATAATCTTGAAAATGAGCAAACAACAGAAAAAAATTCTGATCATGGAAAGTTACTGTGGTGACAAGGAAGATGAAAACACATATTCAGAAGAAGACCTTAAAGTCAAAATTACTGCACTCACAGCCTCAAAAAAATATGAATTGGTTTAATACCATGGATTAGCTTAAAGAGGATTTTAAAAATCAAGTAAGAGAAGTAGAGGAAAAATTGGGAAGAAAAATGAGAATCATAAAAATCATGAAAAGGAATCAAAAGCTTGGTAAAGGAGGCACTAAAATACTGAAGAAAATAACATCTTAAAAACCAGGATAGGTCAAATGCCTTAAAAAGTAGAATTGGCCAAATGGAAAAGGAGGTATGATTTGCTCACTGAAGAAAATAATTCCTTAAATGTTAGAACTAGACAAGTGGAAGCTAATGACTTTATGAGACATCAAGAAAAAAATCAAACAAAATTAAAGAATGAAAAAATAGAAGAAAATGTGAAAAAGAAGAAAATATGAAATATCTCATTAGAAAAATAAGTGACCTGGAAAATAGATTCAGGAGAGAGAATTTAAGAATTGGACTACCTGAAAGCCATGATCAAAAAAAGAGCCTAGACATCATCTTTCAAGAAAGTATCAAGGAAAAGTGCCCTGATATTCTAGAACCAGAGGATAAAATAGAAATTGAAAGAATCTACCAGTTGCCTTCTGAAAGATAATCCCAAATGAAAACACCCAAGAATTTGGGACCTCCAGACCTCCGAATCAAGGAGAAAATATTGCAAGCAGCCAAAAAAGAAGCAATTCAAATATCTCAGAGTTACAGTCAGCATAAGACGAGATTTAGCAGCTTCTACATTAAAGGATTGGAGGGCTTGGAAAATAATATTCTAGAAGGCAAAAGAGTTATGGTTACAACCAAGAATCACCTACCCAAAAAAACTGAGTATAATCTTTTAGGGAGAAAATTTATTTTCAATGAAATAGAGAACTGGATGAAAAGACCAGAACTGAATAGAAAATTTGACTTTCAAATATGAAATTCAAGAGAAGCATAAAAAAGGTAAACAGGAAAAAAATCATAAGGGATTTTATAAGGTTAAACTGTTTATATTTCTACATGGGAAAATTACATTCATATTTCTCATTACTAAGGCAATTAGAAGGAGTATACACAGACAGAAAGCAGAGGTATGAGTTGAATGTGATGGTATGATTATCTAAAAAAAATTAAAGGGACCAAAAGGAAGAATGCACTGGGAGAAGGGAAGAGGGGAAATTAGAATGGGATAAATTATCTGAAATAAAAGAGATTTTACAGTGGAAGGGGAGCGGGGGCACATGAACCTTATTCTCATCAGACTTGCCTCAAAGAGGGAATATTTTTTTTTTTAAATTTGCAAAACATATGTATGGGTAATTCTTCAACATTAACCCTTACAAACCTTTCTGTTACAAAATTTTCCCCCCTACTCCCCACCCCACCTCTAGATGGCAGGATATCCACTACATGTTAATTATGTTAAAATACTTGACAAATCGAATATATGTATACATATTTCCACACTTATCATTGTTGTGCAAGAAAAATCATATTTACACGAAAGACATATCAGATAAAGGAAACACAGTGTAAGCAAACATCAACTGAGAGTATGAGAATGTTATGTTGTGGTCCACATTTCACATCCCTCTCTCTGGGTGTATATGGCTTTCTTCACTGAACAATTGGAAGTGGTTTAAAACATTTCATTGTTGAAGAGAGCCATGTCCATCAGAATTGATCATCATATAGTATTGTTGTTGCCGTGTATAATGATCTCCTGGTTCTGCTCATTTCACTCAGCATCAGTTCATACAAGTCTCTCCAGGCCTCTCTGAAATCGTCCTGCTGGTCATTTCTTACGGAACAATAATATTCCAAAATATTCATGTACCATAATTTATTTAGCCACTCTCCAATTGATGGGCATCTATTCAGTTTCCAGTTTCTAGCCACTACAAAAAGGGCTGCCACAAACATTCTTGCACATGTGGGGCCCTTTCCTTCCTTTATGATTTCTTTGGGATATAAGCCCAATAGAAATGCTGCTGGGTCAAAGGATATGCACAGTTTGATAATTTTTTGAGCATAGCTTCAAATTGCTCTCCAGAATGGCTGGATCCGTTCACAGTTCCACCAACAATGCATCAGTGTCCCAGCCTTCCCACATCCCTTCCAACATTCATCAACTTTTCCTGTCATTTTAACCAATCTGACAGGTGTGTAGTGGTACCTTAGGGTTGTCTTAATTTGCATTTCTCTGATCAATAGTGATTTGGAGAACCTTTTCATATGACTACAAATAGTTGTAATTTCATCCTCTGAAAATTGTCTGTTCATATTCTTTGACCATTTATCGATTGGAGAATGGCTTGAATTCTTATAAATATGAGACAATTCTCTATATATTTTAGAGATGAGACCTTTATCAGAACCCTTAAATGTAAAGATGATTTACCAATTTATTGCTTCCCTCCTAATCTTGACTGCATTGGTTTTGTTTATACACAAACTTTTTAACTTAATATAGTCAAAGTTATCTATCTGGTTTTTAATTAAGAGTTCCAGTTCTTCTTTGGACATAAATTTGTTCCGTCTTCGCAGGTCTGAGAGGTAAACTATAATCCGTTTCTCTAATTTACTTATAATATCATTCTTTATATCCAGATCATGATCCCATTTAGATCTTATCTTGGTATGTGGTGTTAGATGTGGGTCGAGCCCTAATTTCTTCCACACTAGTTTCCAGTTTTCCCAGCAGTTTTTGTCAAATAGTGAATACTTATTCCAGAAGCTGGGGTCTTTGGGTTTATCAAAGACTAAATTGCTATAGTTATTGCCTAGTTTGTCTTGTGATTCTATCCTATTCCACTGATCGACTACTCTACTTCTTAGCCAGTACCAAATGGTTTTGATGACCACTGCTTTGTAATATAGTTTTAGATCTGGTACAGCAAGTCCACCATCATCAGCCTTTTTTTTCATTAATTCTCTTGAAACTCTGGATCTTTTGTTCTTCCAAATGAATTTTGCTACTATTTTTTCTAGATCTGTAAGATAATTTCTTGGGAGTTTCATTGGTAAGGCACTAAATAAGTAAATTAGTTTGGGTAGTGTTGTCATTTTTATTATATTCGCTCGGCCTACCCATGAGCATTTTATGTTTTTCCAATTGACTAGGTCTGATTTTATTTGTGTGGAAAGTGTTTTGTAGTTTAGTTCATATAGTTCCTGACTTTTCCTTGGCAGATAAATTCCCAAATATTTTATACTATCAACAGTTATTTTGAATGGAATTTCTTTTTGTATCTCTTGCTGCTGAACTTTATTGGCAATATATAAAAATGCTTATGATTTATGGGGATTTATTTTGCATCCTGAAACTTTGCTAAAGTTGTGAATTGTTTCTAGTAGTTTTTTTAGTTGAGTCTAGGGTTCTCTAAGTATACCATCATGTCTCAAAGAAGGAATAATATATATATATATATATATATATATATATATCTATATATATCTATA
>JAJPUD010002794.1:219390-293064 GCA_023553655.1 Myrmecobius fasciatus
TATATATATATATATATATATACATATATATATATATATATATATATATTCACTTGGATGTAGAAATTTATCTGACCATACAGGGAGGTAGAAAGGGAAGGGGGTAAGAGAAGTGAAGAGCTGATAGAAGTCAGGGCAGTTTATGGGAGGTATAAAAATCAGAAGCAAAAACTTTTGAGAATGAGCATGGCAAAAGGAAAGGTGGGGAGAGGAGAGGAGAGGAGAGGGAGTAGGATAAATGGGGGAAATAGAATGGAGGGAAATATATAATTGATACTCATTACTGTGAAAAAAATTTGCAGTGAGTTTCTCTGATAATCATTTTTCAAACATATAGAAAACTGAGCTAAATTTATAGAAATAAAGACCATTCCTCAATTGATAAATGATCAAAAAATATGAAAAGGCAATTGTCAGACACCAATCAAAACTATCTATAGTCCAATGGGAAAAAAATGCTCTGAATCACTGTTGATGGGAGAAGTTGTATACTAATTCAGCTATTCTGGAGAACAATTTGTAACTATGCCTAAATGGCTACAAAACTATGCATACCCTTTGACCAAATAATGTTACTTCTAAGTCTATATCCCAAAGAGATAAAAAACAAAAATTGTATATGATTTGTATATATCATATACAAAAATTATATATGATAGTATATGGAATAGTATTGTGCTTTAGGAAAAGATGAGCATTGATTAGAAAAATGCAAATTAAAACAACTCTGAGATACTACTTCACACCTACCAGATTAGCTAAGATGTTAGGAATAGATGATAAATGTTAGAGGGGATGTGGGAAAACTGGGACACTAATCATTTTTGGTGAAGTTGTGAACTGATCCACCTATGCTGGAGAGCAAATTTGGAACTAAGCCCAAAGGGCTAAAAAACTGTGCATACCTTTTGATCCAGTAGTGCCACTATTGGGTCTATATCTCATAATCTGTTTATGACTTGTCCCTCCACACACTCATACACATTCTATTATTTATTTATTGTAAATCATAAAATCATAAGACCGTGAAAGAGGGAAAAAGATTTACATGTGCAAAAATGTTTATAACAGCTTTTTGTGGTGGCAAGGAACTGAAAATTGAATGGATGCCCATCAGTTGGGGTTAAATAAGTTATGGTATATGAATGTTAGGGAATATTATGTTCTATAAGAAATGATGAGCAGGCTGATTTCAGAAAATCCTGTAAAGACTTACATGACCTGATGATACTGAGTAAAGTGATCAGTAACAAGAGACTATTATACATAGTAACAGCAAGATTGTGTGATGATCAACTATGATAAACTTATCTCTTCTCATTATTATCATTATCATCATACATTGATCCAAGACAATTCCAATAGATTTGTGATGGAAAATGTAATATGCATCCAGAGAACGAACTATGTAGACTGAATGCAGATTGAAGCATACTATTTTCACTTCTGTGTTTGTTTGCATTTTCTTTCTTGTGTTTTTTTTCATGTTGTTCTGATTTTTCTTTCACAACATGACTAATATGGAAATATCTTTAACGTGATTGTACATGTATAATCTATATGAGATTCCTCACTGTCTTGGAAAAGGGGAAGGTAAGGGAGGGAGGGAGAAAAAATTTGGAACTCAAATCTTACAAAAATGGATGTTGAAAACTATTTTACATATATTTGGAAAAATAAAATACTATTAAAAAAGAAAAGAAAAAATTGAAGGACTTACATGAACTGATACAAAGTGAAATGAGCAGAACCACGAGAACATTATATACATTAACTGCAACATTATATGATTATCAACTATGAATAACTTAGCTATTCTCAACAATACAATAATATAAGGCAGTTGTCTAGGACTTATAGTGAAAGGGGTTGTCTATCTTTGAAGAAGGACTTGGTAGAGTCCGAATGCAGAGCAAAGATATTTTTTCTTATTTTTTTCTTGAGGTTTTTTGTCTGTGTTTTCTTTCATAGAATGACTTACATGGAAATGTATCTTGCATAATTACATACGTATAATCCTCTCAGCTTGCTTTCCTTCTCAACAGAGGTGGGTGTTGGGGAGAGAGGGAGAATATTCATAACTCAAAATCTCAGCAAAAAATAGAATGTTAAAATTGTTTTTATGCATAATTGGGAAAAAAATAAAATGTTCAATAAGATTAAAATAAATAAATAATAGAATGTGTATGAGTGTATGGAGGGACAAGTCTATTAAAAGTACAATGTTGTGGCTTCAAAAAAAAACAAGATAGAAGAAGTTTTTTTTCATGATCATGACCTTGGCAAATTTGACATTTAAAGGAGCGGCAGACTGAACTTTAATATTTTTACTTGCTGTAATAGCATCACATGCTTTCCTTTCATAACTTGTCCTGGTATACCCCACATCAAGGTCCATGAGTAAAGGTAGAAATGGTGATTACTTGACCAAAACAGATCCTTGTGACTTTGAGCTCTAACACTGAATATATATATATATATATATATATATATATATATACCTTTTGCATGTCATTCAGAGGAGAGTTGCAATTAAATTGGCAATTTTTATTTTTATTTCATTTTTCTCTTTTATTGATATCTTTAATATCTGTATTGACTTTATTCCTCAATCTAGAGAGCTATCCCTTATAATATAAACTAAAAACAAAAGAAAGAAAAGAGCAATTCTATAAAATTAATCAACGTAGAAGTGACTAGAACAGTAGTGTTCTAAACTTATATTCCTTTACCTCTGCAAAGAAGGGAAGGAGACGCATTTTCCTACCTCTTCTCACAGGTCAAATTTTGTCATTGTAATTTTACAGCATTCAATTTCAATGTTTTCTTCTCCCCATTTAGATTGATATGGTCATTATGCATGTTGTTTTCCTGATTTCGCTTACCTCACTTTGAATCAGGTAACATAAGTCTTAGTATGCATTGCTGTTTTCTTAATAGTTGTTGTTTCCTCCAGCTCAGTAATATTCTGTTCTAATTTGTATATCCCTCCCCTAATTAATGGCTATCTACTTTTTGACTTTTTAAAAAGTACTGGTATACAGAGACAGCATGTTGTTGTGGATAGAATTCTGGCTTTGGCATCAGGAAGAAATGGGTTCAAATTTCTCTTCTGATTCCTACTAGTGCTGTGATTATGGGTCACTTGAACACTCTATGCCTCGGGTAACTCCTTTGAAGACATTATTAATTTATAGATAGGTTACAATCTGCCCTGGCAAAAAGGATACCCATTCAAGGAGTTTCCTATGCTAATGGAAGTCACAGATGCTAGTACTGATATAGAGGCTGTCATGATACTTGGAACATTGCTGTTGTTCAGTCATTTTCAGTCATGTCTGATTCTTCATGACCCCATTTGTTTTTTTGTTTTTTGGCAAAGACACTGGAATGGTTTGCTAATTCCTTCTCCGGCTCCTTTTACAGATGAGGAAACTCAGGCAAATAGGGTGAAGTGACTTGCTCTGGATCACATGGCTAATAAGTGTCTAAGGTCAGATTTGAACTTAGGAAGATGAATCTTTCCGACTTCAGGCTCAATACTCTATCCATTGTGCTACCTAGCTTCTCACTTGGAACATAGAAGTTTCAAAATGCTTATTAATTGATCTATTGATTTTTGACTTAGTATCCCAAGCACCTAGCATAGTGTTCAGCAAATAAGGGCTCAATAAATGTGCAGTGGTGGTAGATATAGTGTTGGACTCTATAGCAAAAAGGACTTCATTCTCTTTCTCCTTCTTGCACAGTGCCTGGCCCAGAACACGTGCTTAATAAATGTTTACTAAATTGAATTGGAACCCAGCTACCACCCTGGATTGAGGGAGATTACATTGGAGATGAACTAAAGAGACAGTAATGGATAGAGCCCTGACCTGAAGTCAAGAAGATTTAGGTTATGAGGAAGTTAGATCGGATAACTTCTAAGGTCCCTTCCAATTCCCAACCTGTGACCCTCATATGTTCCCATGAACTGCAAGGAATCCTTTCAAAAGGTTCTTTGTTCAAAAAAGCAGAGGGACTGTTATCATTGTTTACAAATCCATATTCAACAATACAGTGGTTAACCAGTCCTCCTCTACTTACTGAACAAATTATATGATGCATAAAGAGGAGTTGTTTCCTATGGAGGAGCAGAAGGCTAAAAGAGTTGTTGACAAATTCAATAAACATCCCAAGTTCCAAAAGAATAGATTGTGAAGTGAAATTTGGAGAGTGTCAATGAGATTTTAAGATTTGTCAAATTCTTTTCTAAGTTTAATTGAATTTAAATAGACTCTGAATGAATAGAGTACATAGACTTAATTGAATCTAATTAACTTTTTTTCCCTGCTACCTTTTGTGGAGTTAAACTTAAAATTGTAAGTATGTTCATGTGAAAACATGAATGCATCAGTTTTCCTCCTAATTGAATGATTTGTCAAATCTGTGTGGTTCTAATATCTCATGCAGCTCCAATGTCTGGAAAACAATCTCTTTTCTAATGCTGGGGCTAATTTTGCTGGTTTTCTGAATGTTGTTACCTTAAGAATTAATTTGCCTGGAGAAGAAGGAAGAAAAGTTATTCTTCTAGTTTGCAGGAAAACACTCAGAGAGCAGGCTGGTTGTCATGGCCATGGCGTAGCGGGGCAGAAGGAGGCTGAATCAAAGAGTAATGCTTGGACTTTTGACAAAGAAAGACAAGGGTGCTGGGGAATCAAAGCAACAGAGGGAAGGGTTTTCAATAGAGAACTTGGCACTAATTAATGGGGAAAGCCAGAAATGATCCAGCAACTGCTAGTATTGCAAATTTCCTTTTCTTTTATAAAACATGCCCATATCATCTGTAATTTTTAAAGAATTTCCAGGAAACTCCATGTGGATAGAAGGGTAAAATGTAGCTTTGAAGGAATGGAAGAGTACTAGGCTTGGAGTCAGGACACCTTGGCTCAAATCTGGATTCTGTCACCTATTAGTTCTGTGACCTTGGAAAAGGATGAGTCTCAATCTCCTCATTTGAAAAAATGGGGGCAATCAGACTTGTACTAGCTGTCTTACAAGACTGTTGTGAGGAAAGCACTTTGTATACTTTAAAGCCCTATAGGGAGTTTTTTTCCATTGCTCTTAAGATTACCAGACATAGGCACCCTATATCCCAGGGCACTGAAATATTAGATGTTTGTTAAGATGCTTTCGGGGATCAATTTTAAATTTAGAGGACTGCAGGAAAGCAAATGTCTTTTTTAAGGTAAGAAGGTAGAGATTACAAACTAAGGATTGATTTTTTAAAATTTTAATAGTATTTTATTTTTCTAAATACATACAAAGATATTCTCCTTTGCAAAACCTTGTGTTCCAATTTTTTCTCCCTTTCCTCTCCCCTCCCCAAGACAGCAAGCAATCTAAGTTAAACATGTGCAGTTATTCTAAACATATTTCCATATTCATCATGGTGTACAAGAAAAATCACATCAAAAGGGAAAAAACCATGAGAAAGAAAAAAAAGCAACCAAACAACAACAACAACAAAAAAAAAAACCACTAGGCTTCCATCCACATTGTCTCCATAGTTCTCTTTCTCTGGATGTGGATGTCTCTTTCCATCCCAAGCCTATTGGAATTACCTTGAATCACCTCGTTGTCCAAAAGAGCCAAGTCCATCACAGATGATCATCTTTGTGGTTGTTCTTATCTCCATTCCCTAGGATGTAGGGTGGGGGCTGAAAGAACACTTGTCAAGGATGTTGTAGAAGGGCTTTCTATGCCAATGTGTGTTGGCTTAGGTGACTCCCTTTTGTTTCCTTCCAACTCAGATCCTGGAGTTCTGTAAGGTAAAGAGATATGACTACAAAGAATAAGGCCGACAGTTCACAGAGTGAATGGGGCCAGCTATAGCAACAACTGGTTGGAACATACTGTTTTATTTACATCGAGAATTATTCCTTTTCCTCCTCTTTGTGATCATTGATAGGTCATTGCCCATTTATTCTGTGAAAAGGTTGAGGGTATTTAAAAGCCTAGCTAATTGCAGGGCTAGGTAAAGTCCCTGATTTCTGGGATGTCTAAGAACATTTTCTTTTTTATTTATTTTTTATTCTTATTAAAACTTTTTATTTGCAAAACATATGTATGGGTAATTCTACAACATTAACCCTTACATAGCTTTCCATTACAAATTTTTGCCCCCCTACTCCCTACCCCTCCCTGAGATGGCAGGATATCCACTACATGTTAATTATGTTAAAATACTTGACAAATCGAATATATGTATACATATTTCCACACATCATTTTTTGTGCAAGGAAAATCGTATCTACAAGAAAGAAAAATCAGAGAAAGGAAACACAATGCAAGCAAACATCAATAGAGAGCATGAAAATGTTATGTTGTTGTCCACATTTCACACCCCTCTCTCTGGGTGTATATGGCTTTCTTTACTGAACAATTGGAACTGGTTTGAAACGTTTCATTGTTGAAAAGAGCCATGTCCATCAGAATTGATCATCATATAGTCTTGTTGTTGCCATGTATAATGATCTCCTGGTTCTGCTCATTTCACTCAACATCAGTTCATGTAAGTCTCTCCAGGCCTCTCTGAAATCATCCTGCTGGGATGTTTCTCACAGAACAATAATATTCCATAACATTCATATACCATAATTTGTTCAGCCATTCTCCAATTGATGGGCATCCATTCAGTTTCCAGTTTCTAGCCGCTACAAAAAGGGCTGCCACAAACATTCTTGCATATATGGGTCTCTTTCCTTCTTTTATGATTTCTTTGGGATATAAGCCCAAAAGAAACACTGCTGTGTCAAAGAGTATGCACAATTTGATAACTTGTTGAGCATAGTTCCAAATTGCTCTCCAGAATGGTTGGATTCATTCACAGTTCCACCAACAATGCATCAGTGTCCCAGCCTTCCCACATCCCCTCCAACATTCGTCATTATCTTTTCCTGTCATTGTCTAAGAACATTTTAAAGAATTGTGTATTTCCCCTGTTCTTTTGCTAACAATTTGTAACTTGGCTGGTGTGTCAGATTGGGCATGGTAATAGGGTAATTGGCCCAAATATTTCCAATCTGGTGCTAGAAGAATTCAAGCATTACTGCTCAGTGAACATCTTACCTCTGATGATTATCATTTATGTGATCTTGAGCAAATTGAGTTACCTCTCTGTGCCTCCGTTTCCTCATCAGTAAATGATAGGGTAGAAAGAGAGGGTTTCTGAGGTCCTTTCCAGTTGTAGCTTTATATGCCTATGATCTTGTTCCAGTAAGGATTACATATGTGCTCTTTTGTCTATAATGTTCAGTGAGGAGGAGAAATCTGTATTCTTTATGAAGCCCAACCAATTTGCAACCAGAATGCCTTTGGTATTCCCTGTTGTATATGCCACATACAAGGGATAAACAGAAATAGCTTCCTGTATGCTGTTAATAAATGTCATTGGGATTGAGTTGGGTTGAATTGTTGAAGGTATAAAAAATGGACTCCCAGAACCTTGGGGAATGAAGCAGAGACAATTTTGAGAAGATTGTGACATTACTGTCATTTCTTTCTAGGGGATTGGTCTGGTTATGGAATTACATTGCCCGTGATCTCCAAAGAATGTAATTGTCCCCTTCACTTTGGGAAGGAGGCCCACCAGAGAAGCCCAGGGGCTGTCAGAAGACCCGATAATCTCTGTTTCACATCTCTTCTACCTCAAACCTGATGTCATTCAAGGCCTTGCCCTTAATTCTGTATAACCTATAATCAAATTAGTTGATAATCCCCTGGATCTATAGAATGCACAATCCAATTATCTTATCCCACTTTACTTTGAGGTATCTCACTTGACCTCCCTCTGCCCAGTCATAACTCTCTTTCTAACTAAGAAAGTTTCCCACCACCTTAATTATTTGAAGCCTGCATTTCTCAAAACCAATGAAGGATAGGACTATTGTTTCCTCTCTCTCCAGATCCTGGTCCCTGCCAACGGAGGGTTCTGATGCAATCTGGGACCTCAGCTAATATTTGGCTTAGATATATTTACAGAAGGCACCCTCCATTTTTTGGAGGACTCTTCTTCACGACAGCCTGCATCCAGACTGGACTCTTATTATAGAGACACCTTCATATGTAGCCTTCAGTTTTTCTTTTTATGGGAGCAGGTGCACCCTCCCCTTAGCCCTAATTTCAGACCTCTTAGAATTCACTGTTATTGCTTGCCTAGAGAAGGACTTCTGTTTTTTTTTTCCAGTCCCTCACCACAAGGGATCCCACGTACATATTTCTTGCTGAGTTTACCCATAGGACACTGCTGAGCATCCAATGTTATTTTGCAAATGGCTTGTATGTATATATGTATATTCTTATTGTCTTTCTTTATCAGATTTAAGCTCTTTGAGAGCAAGGACTATATCAATCTCAAAGTAACTAGCACATGGAAAGTGCTTAATAAGTACTTGTAGGTAGACTGATTCCATCACATCTGCTTCCTGATGAACCAAGCCCTATTTGTGCCAGAAATTATGGCCTTCAGAGCAAATAATTTCCCTTTACCATTTAGGCAGAAGTTAATGAACTTAGGATTGTTCTTTTGTTTTCCAATGCAGAGGTGGCTCTGATTGAAAGTGTGTCCAGGTCATCTACGCCAGTGCTCTTTAGTAGGTTGGGATAAATGGGTAATTTTCTGCTCTGTTGATGGTTTCCAAACAGTGAAGGCAGTATCTGTCATGTGGATAAAAGTCTTAAAGTAGTAACCACTTTGTGCCCATTGAAGCTTTTTTCTTTTCTCACCCTGTCAAACAAACAGGGAAGGTCCCAAGGATAGCTGCTCATCTCTCAGAAGCTCACATACAATTGAGATTACACTATTTTGGGTATTATGGCATACTTGCTGCAGCTATAATTTTTCCCAAGGTAGATCTATCTAGGGACAGCTAAGTGGAACAATGCATAGAGTGCTGGGCCTGGAGTTAGGGACACTTACTTTCTTGAGTTCAAATCTTGACTCAGCCACTTAGTAGCTATGTGACTTACCTTTGTTTGACTCAGTTTCCTCATCTATAAAATGAGTTGGAAAAGGAAATGTCAGACCACTTCAGTATCTTTGCCCAGAAAACTCCAAAATGGTTCATGAAGTGTCAAACACAACTTTAAAATGACTAAACAATAGCAAAAAAGATCTTATTTCTCAGTCTAGAGATCCAGTCCTTCTTCCTAAGTCACAATTACTAATTGTCTCATCCTTGTGTGAAAGGGTTGGTCCTCATCAACATGTGTGTGTATTGCATGCTATGTTTCTACCAACTTCCTCATGTGAAAGGACTTTGCTTTCCTTGTCTTGTCTCTCTCTTTGAGGGGATGTTCACCAACTCATCTATTTCTCTACTTTCCACTCTACTGGTGGAGTATCCACAGTTGGCCTTTTACTTCCCCTTGAATTCTAATTTTTACCTACTTTTGTCCCATCTCCTTACCCATCCACTGACCTCCT
The DNA here is from genome assembly GCA_023553655.1 of Myrmecobius fasciatus. Lineage (NCBI taxonomy): Eukaryota > Metazoa > Chordata > Mammalia > Dasyuromorphia > Myrmecobiidae > Myrmecobius > Myrmecobius fasciatus. Next base: position 228,857 of record JAJPUD010002794.1, read on the forward strand.
GGGCTTCGACTCCACCTTCCTCAGTGACTTTGTCACTCGACTTACATTTCTCTTCAATTCATCTCCTCCCACCATCCTTGGCAGCTTCAACATTGATACTGATGAGTCATCTGATCACCTGTCCTTGCAATTGCTTGTCTTCTTCAATGTCATTGACCTTAGTCTCCACATTACATTTAGTCATTACCAACCAAAGGAGTAGCACAGCCTGACCTGTACCTTAGCAAGATTAGGTTAAAGGCTACATGAAGGAAGATTTGCACAAAGAGGATGGGAAGCAGGGAAATCTTTTCAGAAGCTTACAATAAATAGTGCAAGTGAGGGGTGATTAGGGATTGGATAGAGACTGTGAATGGAGAGGAAGGGATAGATACGAGAGAAGCTGTGGAGGTAGAAGAACCAAAACTCCACAACTTGGTGGAACGTGAAGATAAGGGAAGGAAAGAGTCAGAAAAAAAGACAGCGCCACTCAATTAAACACTGATAAAGTGCTTACTGTGTGTCCTGGACCCCATAGTAGGCTCTGAAATTCTGAGGAAAACAAGCATTCTCTGACATTAAGGCATTATTTTCTTCATGGGAGATAGATCCAGCCTGTACACATAAGTAAATATAAGATAATTGGAGGAGGGAGAGAGAATAATTGGGGGAGGGGAGAGGTTCAGAAAAGGCTTTTATGCAAGGGGTGGTACTTGAATAGAAGGTAGAAAATACATATTGAAGAGTTTATGTTTTTTTTCCTAGTAGCAGTCTCAGTAAGGAACTCAACAAAGGGTTTTGAGCAGGGCACGTGATGTAGTTACATCTGCACTTTGGGAAAATTCTTTTGGTGTCTGTTGACTGGAAAGGGGAAAGACTGAAGGCAGGAAGACAAACCAGGTATTGTTATAGTAGCCCAGTCCAGAAGTCCCAAGGTCTCAAAATAAACTTGTGGCCATGTGAGTATAAAGGGGGGATATGTGGTGGATGTGCCACTCTCCAGACCTATGTTTTTACTGAGCTAGAAAATTCCTTTAACCAATCCAGATTGATGCCAGCTTTAAAGTTATGGCTTTGAGTGACTTACACACTGGGCACTAACTGGTGTGTGTCAGAGGAAAAGTTTAAGGTCTTTCTGACACCAGGACCAGATCTCCATCCTCTTGTGGAAAAGACAAGGGAAATAGGATTGATATACACAATCTGCTTGCAGCTACAGCCCTCACTGCTTCTTGGTCATCTTCTTATCTATCATTTGCTAATAACCTTGCACATTATCCCCCCAAATAATTTAAGATCTCTATTCTTTTCAAGTCCCTAATCCACTCTTCTGGCCACACATATGCTTGAACATATATATATATATATATATATATATACACACACATAAATATCAAACATGAACTCCTACTTTCCTCTCCTCATTAAAACTCATTTTTATCAATATCCACCTTTCTCTTTCTTCCCTCTTTTTTTAATAATAACTTTTTTATTTTCAAAATATATGCCAAGATAGTTTTTAACATTCACCCTTGCAAAATCTTGTATTCCAAATTTTTCTCCCTCCCTTCCCCACTCCCCCAGACAGCAAATAATGTACTATATGTTAAACATGTGTAATTCTTCTATACATATTTCACATTTATCATGCTGCATAAAAAAATCAGATCAAAAAGGGAAAAATGAGAAAGAAAACAAAACAAGCAAACAACAACAACAACAACAAAAGGTGAAAATACTATGTTGTGATTCACACTCAGACCCCACAGTCCTCTCTCTGGATGCAGATGGCGCTCTCCATCACAAGTCTATTGGAATTGCCTTGAATTGCTTCATTGTTGAAAAGAACCAATTCCATCACAGTTGATCATCACATAGACTTGCTGTTGCTATGTACAATGTTCTCCTAGTTCTGCTCATTTCACCCAGTATCAGTTCACAAAAGTCTCTCCAGGTCTCTCTGAAATCATCCTGCTGATTATTTCTTATAGAACAATAATATTCCATAACATTCATATACCGCAATTTATTCAGCCATTCTCCAACTGATAGGCATCCACTCAATTTCTAGTTTCTTGCCACTACAAAAAGGGCTATCACAAACATTTTTGCACATATGGGCCTTTTCCCTTTTTTATGATCTCTTTGTCTTCCCTCTTATTTTAAAGAAAATATCCTTTTATTTCCAAGGACAATCCTGCCAACCTGCATTTTTAAATCTCCCAGCTTCTATAGGGTCTGACACTTTAAAAAACAGAAGGATGTGTGGTTGGCACTAATGCCAAAGGATACTTGGCTCTAGAGCATACTCTCCTTTGCCTTAAGTTCTCACCTTGATCTTGAATCTGTGGCTTCTCTGATCCCAGTTCTGGCCAACATTTCATACATATCCTAGCCCTATTCCTGTCCATCTACTTCTGGGCTAGAATTCCCAACTTTTGCTTCTGCTGACCCCCTTGATATGATAACTATTTCTCATACTCATGCTTTCACCACTCTTTCCTTATCTCTGCTCCTGCTTCTGATGCCCAGTCCCACCTTTCTCCCCAATGTAATAAGTGTCCCTGACTGCTGGAAATGTGCATATGTGTATGTTTGTCAGGGAGAAGAGTATGATCGTTAACGCTTGCCTAGTTAAGAATGGGAAATAAGACCCAATAGCTGCCCTCTCTAGGTATCTTATTTCTCTTTCCTACTCCTACCTGCTTTTCTACTCCCATTTCCTATTATTCCCCTCCTGCACTTTCCATTCCCCTCTTATACTGGCCATTTTCCTTATGGCATTCCATCTCTTACCTCCATGCCTTTGCATAAGTGGTCCCTTATACTCATCTCCAGTTAAGATCCTTAGCTTTCTTCCAATCCCAATTCAGGTGCCCCTCTCTACATAAGGCCTTTCCTGAGTCCCCTATCATCCTCATGTGAGAATTCTGTACTTCTTAAAATTACTCTGTGTTACTTTAAATAGACTTTGTATTTCCTTACTCTTTTGCATGCTGTATTGGCTCCAATAGAATGTAAGCTCCTTGAAGGTATAGATGTTTCGGTTTTTGTCTTTGTATTTCCAGCCCCTAAAATGTTGTTTGCCACATAAAAAGGGCTTAATCAGTGATTGTTGCATTGAATTGCCAAGCTTTGATAATGAGTAGTCTGTATGTACCTTGTGCTACCCTCAGTATCCTTCTCACCCTACAATCTGGCTTTTGGCCTTACTGCTCTCTGAAACCGTTCTCAGTGAGATGACCTCCTAATTATCAACTCCAAGGGCCTTTTTTTCAGTCTTCATTCTCTTTGAATTCTTTGATGATTTTGACCTTTATTGGCCAGTCCATCTTTTTTTGAAACTCTCCCTACCACTGGCTTTTTAAAAATTGATGTCTTTTGTTTTAACTTCCCTTTTAATTACAAATAAATCCTTCCCCACCATCCCCTACCCAGGAAGTCACTTCTTACAATAAAAGGCGATAAAGAAAGAGGGAGTTAAATAAACCTAGTTAACACATCCCCAGGTCTAACAGAATGCCCCGTGTTCTATTAACATCATTTTCCCAATTCTGCAAAACACTAAAGAACATGCATTTTCTCATCCTGTTTTGAGAAACCAAGCTTGGACATTGAGTTGTTTTAATTCATTGTTATTCCTGGGAGGAGGAGGGGATAGGCAGTTCCCCACCTACATGGTTATAGTTATTGTGTACATTGTTCTCTTGATTCTACTTACTTCACTCTGAATCAGTCCTTGTGAGAAATTTTTCAATTCATTCTCATTGTTTTTTTCAGTGCACTGATAATCTGTTAGATTCATGTGGTTTTTTTCTCCATTCATTTAGGCAATCTCCAATGGATGGACATCTACTTTGTTTCTAATTCCTTGATACCACAGAGAAAGTGTTGCTATGAATATTTTGGCATCTGCAGGACCTTTCTGTTTTTGATCTTCTTGGAGTATATGCTCAGCAGTGGAATCGCTGGTCAAAAGGTAAGGACATGTTAATTGCTTTTATTTTTACTTTTTAAAATTAATCAATTAATTTGTTGATACATTGTTTTATGTATCATATTAAGAGAGAAAAATCAGAGCAAAAGGGAAAAACCATGGGAGGAAAAAAAAACAGAAAAAAGAAGTGAACATAGCATGTGTTGGTTTACATTTAATTTCCATAGTTCTTTTTCTGGATGCAGATGGCATTTTCTGTCCAAATTTTATTGGGATTGCCTTGGATCACTGAACCACCGAGAAGAACTGAGTCTTTCGTAGTTCATCATTGCACATTCTAGCTATTGCTGTATACAATGTATTCCTGATTCTGCTTGTTTCTCTCACCATCAGTTCATGTAAATCTTTCCAGGCCTTTCTCAAATCAGCTTCTTCATCATTTTCATAGAACAGTAATATTCCATTACCTTCATATGCCACAACTTGTTCAGCCACTCTCCAGTTGATGGGCATCTGCTCATTTTCCAGTTCTTTGCCACTACAAAAAAAAAAAACTGCTACAAACAATTTTGCACATGTGGATCCTTTTTCCTCCTTTGTGATTTCTTGGGATACAGATCCATTAATGGCACTGCTGGGTCAAAGGGTATACACAGTTTGGGCATAATTCCAGATTGCTCTCCAGAATCGTTGGGTCATTTCACAACTCTATCAACAATGTATTAGTGTCCCAGTTTTCCCACAACCCCTCCAACATTTATTGATATCTTTTCCTGTCATCTTAGCCAATCTCAGAGGTATGAAATGCTATCTCAGAGTTGTTTTAATTTGCATTTCTCTAATCAATAGTGATTTAGAGCATTTTTAATATGACTATAGATGACTTTAATTTCACCATCTGAAAACTGTCTGTTCATATCCTTTGACCATTTATCAATTGGGGAATGACTTATATTCTTATAAATTTGACACAATTCTTTATATATTTTAGAAACGAGACCTTTATCACAAATGCTGAATGTAAAGACTTTTCCCCAGCTTTGTACTTCCCTTTTAATCTTGTTTCTGTTGGTTTTGTTGGTACAAAAACTTTTTAGCTTAATGTAATCAAAGCTTTCCATTTTACCTTTCATAATGTTCTCTAGTTCTTCTTTGGTCATAAATTCCTCCCTTCTCCAAAGGTTAGGTGCTTTTAAAAGTATAATTTCAAATTGTTTTTCACAAGGATTGGACTGATTCACAGTTTCACTAATAATGTATTACTCTGCTTGTCTTTTGCAGTCCCCGCAACATCATTCCTATCTTTTGTCACCTTCTTCAGTTTGCTGGTCATAAGGTAAAGTGGCAAAATTGTTTTGACCTGCATTTCTCTTATTAGAGATTTGGAACACTCGTTCATATGGTTGTTAATAGTTTGCCTCTATTCTTTCAAGAACTTTTGTTCATATCCTTTGAACAGATCAATTGGGGACTGGCTTTTGGTCTTAAGTAATTGTATTACTTCTGTATATATGTTGTATGTCAGACACTCATTGTAAATATTTGATGCAAAGATTTTTTTCCCCACAATCAACAGCTTCCCTTGTTGGATATATTGTTCTTGTTTTGCAAAACCTTTTTCATTTCTGTTATTGAAATTATCCATTTAATTTTTTATAAGCACTTCTGTCTTTTATTTGGCTAAGACCTTTCATGCCTAGCCATGGCTGTGAAAGGTACTTGTACTTCTTGTCTCCTCATTTTTTAAAGTGTAGTGACCTTTAATATTCAGGTTGCATATTCATTTTGAATGTTGTATATGTTGTAAGATGTTGTTCTAAACCTAATTTCTGACACACAGCTCTTCAGTTTTCCTAGCAGTTCTTGACAAATAAGGAGTTCTTTCACAGCTAATTTATTCTCAGGTTTATCAAACACTGAGTCACTAAGTTCAATTTTTTATTCTTCAGCATTGATTTTTTATGATGCTATATAATATTCATTTTCCATTTTGGTGGCTTCTCTTCCTCATAAATGTGGGTATTTCAATTCTTAACTCTGCTTTTCTCTCTACATTTTTCTCCCTCAGAGAGTTCATACAACATTCTCAGAGCATTACTTCTTTGTAAATTGTCCCCAAACTAGCAGTTAAATCTCTAGATCTGACCTCTCTCCTAAACCTGAGCCCTGTGTCTTCACCTTCATGTCCTGCCATTAACTTCACAACTACAAGATGTGAGATACATGGCTAAATGACAGTCCATTTGAAAAGCACCATGGGCATACTTAGGCAGCTAACTAGTCTGTGTTTCTTCAACAGGGTCTTGGCTAAGTCCCCTCCCCTCCCCAAGGTTGTTTCTTCATCTATAAAATGAGATATTTTGACTAGACGAATCAAGGTTCCAGCTTGAGATCTAGGATTCTATGATCTTTTAAGAAGTTTTCCTTTTGAGGTCTTCCATAGTAAAAGCTGTCTAAGATATATTTCACATGTAAGTATTCTTGTCAAATGGTAACAACTTCCATTTTTCTGGTCCTTCAAAAATTACCCATTGGGTTACTGACTACAATTCTAGGAGGGAAATAGTGCAATAGTCTTATTCCTATTTTATACCTGACAGTCAAAATAAAGGAAGTGATGCACTCAGTGGTCACACACACGCATCTGAGATGGGACTTGATCCCAAGATAATTGTGCTTCCCACTGGATTTCAGGTCCCCCTCATGCTGATGGGTTTTTTGGGGATTTGGGGGAGAGGGACTTCATTTCAATTATGGAAGGAGAATATTACCCAGGTATAGTATAGATCATGTGTCCCTATATAAGTTTTCTTCCTCCCCCATCAATTCTGCAAACCTAGCACCAGACTCAGGAACTTTGCTACTGTTTAATGTTTGTCCTTTCTTTAGTTTACCATACAGGAAGTGGGAGAGGCAATTCTATAATAGATATCTTTTAGAAAGGTTTCTACAAAAGGATCCTAGGATTAAGAGCTGCTAGGTGCTGTAAAGGTCATGTAGCTCAAACCCTCTGACATCATGGATGAAGACATTGAGACCCAGAAAGCCATAGCTGGTAAATGGCAGAGCCAGGATTATACCCACGTCCTCTGACATGGTATTTTTTTCCATTTCCCCCCACTGCCTTCATGCTCAAAATCTATCCTTTTATTTGCTATCCTTTCAGAAAAGCAAAGCCCAGTTCATGAAACACACAGTTCTGAATCTCTGACATCACATGAACCACAACTGCACTTGGTATAAATAGAAGGAAACAAACCAAATGGGCACAAGGAGAAAATGTCCCTATCTTTTAAATTTAACCTAGATGAGTCTTTTCTCAGTGGATTTTGCTCCTTGGTTGGCTGTGCACTAGAATAGGATCTTTTTCTTCATCTTTTTTTTTAATTTAGGAACACGAGTTTCTTAAAACTATGTAAAGTGAAGAATGTAGGCAAAGTTTTAGAATAATCTGATCACTGATTGTTGACTAGTACAAAAGAATGGGGGCAATTAAGGCAGTTATCCTATGATTCATGGACTACATGACCAAAATCCATTTTTATTTCCATTTCATTAATTTTGTGGCAAAGTACTTTGGGGCTCTAATTATCTAGTTAATTATTTCATTTTTAATTCTGTGTATACAGACCCAATCAGACATTGATATAGACATAGGCATCAATGTTAAGTTTCATTCCTTCTCTGAGTATGATGAAAGAAGGCAAAGTTCTATGGGCAATGAACATAGAAAGATGGGGAAGATAAGATCTGACCCAAATTCTACAATCCAGAATCCTTTTGGAGGAATTGTTTGTTCAAGGTCATACATTTTTGGGTCAGGAAGCACCTGAGTTTGTTTATAAGGAACCATCTAACTAAGGTTTGTCAGTCCTAAATTTATAAAACTAATTACCTTATATTATTTGGAATAACTTAGAAATGTTATTTGCCTGTGTGCATTAATTATAGAAATTTTATCTTATAGTGCTTTGCTTAGCAGGAAATCAAGTATGGAAAACTAAGAAAATTAGTAAAAACAGACAAAAGAAATTTTATTTCTGTGTCCCTTTTGTATTTCTAGCACTTTATAATGACCACCCACAACCTACCATCTTTATATGAAATGAATGGTTAAGTGGCCTGTTATTCTTACCTTAATTTGGTTCATCCTCATAGATTGCCAAATTCTCACATGTATTTTGGCCATCTGCAGAAATAGTCCAACAACTTGAAATTAATAGTTCAGTTAATACATCTGTTGTATCTGTGATCTCATCAGCGGGAGAATTCCTTCCATTAGTACATGGTGCAATCCTTCTGCCCTGTGCCATTCTGTAGGATTCTCATCCTCACCTTCCCAAAAATCATCCCTAGAGGATACAACCAATGCATGGAATGCCTTCTTCTGGTGCCTCTGATAAGCTGCGGACCAGTGAAACATGTTGGCTGTCCATCTGGTATCACTCTTAGTAGGCAATCAGCCCATCTCCTTTTCTCAGCACTGAAGTTACAAAATAGATTGATACTGTAAAAACAAAATGGATTAAGAACACGCCCATATGATGTGCAGTTGGGGGGGGGGCTACAAATGAGCAAGGAGAAATTACATAGTACTCTAAATAATTCCTAACTCATCTTCAGTGACACAAAAGCCTATCTTATCTATTATACTCTCAGTGATGCTAGATGGCTGAGAATTGTGAAATGGGATCATACCTCTATAGAACTAGAACAAGAAGGAAACTTAGAGGTCATCTACTCCAACCTCCTCATTTTACAGATAGGTAAACTGAGATCCCAGGACATGAAGTGACTTCTCCCAGGTCATACAGGAGGTAACAATCAGAGGTGGGATTTGAACCCTAGACCTATGCTTCTAGAGCTAGCATCCTTTCCACTGTACAATTCTGCCTTCTACCTTGGAGGTCAATCTAGTCTAATCCCCTGTTTTACAGAAAAAGAAACTGAAGTCTAGTATTTGTTAGTAGCAAAGCCTAGACTGCAACTCAAGTCTCATTGACTCCCAGTCAAGCGTTCTTTCTTGCATTCAGAGTTGGACAACCTTCACGAAGTAGACAAGGCAAACCCCAGTAATGCCAGACTGGGACACTGTGATCGAAGTCAATAAGCTATTCTTGTTCAGCACAATTGCCAAGAAACTAATTATCTGAAACTGGAGGAAATTTACCAAAGTTGATGTAAGTGGCATTAGCATATCCAAATGGTCACTATCAATTAAAACAAATTGATGATCAATACATTTCTCAAGAATGTTTCTTTCTAATTGTTCGATGCAATTAAGATTTTAGCCCCATTTTTTTGGATTACTATAACAAAAAAAAAACCCTTGAAATACAGAAAGTATACCTGGCAAAGTGATTTGCAACCCACTGGTAACTATCACTATTGAAAAAGATGATAGAGCCCAGATTGTTGGCTGTTTTCCCAGGATGAGATTTAATAGGATTTGGGCACATTCAGTAATTATGCATTGATTTATCTATTGTCAGTCTGATTAAATGTCATTCTGTAGTTGATAGGTGGGTGGGCTGAAGAATGATGAAAAATCTTATGGTAATACGGCAAACCATTACACAAAGAATCAGAATAAACTATGACGTTCATATATCAGTCTGGAAACAAGATTTTCCATAGGAATTGAAAGGGATCTCTGTTTCTCTGTGTGTGTGTGTGTGTCTGTCTGTCTGTCTCTCACCCTCTGTCTCTGTTTCTCTCCCTCTGTCTTTGTCTCTCTGGCTCTGTTTCTCTCTCTATCTCTTACTCTCTGTCACTGCCTCTTTCTATCTCTGTCTCTGTCTCTCTGTCTCTGTTCTCTCTCTTTCTGTCTCTCATCTCTCTGTCTCTGTGTCTCTTTTTGTGTGTCTCTCTTTGTCTCTCTCTGTGTGTGTCTCCCTCTCTGTCTCTTTCTCTCTTTCTGTCTCTCTCTCTCACACACACACATAAACATGTACACACATATACATACACTAACTTCCCTGTCCTCCCCCCTCCCACAACCCCACCAGTATCACCAATAACAATGACAATAGCAACACTTCTTCCACATTTAAATACGTGCCTGATCTAATCCCACCTTTGCCTTTGAAAACAGAAACAGTCATTTTCATTTGTCTTATAAATTACCGTTAATTGTTGGAGGGAGGCAAATGGATAGCAATTGAACCTACCTGTACCTGGAGCTGAGTTGATTTCATTACCCACTAGAACTCTTGCTTTTTAATTAAAGCTATAAGTAACATTGAGCTTTTCTTTCATATCCAGGGAGAGAGCTTGAGTTTGGGGACACTTGTATTTTTCCAAGTGAGTATGTAATTTACATTTTATTGTCAAGTAAGTTCTCACTGTTATTGTGGATTTCATAAACCATTGGTTACCAGATTCTCTCAAGCCTCCTCAAGCCTGTATTGGGAAAATGTAAATGCTATTATTTTCTTGTCAAGAGTCTTCTCTGAAACTCTGAACCCTCATACTAGATTGTACAAGAGAGCAATAGATGGATTTGGGGTCTGGGCCTTTGGTTGATGTGCACTCTGCATGTCAGGAAAATGATGTAGTCAACTGGAAAGTTGGTATGGTTCATCATTGTTCAACTCCCCCTGCTGGTAATTGGACATTCTCACATTGCTGGTACTGAAATAATAATACTTGATTATTAAATGTAATTGTTACAATAGTTCTCATTTTACAAATGGACAAACCCTATAATTATTCTTCCCCCTCTAAGTAGACTTAATCTATTTTTCAAGCAAAACTTATAGCAGACATCTCTAAGGACTTACCCTTGAGATCTTTTTAATTTTGCATCTAATTTTGCCATTTAAGGAAAAAAATTCCATAAAAAATGCTTCATTGAGGAATAAACTATAATTTACAAAATACTGAAACTTATCCCTTTAATAAGTATTCATACTTCTAAAACAGTCTATCACTTCTGATAAAACAAACATCTAAAATGTAGTGTGTACTTCCCTGCCTTAGTAAACAGAGTACACATAACATAGTTTGATGTTTTCTTTGAAGACTCATGGTCATTCTGAGGTGCTTAGAGCTATTTGCCCCTTCACTAAATGGTCCCAGATGTTGCTTTTGCTGGTTCCTCCATTAATCTTGGCTATCTTATTTCAACAGGTTAAAAGAGAGTAGGTTTCCATTCCTCCCCTAATTGTAAATACAGCTATATAATTCAATAGTTCTACTCAAAGACTACAAAGTGCTTTGGAATCTAACAGCTATATGTGATAAGGACTTCTACAATACCTAAAATATCAGTGATTTCATTTAGTGTGAGTGTTCCCTCCCCTGATATGAATTTCAACAACTCTGCATCTTTAGGCAGATGATTCCATGAATTGCTGTGGTTGAAAAAATGTACTACTTCCCTAGGGGCCAACTTTCTGATGATGAGCCTCTTTGCATTTAGCTAACTAGGTTGGTTCTTGGATGATAGACACCTCCAAGTCTTCCGGTAGAGAGTTATGCATGAAGCTTTTCCAACTTTGTAGCCACTGCCAGAGCATCCTTGCTTTTAAGACACCAGGATCACCTCTACACCTCCATAAAACATCAGAAAAGTACTTTACAAAGGAGCATCCATGAAAGCCTTGGCACTGTACATAAAGAATAGGATCCAACCTTGGAACCTCATTGATCCATGGAACTGCTCAATGGGGGTCCTCTCTCTACCATTTCGGTTCAGTCCCTTCTCAGAAACTTCTAGTCTTAGAAATTTTCCTTGGGGTGCTAAGAAATTAAGAAACTTGCCCAGCGTCACACAGCAAGTAGGTGTCAGAGGCAGGACTTGAATCCAGGCCTTCCTGGTTCTGAATCCAGCTCTCTCTTCACCGAAAGAAATGGTTTTATCCAAATTTTAAAAAAAGGGATTCTCCTGCTGATTGAGAAGGTCTGGGAGAGGGAGGTGGCTTATGCCCATATGAGCTTCTTAGGGAGGCAAGATAAGTGGCTGTCTCATGACTGAGATTCTTGCATGGTCCATGAACTAGAAAGAGGTGAGCATCTTGACCTTTGTATGGAACTGTAGGAATCATAGTAAATGCAGGGTTCTACAAAATCACTGTTGCCTGGTCTATTTTAAATCTAAGACATGGCATAGGGAAAAAAAGTGCTAGATATGGAGTTAGAAGATACCTGGGTCCCTATCACAACCCCAGCTCCTACTAGTGATATGATCTTGGGTAAGTCACTTATCTCCCCTGACGTCTGTAAAATGGAAATAATAACAGGTGTAGTGTGTAACTTACAGGGCTTTGTGGATGATTGAATAGCTAACTTATGCAAAGCCCTTTGTAGACCTTGGAGAGCTATATCCATGTCTTTTATAATTATTCTTTCTCCTAGACATTATGCCTGCAATTCTATTATCTCTCACCAGGTGAGTGGTAGTGTGTGTTAAAGGGTTTGTAATCTCGGCAGATGGACAGACTCCCCTGAGTCATGAAGCATTACCACAAGTCACTTCTAACTATCACTTCCTTCCCTGCCAGGCACAGTGACTTTCCCATGTGTCTCTGGGCATCAAATCTGCCTATACTCTGGAACTTGGCAAGAGTCATAGAAGGAAGTCCTAGGTGGGATGGATTTTGCTTCAGGTTCACATCACAGGGCTCTAACAGCCACCTTAACTCAACTTGCCTATCTGCCCAGATTTCAGCCCTGGATTATTTTATACATTCAGACCTGATCTGTTTGATGCCTACGCCCCCCCAGCCCCTAGCCTGTGGTTTCTTAATAGGGATTCCTGATCTCCAGTCTGGTTCTGACCTCTGGTCATTGCTCCTTGGCTTTTGTCTGAAGTACCTGAATTTCTGACCTCTTTCTTGGCTCCAACTCCTACTAACTGCATATTCCTCAGCTCTTTTCTTAATGACTTGGATCCCAGCCTTCTTGATGGCTCCTGGCCTCCAGTCACTGCATGCTCCTTAACCCTTGTCTTGCCCTTGTCTAACTTCCTGAGCTTCTGATAACTGGGCTCTTGTGCATTGACTTAGCTCTCTGAGATTATAGTATAAGGTAGCAGCATCTTACTGATGCCTGAGTTGCTGCTTCCCATCAGCCCACAGTGACAGTAATGGAGAGGAGTAGTAGCAGAAAGTCATCAAGCTCATCTTTCTTTTTCTATTTAAACAAAATTCTACTTCATTTAAGAATGATAGCATAAATAATTTAATGACTCGCTATATGATTTGCCAGACAAAATAAAGCTAAGACATAATATGAAACAATTTTTAGAAAATCCAGACACCTTTAGGCTCTGACTTAACCTCAGTTGTTATCAATCGCTACTTAACTAAATCTTGATTTTCCTTTTGATCAGGGGTTGTTAATCTTGGGGCTCATAAATTTGGGGTTTTAGATATATGTATGTGTATGTAAATACATATATATTAAATCAGGATATTTTGACATAATCAGTTTATTTTTTTTATTTTATACATTTCAAAACATAATTCTGAGAAGTGATCCATTAGGCTTCACTAAACTGCCAAAGGAGTCCAGGACACAAAAGAGGTTAAGGACCCCTGTTTTCAACAATAGTAATAATTATAAGAACTCAAATTTCAATTGTTCTGTAAATTTATGAAGAACTTCATTAGTTTCTGTCACCTGTAATGTTTCCCAAGATTGAACTACCTCAGGCCCTTGGCCTGGTCCTTGCCTCCTGGCAGGCTACTTATAATTTGGGCATTAAAAGTCCTTATGGTACTCTTTTCTGCTGATGCCATAAAAAGTATTGATGGCAAAGTTTCCTCACTGAGCTTCCTACTAATTATCTAGTCACTTTTCTGAAGGAGAACTCCATTGCTTAGAAAACAGAGCTGCTGTGCTAATCTTGGAAAGACCTCAAATCACCTTTTCCCTGTACTTCCTACTCCTTGACCTTTCCTTTTCCAGGTCAGAAATGGAAAAAGAATCAGACTGCATTTCTTCTCTCCCAGGTCTGCAGCCACCTTCATGATGATTCCCTTCATATCAGGGAACACACACACAAAAAATCCACAATCAATTTTATTAACTTGAAGTATTTGAAAGGCTGTCAGATGAAAGAGCTTTTTCTCCTTGGCCCCAAAGGACGGAAGATGTACACAGAGGCAGAGTCAGGCTTAAGGTCAGAAAAAAAGAAATTTCCAAACAATGGCAGCTGCTCAAAGTGGAAGGGACTACCATGGGAGGAAGAAATGGGTTTCTCCTTACTAGAAGTTTCCCAAACTAGATTGGGCATCTTGCAGAGGGGGTTCGTGGGCAGATACGGGGTAGACCACATGGCCTAGAGAGCTCAGGATCCCCTCCAGCTAACCCAGACCTTTTATAACCTGTGGAATCCATGCTGTTTCTTAAAGACCTCAAAACTTTTCTGAATCTTTTATAAAAACTATTTGAGCAGAGTAAATCAGTTTTTTCAACCTAGTAATACAGTGGTTTTCTTATGCCTATCTCCTTTAGTCCCTCCTAGGGTTGTTGTGAAGATCAAATAAGATGTAAAAATAACATATGTAAAGCAATTTGCACATCTAAAGCCCTAGATTGTGCTGCTTGATATTACTATTCATAAAGCCTTCTGTGTATGTGTCTGTCTTTCTGTCTCTCCCTCTCTGTGTGTCTCTGTCTGTCTATCTCTATTTCTATGTCTGTCTTTCTGTCTCTTTCTCTCTGTGTCTGTCTGTCTCTTATCTGTCTCTGTCTCTGTCTGTCTCTTGTCTCTGTCTGTCCGTCTTTCTGTCTCTGTCTTTTTCTCCCCCTCTCTCAAACACAACCTTTACCCTTTTTTATATGGCTGGCTGACTCTCTTCCTTCTCCTTTGCATAAAAGACATTAAGTCAAACAAAAGGTGACTGCTTCTTGTTTTCAATTGAAATATGATTAGATTACATTGTCTTCTTGTCCCAAAATAAAAATGGCAGCATTTGTAACAAATCTTCCTTCTATTGGACTCATCCTTCATTTCTTTCTCCATATTAGATGTTCTTTTTTCAAAGAATCATAATAGGATCAGTCCTAAGCAGTAGCCTGGACTTTTCCCCCTTTGGGTGCCCAGTCTAGGGGATCAGCTCCATCATCCAATGTTCCCAGATAATTGTGGTGTTTTTGTCCCTTCTAAAAGTAGCAACATTCAATAATCTTTGTAAAATCTTTTTTCCCCATAAGTTGAATAAAAGTGGATGGAAAGTGTAGAGAGAGTACCGCAATCAGCAGAGCCTCACCAAGTTCTAGGATAGATGTTCTTTTAGGAAAAAGAAACCCCTAGGGACATGTAGTTGTGAGTCAGAGTGTGAAGTGCCTTCTGCTTCCCGTAAGAATGGAAATAGAGACTTCTGTGAGGTCAGACCAGTTTTAGCAATTCATTGTAGTTACCTTTGGGAGATCACCTAAGTGCAACCAGAGCTAGGACATCCTCTGCCATTCAATATCCTATCCACGGGGCCGCTCTAATAATTTAAAATCCAGTTGAGGACACACACACATACACACTAAAAGAACATCAGAAAGACAGAAAGAACTGTTTCACCAGAACTAGTTTGATGAACTCCAGATTAGGTGATGTACACAGGAAGCCAGTGATTTAGGTATATTTACTTGACTTGTGGGTGGAGAGGGAGGGAGGATGTCTAGTGCTGTGATTTCTTCAGTGTGGGAGATTTCTAGCAGTGTGGAAACTCCTTCTCTATCCCCATGCAGATTGCAACTCTTCTGCAACTTAAAGTCTCAGAGAGCTGCGTAAACTATGCTCAGGGTCACACAGCCAGGATGTGTCAGAGGCAGGCTTTTAATCGGTATCTTCTTGACTCCAAGATCAACCTTTTCACCCACTGTAACACTACACCATTGCTTCTCATACTCTATGCCAAAGATCTTGAGAGGTAATGTCATACAGTGGAAAGAGCAATGGATTTGGAAGAGCACCTGTGTTCAAATTTTACATCTGCCCCTTACTACCTATCTGTATTATCTTGGACAATTCACTATCCCTAACCCCTAACTCCTCTCTTTCCTATTGCTCACTTAGTCCTCCTCCCAGTCCCTAGCTTATTCTAAATGGTAGGGTCTGGACTCAGCCAGGTTGACCAGGAAAGTCTGTCTGATTTTCCTCTGGCATACAGATGAAGTAAGATGAAGGGGTCGAAATGGCTTCTCATATGCCCGTTAGCTTAAAACTTCTGATCCCATAAACTTCCCTCACTGGATTAGACTACCCTTCCCTTGCTACTGCAATTACTTGAGATTTTCCTCTCCTCCTTGCCCAGTCAGCCTTCTCCACTTGCTGCTTGGGACCAGTGTTGTGCTGGTAAATGTTCAACAATTGACTTCTCTCCTGCAAGATAACATAGGCAGGATGTACTTTTAGGTTTAACCTACATTATTAATATTTTCTCCATCACTTCCTTAAACCTAGACAATCAACGGAACAAGAAACAAAACCTGATTCATAGAACTTTGCCAATTATTTCGGTAAAAATGCTCACACAGAAAATTTAATAATTGCCTCTTGTTGACCGGCCTGAGCTGGTTCCAGCTTATCCTTGTCTAGAACCTCCTTCCCTGCACTCTTGTGTTTGCAGGTCAGCGGGTAACAGGACCAGTAAGAGGAGATTAACATCCCTCCCCAAACTTGATCCTCCTTCCCCAGCCTCAGGGCTGTTTTCAGACAGCAGTATACCTAACTCCTAACTCCTCTCTTTACTACTGCTCCCTAGTCCTCCTCCCAGATCCCTGACTTGTTCTTAATGGTATTGTCTGGACCTGGAGAGTCTGTCTGATTTTCCTCTGAAATACAGATGAATCTCTTTGGCATCCTTTGTTTAGCCCATTAGTACCTACAGGCAATTTTTCCTGAAGGAGCTAAGTGCAAAAAACAAAAGGTATTGGGGTTACCTGAGGGCACAGGAGAGAGTCTTTTTAGTTTGTTTAATAGAAAGGGAAGTAGGTGGACCTGTCTCTGAGAGCAGCAGAAGAAAAGACAGAGAGTGAAAGGAGAGTGGCTAGAATTAAGAAGTCAGGGGACTGACTTGGGTAGTGGGAACTGATGTGAGGAAGAAGTACGGGTCCTAAAGGTGCTTCCTGTCCCTACCTCTCCCTACCAAAACTTAGGGGGTAGAACACACCACCATCTGCCATTTAGGAACCAGAGAAGCCCTTGCTCTCACTGTTGGCTAGGGCAATTTATTCCTGGAGGCCAAGGCTAGAACTTGATGTCAAAGCATCATCCCATAGAAAGAGCATCATGGGATCATAGATTGAGAGCTAAGAAGGTTTGGGATTTTGAGACTGTCCAGTCCCAAACCCTGATTTTACAGATGAGGAAACCGAGGCTCTGAAAGATAGAATAGAGTCTCAGTGCCACACAAGTGCTGAGCCCAGTGTCAAACCCCCATCTTCGGCCTCCAAATCCAATCCATATATAGTCAGTTTGTGTCAGAGGCAGGAACTGGTTTTGCTTTCTTTCATATCCTCAGTGCTTAGCACAGTGCCTGGCACATAGTGGCCACTTAATAAATGCTTTATAATAAATTTTATTTTTATAAATTTTATTAATTTAATAAATTAAAAAATAAAACTGGGCTGTCTGCCTGACTTTCCTCCCTTTCATGCACCATATTATCCAATCATATTGGTCTACATTGACGTTCCTCACACATACCTATCCATCTCCCACCTCCGTGCTTTTGTATTGGCTGTCCCCCGTGCCTGGAATGCTATCCCTCCGCATATCCAGTTCCTAGCTTCCCTGGCCTTTAAGACTCAGCATCAACCTCCCCTTCTACAGGGGTGTTTTCCAGACCTCCCCACACACACTCATAGTGCCTTTCTTTTGAAATGACCTTCCCTTTACCTGTATATGCCTTGTACTTACCCAATTACTTGCATGTTGTCTCCCCCATCAGAAGATGAGATTCTGGAGGCCCAGTGCCTCACCTGGCACTTAGGAAGAGTTTAATAAGTCTTGGTTCACTGACAGACTCTCCGTTCCAATCAGACTAGCTCACTTGCTGATTCCTGTCAATGGCGTTTTATCTCCCACCTCCACCCCTTTGTCCAAGTTGTTTCTCATATTTGGAATGCTTTTCTTCTTCATCTGGCCCTCTTCAAGGCTCAGCTCATATGGCATCTCCTCCAAGGGGGCTTGGCTGGGTTGCCCAACTGGTATTGTCTTTCCCAATATTACTCCTGATTTATTTTGCATAGTTTTGATACCTTTTTGTCTGGGTCCAGATCGTTTCCCCCCAGTTGGGATGTTAGCTCCTTGAGGTCAAGGACTGTTTCCTGTTTGTCTCTGTATCCTCAGAACTTAGCCCGGCACCTAGTACTTACGGCAGACTTAGAAATGCTTGTGGAACAGATTTGTCTCTTTTAGAATTTTTAATGTATGTGGTCCTGGGTGTGCTTTGCATTGACTAGTTAGGTTGCCTGCTGTCACCTCTCCCCTCACCTCCTACCCAAGAGAGGATGGAAGTTTCTTGAGAACGGGGATTGTCTTATTTTTACCTTCACAGCTACCCCAGTACTTGGTGTATTTTTTTCCATCCACTGTGTTTTCATTGGCATAGGGCAGTCCCAGAAAGGAAATTTTAACTACCAATGCAGATTGGCAAAACTTTGGCAATTGGAAGACTTCAGACAGTTGTCTTGGGCACTGAGAGTTTAAGTGACTTTCCCAGTAAGATGACTAGGATGAGTCAGAGATGGGACTTCAACCCAGGTCTTCCTGATTCACTGACTTTACAACCTCCTTACCTCTTTCCTTGTGCATACTATTAAACTCTATATTTAGACACACAAGGGCCCTTTAAGATCATCTAGTCCCCAGCTTCTGAAACTGGGGCTTGTGACCCCCTCGGAGACCTCATAACATGAAAGTATGATTTATTATCAGTAAATGTTTGATTTGCTGACTTATTTTATATAACTATGTGCTCTGGGTCACGTAAAAATTTCTAGGATGAAAAGGGGTCACAAATGAAAAAAAAAATTTAAGAAGCTCTAATAGTTCAACTCCCTCATTTTACACTTGAGGAAACTGAGACCCACTAAGGTTAAGTTTCCCACCCATGATTTCATAAGGATTAATAGCAGATTCAGGACTGGAACCCATTTCCTTCCATGCCTCTTAAATCAAAGTAGATACTGTGGCTTCCTCTGACTTAAATATTTTCTAACCATTCACCTAACAATCAACCACATATCATTGTTGCTATGGGAAAATGTCTCCCAAATTCCAAACAACTGACTTCCATGCAAGAACTGTTGGCCACCACCCAGCAGAAAGTTGGGGACTGCCTGTACTGTGATGCATTGTTTTATGGGCCAGCTAGAAAATGCCATATTTACTTTAGGTAAGTGCAAAGTGGTGCCTGTAGAATTTTAACTCACTCTTAAAAATGTTTCCAGGAGGACATCACTTGAATTTGGAAGGATCTACATTGGCTACCTGTCAAATGTGGGATTGATTTGAAAATGCTTTTAGGACTCTAGAGCAGTTCTCTGTCTTGAGACCTTGGCTGTCATCCTGGCTCTGCATTGAGATTTTTCTGCTATTCATCTCAGACATTTTGTAATACACCAGGGGGGTGCACTGCATTCCCTCCTGGTGTCCTATGTTGGCTAATCAATAAAATTGATCTAAAGATTTTCTTTATTCACCAAGCTAAAGGGATTTGGGAGAAAGCTGCAGAAAGATTTCTTTCCATGTTCATTCCCACATAGTTGAGTCTTTCTTTAATCGGAGTCAGATATCTGGAGGTTTTAGCCCCATCTGTGTGGCTTTAGGCAGGTCACTGCTCCTGTCTGGTCCTCTGAATCACAGAATTTCAGAGTTGGAAAGCCCTGCATTTCAATCAATACCAAAGAAAGAATCACTTCTACCCAATATTGGATAAGCTGTCATCCTGCTTCTGCTGGAAAACCTCCAATGGGAGGGAGAGAACATACTAGCTCAGAGGCAGCCCATTTTACCCCCAGTAAATCAAAGTACCCCCAACCTTCCTGGGACAGAAACAACCTCCTTCTCCCTATTTTACAGAGGAGCAGTACATAGAAGACTCAGAGTAGAGACACTATAGGTTCAGGCCTGTTTGTCTATGTACCATCACTCCTTCGCTACAGGTGTTGGGCCACATGTACCATGTGATTTTTTTCATTAAAGCTCTTTATTTTCAAGACATATGCATAAATGATTTTCAACATTTACCCTTGCAAAACCTTGTGTTCCAAGTTTTTCTCCCTCACTTCCCTACACTTCCTCCCCTAGACAGCAAGTAATCCAATATATGTTAAAGATGTGCAATTCTTCTATATGTATTTCCACAATTATCATAATGCACAAGAAAAATCAGATCAAAAAGGGAAAATGAGAAAGAAAACAAAATGCAAGCAAACAACAACACAAACAGTGAAAATCCTATGTTGTGATCCACATACAGTTCCCACAAATCCTCTCTCTGGATGCAGATGGCTCTCTCCATCACAAGTCTATTGGAACTGGCCTGAATCACTTCATTGTTGTAAAAGAGCCACATTCATCATAATTGATCATCACACAATCTTGTTGCCTTGTACAATGATCTCTTGGTTCTACTCACTTCACTTAGCATCAGTTTGTGCAAGTCTCTCCAGGCCTCTCTGAGATCATCCTGTTGATCGTTTCTTACAGAACAATAATATTCCATAACATTCATATACCATAACTTATTCAGTCATTCTCCAATTAATGGGCATCCCCTCAGTTTCCACTTTCTTGCCACATACAAAAATGTTTGTGGCAGCCTTTTTTGTAATCTGGGTCCCTTTCCTTCCTTTAAGATCTCTTTGGGATACAGGACCAATAGAAACACTGCTAGATCAAAGGTGTATGAAGAGTTTTATTGTCCTTTGGGCATAGTTCCAAATTGCTCTCCAGAATGGCTGTATCAGTTCACAATTCCACCAACAATGATGTACCATGTCTTGCTCCCTCTTCCAAATGGCCCCCTTTTAAGTACTTGGAACTAGTTGTCAGATACTGAGTCTTCTCTTGCCTCTTCATCTACAAAATGGATCATCTGCGTGAAACTTTCTCTGATCTGAACCCTGAACCCAAACCCTAATGCCCTCCCTCCCAGATTCCTTTGTATTGAACAGCTTTGTCTTTATTTACTTTAGTGACTATATTTTTGCAGTGTCTGTTTGTTTATGGATTTGCTGTCCCCCACCCATTAGAATGCAGTGTGAATAGTGATTGTTGGATTCTTTGTATTTGTATCCCCAGTGCCTAGCATATAGTAGACTCAATGCTGATTGATAGGTAATAGATATAGAGCTGGAAGAATGTCAGAGCCCATTTAGTCCAACTCCCTGAGAAATTTGGAAGAACTTGCTCAAAGTCAAGCATGAACGAATGAATGAACGAAGCATTTATTAGGCATTTAGTGTGTGCAAAGCACTGTGTTAAACCCTGAAGTGACAAATGGAAAACTCAGATGGGCCCTGTTCTCAAGGAGCTCACACTCTAATGGGAAAGCTTTTGCTTGCAAATCAGATGGAAAGGTACCATGGTCCTTAAGGTGCAGCCACAAAGCCAGTGAGTGTACTTTTTAAATGTCATTTCTACTGATATCATCAGTTTTTAATGGGGAGCCATTGACACGGCCAAGAATTTTCCTTTCTTCATCTCCGGTAGCTGGGTCTATATGTGGTACCAGCAGGAGCAATGGCCAGGGTGTATCTCCACAGGTATCACTTCCCAGGACGGTGGCTGAGGGCGCTGGACTGGAAGTCCTGCTACTCCCAAGGCTCTTGGCTTCAGGGATTAAGTCTGTGTTCATCAGGGTATGAGGGGAGATGGTGGTCAAGATGATGACTCAATAGCACTTGTTGCCTTCTATCTCTCTTTCAGGGAGGTTGGCTGGCCTCTTTCCCCTGTCCCTTATTTATTACAGATACCATGTTGGAAGAGACTTCAGACAGTCTAGTACAATCAAAACTGAGACCCAGTAACATGCCCAGAGTCCCATAGGTAGTAAGTAGTAGAGATGGGATTTAAATCCAGATCCTCTGACTATGAAGCCATTGAACTTTCCTCTCTACTCTCTTAAGGACACTTGGAATACTTACTACGTCACAAGGCTTTGGGAAAACTAAACTCTCATGGGAAAATTGTGGATCTGTGACCCACAGAAAGTGATTGTACCCATTCCCAAGTAGCTGGTCTTTGGAACTCCCATTTTTCATGTGGGAGTGCATTGGCCTCTGTATTTTGGCTCAGCCTTTATTTCTTACTGATCGTTGCAATTGTCTAAATCTCTGACTCACTGACCTTCAGGGGCTGAGATCTCCAAAGAGCCAAGGCCATCATTCCGTCCCAAGCTTGATTTTCTGTCAGTTCTCTAATCAGGCTGCTGAGTTTACATGGCCAGCATAGCACTGACCTTCCTTCGCAACATGTGAAGGCCATGAAAACAATTAATAGGTACAGAATGTGATAGAACCCTGCTACGGTTACAAGTCACAAAAAAGGAGCTGTGAGTGTACCAGGCCTCTTGAGTTAATGTTTGGAGGCAGCTTCTCTAGAAGGCAACAAAAATAACAGAAGAGAACAGGAATCAACAGGAAGAAAAGCAATGCACTTCATAGCACAAGGGAAAAGGTCAAAGCTGCAGTTGGAAGACCTGGATTTGAATCCCAGCTGTGCTGCATACTATGAGACCTTAGCCAAATTACTTGGCCTGCTTCTCAGATCTCTAATCTGTAAAATGAGGGGGCTGGATTAACTGGCCTCTGGGCATCCTTCCAAACTTGAATCCTATGATGAGCTATCATAGGATATTCTATCAAATATTGTTTTTAAATCCACATCTCACATCCATGTACTTTGCTCTATGCATGTAGCTATGGGGCCTAGTTCAGATCTCATCACTTCTCTCCTGAACTATTGAAGTAACCTCCAAATTGGTTGCCCTGCCTCAGGGCTCTCAGTCCATTCTCCACAGAGCTGCCAAAGTGATTTCTCTAAAGCAAAGATCTGACCATATCACTCTCC
This sequence comes from Myrmecobius fasciatus, assembly GCA_023553655.1. NCBI lineage: Eukaryota > Metazoa > Chordata > Mammalia > Dasyuromorphia > Myrmecobiidae > Myrmecobius > Myrmecobius fasciatus. The sequence continues at coordinate 251,800 of JAJPUD010002794.1, forward strand.
TCAATAAATACCTGTGACTCCCTATTACCTCCAGGACTAGATATAAATTGCTCTACTTGGCCTTCAAAGCCCTTCTTAACCATTCCCAACCTACCTTTCCAGTCTTACTAAACATTGCTCCTCTTCATTCTCTCTGTGCTCTAACCAAACTGGCCTTTATAATTCCTCATCTATGACATTTTATTTTCCACCTCTGTGCCTTTGTACTGGCCTGGAATGTACTTCCTCCTTACCCCTGCCTCTTGGGATAGCCAGTCTCCTTCAAAATTCGATTTAAATGTCACCTTCTACATGAAGCTTTTTCTGCCCTCCCTAGCAGCCAGTGGATTTTCATTTTTAATATATTTTTATATATTCCTATTTGTGCATGTTATCCCCTGATTGAATGTAATTTCCTTGAGGATAGGGACTCTCTTCCCTTTGTATTTGTATTCCCAATGTCTAGCATAGTGGCTGGTACATGGAATATAATCTGTGCTTATGGAATCATTTGTTAAATAAACACTATTTCCCAGGACCCATGCAAAGCACTGAGGATACATACACAAACAGTGAGATAACCCCTCATGGAACTTATAGTCTATGAAGTGAAGATAATACACATAGGAGAGTGGTAGCCAGGGATGGAGGTTTTGGTCTAGGAAATCACAGGGATGACGAATTGGGCCACAGATCAGTTGGCATGCCATTTCCAGAAACAATGGCATTATGGACTAGATCGCTGTGCCCTGAGAAGGCTGTGAAAAGTACAGGGGAACATGAGCAGATACACACAAGATGGTAAAATTATCCCAGATAGATATGTGGATAGATGTGAAAGTGAAGCCCAGGCTGGGCAGGGGCTAGCTCAATGGTGTGAACTACAGCAGTCTGCATTCAAACAGTTCTGAATCAAGATGGCTAGGCCTGGATCTCAGGGTGTTAGTGCCAAAGATTAGTGCATTAATTTCCCCTGAGGACTAGAGGTATGGATTCTGGAAATCCAGTATAGACACCTAGTGCAGAGGTAGTTGGCCCAGGAAGGGAGAAGCATGGCAGTGGAAGCAGACAGATGGCAAATTAATTTGGGTAGATAGATCACTAGATAGAATGGGAAACTCAATCATGGGTTGGTCTGAGCTCTGGGACCGGCCTATCAAGTGGATAGGTTAATTGTTGATTTGTTGATTGGTGAGTCAAGGTTCTGTGATATTTAATAGAAATAGTTGCTTTGGGATAATCTTCATTTCAATTATGCAGTTCCTGAAGAGAAAGCTCTTTGTGATTCCACCATTTGCAGCAAATCCTTCCCATCCCTGGGGTGCCCCATTAACAAATGCTATGGTAGCCCCATGGATCTAGAATTAAAAGCAATAGAACCCAAGATGTTCAGGAGAAGGCTGTTTGGGGAGAGAAGGAAAGACAGGAAGATATAGGGGAGGGCTACAATGCTTCCCCTCGATGCTTCCAGAAAGGGATTCTAGTAATCAATTGACAGCCTGTCCTCTCTTTTTCCATATTGCTTCTCTCCTCTGTTTTTTTCTCTATATCACAAACTCTCCAGGCATCACCAACACTCATCTGCTAAGAGTGTCAAATGGCAGGGTTCCATTATCATGGCAACAGAACTGTTACAAGGATACTCTTCTTCCATCACTCAGAAGGAGGAGTGCTGAGAATAGATGTTATAAACAAATAGAAAAAAGGGAGGAGAAGTTAATAAAGAAACAGTATTTGCCACAAGGAATGGAATAGTGGCTTTTCTTGTCAACGGCAGGGCCTTCACTCTTCCTGTCATTGCCAGTGCCAAAGATTGCTTGCATAAGCAAGAGGTGGAAGACTCCATCAGTAAATACTTCAATGATTCAAGGATAGGTGGTTTCAGGGGGTACATACTCTCTCTGCCAATATAGATTGCCACCCTTCTAGAATTAAGCACAACTGAGTCTTCAAAGTTGCTAGGGCTGAAAAATTCATCAGTCTGCAGCCTACCTGGCAGTGAGCCTCCCTCGGCACTTAGCTGGGCTGGTCCTTGGACAGCACACATGCCATCCATCACTCGGCCTGTTCTCAAAGTCTTTCCAATTCAGTGCGACCTGCCAGAGCTTGCACTCCCTTGGCAGATCCTTTGAGCACCCAGATTCACCTCCTGATGAAGCTTCAGAGTAGGACTTTAGTGAAGAATAGAAGAAAAAGGCAATTTCTTTTAGTTTCATGTTAATTTTGAAAAGATAGGGATGGGGACTGGACTGGAGATTTCACAGATACAATGAGATTTCTCTACCAATGCAAGTTGGCACCTTCTCTGCAATTTATAGTCTTAAAGAGTTGGCTAGGCCACTGAGAGATTAATCACTTGCATGGGGTCACACAGCTATTAGGTGTCAGAAGACTTAAACCTAGGTCTTCTCGATTCTGAGATCAATTTTCTTTCTACCATGCCACATTACCGAGAGAGGGAGAGGAATGAGTCTTTCAGTTTTGTTCTAGTACTTATGTCTTGTTTCATGGAGTTATCTCTTTCAGGTACAAGCTAACTTTCAAGGAGTCTGTTAATTAAAAAAGACTTTATGCCTCATGTACTAGTTTATTCTCCTTCCAATTTTTTCCTCTATACTTCTCATTGTCTTTCCTTTTTTTCTTCAAGAATTCTCATTACATGCATTATTGGTGAAATTGTGAACTGATCCAACCATTCTGGAGAATAATTTGAAATTATTCCCAAAGGGCAATCGAATTGTGCAGTGCTATTACTGGGTCTGTATCCCAAAGAGATCATAAAAGATGGAAAAGGACCCATATATACAACAATGTTTGTAGCAGCTCTTTTGGGGATGGCAAAGAATTGGAAACTGAAAAGGCCCATCAATTGGGAACTTACTGAACAAGTTTGGTATATGAATGTAATGGAATACTGTTGAGCAGGCAGCTTTCAGAAAAACCTGGAAAGACTTACATGAACTGATGCTGAGTGAAGTGAGCAGAATCAGTAGAACATTGTACACAGTAACAGCAACATTATATGATAATCAACTATGATAGTCTTAGCTCATCTCAGAAATATAATGATCCAAGACAGTTCCAAAAGACTTTTGAAGAAAAATGTCATCCACATCCAGAGAAAGAATTATAGAGTCTGAATGCAGATCAAAACAGACTATTTTTGCTTTTTTTGGTTTTATGTTTGTGTTTTTTTCTTTTTGTCCTGATTACACATGTATTACCTATATCAGATTACTTGCTGCCTTAGGGATGGAGGAGGGAAAGAAAGGAGGGAGAAAAATTTGGAAGTCAAAATCTTATTTAAAATGAATGTTGAAAACTATCTTTATGTGTAATTGAAAAAATAAAATACTATATACCAAAAAAATTTATATTACATTTAAAAAAAACATTCATGATTTTTAAAACCATGAATTCCAACAAAGCCTGTGGCAAATCTGTGATTTTACTTTAGCCTTTTCTTGTAGATTATGTGCAGTTATTCTCTTCTGCTTGGTTTTTGTCTTGTGCATTATTGGTTCCATATTATTTCTTTTTCATTGATGTTTTCTTCTGTTAACTCATCTTTTTCTAGCCTTACTGCCCAAATGGGAACTTTGTGTCAGGGTCTGCGTACTTCTGAAAGGAATGGTGATACTTTCTCTGGTCCTGAGATGTATTATGTGGGATCTTGGTAATTTTATATTCTTCAGAGGCTTCAGAAGCAGCTCTAGATAGCATGCTAAACCAGGGCAATCCCTTCCAATCAAAGCCCTACAAGCTTCTAATTCTAAGTTTAGGGTCAGAGTGATCGGGGTTCAGGTTCCAGGAATCCTTGACTAAATACAGGTCTAAATTCCCTGACCCTAGCACACAGTTTCAGGTTTTATGCTTTGCTGGCTTGAACCTGGGTCCCTGAACTGGAAAGCTTCTTTCCATGAATTACATTCCAAGATGGGCTTTTGTCTGGACTCCTTGCTGAGAACCTGTAGGCTTCTGGGTGTTCCTTTGTACAGATCTAAGCTAACAAAATCACTTGGTGTAGTTTATCTTTGAATATCTTGAGCATTGGTCAAGTGCTATATTTTCATCCCTGCTGGGATGGTTGTGAGAGAGCTACGCTGTTTTGCTTCTGTCCAACCCACCATTTTGAGGTAAATACCAAGTGTTCTATCTACCTGCTTTTTAAATTAACAATGTACATGATCACAGATAAAATTATATGTGATAACTATTTTATTCTATTATTATGGCAGTTGGGACAATTAGAGAGGAAGGGAAAGGAGAGAAAGATAATGTAAGAGGAGGGAAGAGAAAAGATAAGCAAGTGGACAGAAAGGGAAATCATGGAGCTAGAGAGGAGGAAAGAGACCAATCAAGGCAAAGAGGGACAAGAGGAGAAGATGAGGAAACTCATTTAAGTTTTGGGTGGCATTATCTTTGATTTTAATCTTGGTAGATATCCATTGGGACATCTTGATTTCACTGCAGTAGATCAAGTGCCAGGCTTGAAGTCGCTCTACTCATGTGTCTGAGTTCAAATCTGGTCTCACACTCTTACCAGTTATGTGACTTTGGGCAAGTCACTTCATGCTGTTTGCCTTAGTTCCTCACCAGAAAAAATGAGCTGAAGAAGGAAATGACAAACCAGCCTAGTATCTTTGTCAAGAAAACCCCAAATGGAATCATGCAGAATCAGACATGACTGGAAAATAACTGAAAAACAACAAAAGTTACTCATGGAGAAATAGAGTAAACACCAAAACTCACTGAAAGATTAAAATGTTAGATCTAGAGCTGGAAGGGACCCATCTAGTGCAAACCCTTTATTTGAAGGAGGAGGGAGATGAAGTGATTTTTCCAAGGATCACACAGGTAGTAAGCATCACGTGTGAGATATGATCCTAGCTCTTCTGAATTTAGAACCGGTGTCCTTCCCACAGCCTCATGCTGATAGGTGGCAAGTTTTTGTCTTCAACCCATAAGAATCATTTGGAAGAAATGGGGATGTTTAGTCAGGAAAAGGAAATACTCAGGAGAAATACTGGGGAGAACACAATAGTCGTGTTCAAGTATTTGGATGACTGTAATGTGAAAGGAATATTAGATTCATCCTGTTTGGATCTGTGATCTGTCAATGTTGGACATGAGAACAATAGCAGATCTCATCAATATGTATATTTCTTTCAGTGATGTTGATCCCGAACCATTTATGGCTGCCCATGTCTTCTACTCTTGTCCATGTCTTCCTCTAAGTTTGCCATAAAAGGCCCATCTAATATGCTGGGGATTTCCTTCTAACATCATGAAAAAAACCAGAGAAGCGTTCTGAATTTTCACTTGCTATCCTTTGCTCTCATCATGGCCCAGTACATCTTTTTCCCCTCATTCATTTTTGTGCATAAGGAAGGCATGGTAAATGAAGAATGGTTGAGGGAGAGCTTTTAGGAGATGACTGGTGACCATCTAGGCAGGAAGTAATGAAAGTCTGTAGTGGGCTTTGGGGAACTAGAAGAGGAAAGAGAGAGGGAAAAGGCAAAGATGGCACCAAAGTTTCAAATGTGTTTCACATTTCAGACAGAAATGGTGAAAACCCAAGTACAAGCAGCTTTGGGGGGAAGGAGCAGGAACTTGAATTTAGTTGGCTTGGAAGTGCTGGTGGAATATCCAGATGGAAACATTCCATAAGCACTTGGAGAAATGAGAGCCTGGAGCTGAGGAGAGAGGTCAAAGCAGGAAATGGAGAGACATAGAGAGAGATAGACACATTTACGCACACGTACATATATATACATATATATGCATGTGTATATATATTAATTTGGCAGGCAGAAGAGACCATGGAGGAAAGGCTTCATGTAGAAGGTGGCACCTGAGCTGAGCCTTGAAGGAGGCTCAGAATTCCAAAAGGGAGAAGGTAGAGTGTTCCAGGCATGAAGGACAGCCTGTACAAAAACATAGAGGCAGGAGATGGAACATCATGTACAGAAAAGGCATAGAGACCAGTCTGGATAGAACATAGAGTGCGTGAGGGAGAGTAATGTGAGAAGTCTGGAAAGTCAGGGTGGAGCCAGATCGTGAAGGGCTTTAAATGGCGAACACAGGAGTTTTTGTTTTATCCTGGATGTAACAGCCACTGAAACTTCTCCATCAAGGGAGTTCCATGGTCAGTCCGTGCTTTGGGAATATCAACAGAGCAGCTGTGCGGAGATAGAGTGGAAAGAGGAGAGTGGATTCAGGGAAACTATTGAAGTAGTCCAGGTGAGATGCAATAAGAATCTGCCTTGTGCTGGTGGCCTATGGGTGAAGAGGGGATGGATGTAAGGAATGATCTGAAAATAGGGTCCACAAGGTGTAGGGGAAGGGAGGCCTCATTGATGGGAGAGAGACCCAGGTGATTGTGAGGTCACAATCCTGTATGAGTGGAAGGGTGATGGGACAGTATTCTCAGTGGAACTTGAGAAATTTAGGGGGTAATCCACATAAATACAGTGGCTGAAACTATGGGACAGAGTGTGTATGGGAGTGGGGTGAAGGGTGGAGAGGGGGAAAAGGGCAAGGGAAGAACCTTAGCGTATCCTTAGAGGATCAGGAAATAGTGAGGAGCCAACAAAGGCTACAGAAGTAGTTAAAGCCATGAAAAGAACCAGGAGAAAGGGGTCACTGAAGCCAAGTGAGGAAAGGGGATGGTCATCGCCATGACGTGCTCTTAAAGAAAAGGCAAAGGGGATGACTTTAGCAAGATATGAATTAGGTTACTAGGGTGCCCCTGGTGGTTTTTGATTTCAGTGATGGGGTAGGGGCAGAAAATCAAAGAAGGAAGGGGTCAGTGAGGAAGCAGAGATATCAAGGAGAGATCTCTCATCTTTTTTCAAGAAGTTAGGTCACAAAGGAGTGGAAAGAGGTGGGACACATCATAGCTAAATAGCTAAACCTAAAAGAAGGGTTAAGGGAAGGCTTTTATTTAAGATGGGGCAGACTTGAGCGTGTTTAAAATGCATTATCCCATAGAATATCCCTTAAGTGAAACAGAGGGGCCCTCTGAAGTTTTTCTGTTTGTCAGCCAATGAGCTTAGGGAATCGCCCATATCTGAGTCACTGCTGGGCCTTCTCAAGATTATCATTCTATCTACTTTGGGAGAAAATTGTCATTTTTATTGCATAGAGACAGAGTCCTCAAGGTTCATTTCCCCCGGAGCTGGGGAGAGCTGAGTTGTAGCAACGAGCTCAGGACCTGGCACTGCAGAAGGCCCACGGGGAGGCCCCCCAGAAGTGGTGTAGCCATTCACGTTAGCTTCAGAACCACCCTCAATAGGCTCCCAGAAGCAGCAGACATATCAATGACCACGTTAAAAAAAAAGCAAATACTTTGCAGGCTGATTTTTCTGAATGTTTTAAGAACCCATTCACAGGTAATGGGTTTTCCATTTACTTTGAAACTCAGCATCAGCACCGTAAATGCCAACCTTATTAGGCAGACATTCTGAAGGAGAATTGTCAAGTCCAAGAGCAAGGACATTGTTTCAAACCCTGCAGCTCTTGAAGTGAAAGCGCTCCCTTTTCCCAGGCTCCCCCTACTCAATTTCCCAGCAACACAAACACTCCACCTGAGCTTTTTCCAAAAGAGCACAAAACGGTCACAGACTCCTTTGCTGCCTTGGCGACTTTCCCCTTTTAGAAGAAGGACTGAAGAACAATTAGCTACTTTCAGACAAGTTTTTAATATACAGGTGGCTGCTTCCATTCCCACTGGTTTCTGTGTTTCAGATGCTTTAAGAAATGCTTTGAGCAAATTCTTTTTTTTCACAGACCTCCTAAATTATTCCCCAAGATCGTTTTTGTGTCCACTGAATCTTTGTAAAGACTAATTTGTCACCCCAAAATTATATATATTATGTAACATATGATAAAATATTATATATCATACAGTATGTTTATAGACATTAAAATACATTTATATTAAGTACATATAATACAATCGATAATATGTTATAGCACATAATATATTAAATATAAAATTACATATCGTGTAGATTATAAAATATATAACACATATTACACATAATATACATGTTAGTTGCAGCCTGATTTATATATACAAAATATAAATATACATGTTTGGGCGTATATATGTGTTCCTGTCTCTCAGGCTGCTGCAGATAATAAGCTAGCTTCACCATGGGGACAGGACCTGTGTTCCTTTTTTTTTTCCTTTTAGAGCTTCTTAAGGTCCCCTCTTATTTAACTTAAAAGTATCAGGCATATCTTTTGGAGGCCTGACTAAGTGAACGGCCAGAGATGTCTGAATGAAAAGATAGCAGAATTTTCCAGTGTAAGCTGTTCCCAACATATCTGAGTTCTCCTTAACAAACACTTGGACACATAGCCTTGGTACATCCCAATTAGACTGGGCTTTTAATCCGGGGAAGCACCTTCAAGAGCATTGAATCATAAAGGTAGAGGTAGAAGTGACCTTGGAGATCAGCTGGTACAACTCCTTCATTTTACAGATTAGGAAACTGAGTCCCAGAGAGGGGTAGGTAGTCACTTGTAGGAGTAGTTGCCTGTCTGGTGTTTCATAAGTAGTATGTTACAGAGGCAGGATCTGAAGCCAGACCTCTGACTTCAAATCCAATACTCTTTCCTCCAGTTCTAATCCCCTCTTATTTTACAAATGGAGAACTTTAAGCTCAGAGAGGCCATACCTCTAGTCCCACAGCTAGGAGGTGAAGAGATGAGACTTGGACCCAGGTCTCCTTACTCCTAGACCAGTGCCCATTCCCCCACATAACCCTGCTCTGTAGACTATTTATGTATGTTCTCTTTCTCAAAAGGAAAATTTTTAATATAAAAATCAGTAGGTGCTTGTGACTCCTCAAAGACCATCATGACAGAAGGAGCACAAGCCGCCAACATTGGAGGAGACCTCAAAGATCATTCAGTCCAGTTTGATGAATGGCAGTGCTTCTGCTCCAGTTTGAGGGGTCACTGTTAGGGTTCAGTTTGATAATACCTTGATTAATGATCCAGAAGTGAATGAACAAGGCCATTAATCACCTTTGCCATTTTCTTCCATCACAATCCCTGGTTCAGAAGCTTGATGAGCGGGGGTCCATACCTATGGATATGGTTAGTGGGGTGAGATCAGCCCCATCTCACAAACAAGGCAACAGTCAAACATGAGCTTCAGAAGCTGGACAGTCAGTGTTTGAAGGAAGACTTCAGGGTTTCAGTCTCCAAAGTAGTGCTGTTTCCTCCCTACTGCCATATTATGGTAAAGGTGTTGAAAATACCTGACAGAGAGGGTAAAACATGTGAACATCTCACCTAGGAAAATAGCCTAGGGGCAGGGAGGGCACGAGCAATCACTGTATTGCTGCTTTTTTTGGTGAAAAAAAAATAAACATTTAGAGCTAGAAGGGATCTTTGCAATTCTAGAAATCTCAAAGTCTCTGAATTGACAGGGACCTCCGAGGACATCTAATCCAGCTTTAATTGGACATTTATATTTGTGAAAGATCACAGTATCTTAGAAAATGGTCTCGTTCAGAAGGTACCTTGACATGAATCCTCTCCACAGCTCCCCTTAACAAGCAGTACTCCGGTCTGCATTTAAAAACCTAGAGGATGCTGGAACAAAGCCCAGCCCCCTCATTGTACAGAGAAGGAAAGGACTGCTTTTCATTTTTGTTTTTGTAGTCCCTGGCACAGAGTGGGTGTGCAATGACTGCTTGCTGTGTGCTTCAGTGGGAAAAAATCCAGAATTTGGAGTGGCAGGATCTGAGTTCAAATTCCAACGCCCACTATTGTGCTTAACATTTCTGGACCTCAAATTTCTCATCCACATCAGTAGAGGACTGTATTTATGGACCTGTAACTTTCCCCTTCCAGTCACATTGACCTCAAAGAATTGGCAACTTCTTCTTAAGGCTATAATTTTGAAATAGAAAAAAATTACAAAAGCATCCTCTCATATGTTCTTTCTACTCCGGTTGGACGTTTTAATAAGTTTCTTATTTTAATGTCATCCTTGTGTCAGATTCCTCCTGGATACTTAGAGGACCTCTCCCTTTGGCATGCCAAAATAATCTACCTACAACACAGGCTTGACCAAATGCCTCTTCATTATCAATCATCATCAGCTCCCTATTGCTTCTAGGGCATAACTGTTTCCCAGCATCCCAAGAGCTGGATTTATATGGGCCAGATTCAAACTTAAGGATTTCCCCACAAAATCATTCTTTCTTTTGGTATTATTACCCCCATTCAGAGTTCCCTCTGGGAAATCTCAAAACATAGCTTCTGTCTAAATCTCCACAGAAGTGGATAAAAAGGTTCCTGGATCCCATATAGGTACTCAAGGTAATAGGTATATCAAGGTACAGGACAGCCTTACGGGACTCACAGTAGCCATAAACAATGTAATTCTAATTCTATGAGTTCTACCTTGCCCTGTCCCACTGGCCTGTGAGCCCTCCAGACTCAGAGACCCACCATGAAGGTTTGAACTCCCCCCATAAAGGAAATGTACTTGGAATAGCTAGAGAGACAACCTCCTTCCCATCAGATCTTCATTATCCAAATAATTCATAATAGCAGAAAGTACAATCCAAGTCTTTTGCTTCTCTCAATCATGACTTGGATTCCATTGATTCTCCCATAGTTTTGAGGTCACACTGCTAATCATCTTTCCTTTCCAAGAAGCTGGTTCTGCCCAAGAACTCCCCTTTTCTCCCTAGAAGGCCCTAGAACTCTTGAACTTAGGGTCACAAGTAAAGCAACCTCAAGCCTGAAACCACACAAAAAATCCCCCTTCCCTTTTTTTAAATAGTATTTTATTTTTTCAAGTACATGCAAAGATAGATTTCAACATTCACCTTTGCAAAACCTTGTGTTCCAAATTTTTCTTCCTCCCTCTTTCCCTCCCTTTCCCCCTCCCCAAGATAGCAAACAATTTGATATAGGTTAAGCATGTGCAATTCTTCTAAACATATTTCCATTTTTGTCATGCTGCACAAGAGGAATCATATCAAAAAGGAAAAAATAAGAAAGAAAAAAACAAACAACAACAAATTGTTGGTGAAAATGCTATACTCTGATCCACATGCAGTCTCCATAGTTCTCTGTCTGGATGTGGATGGCACTTTCCATCCCATGTCTATTGGAATTGCCTCGAATCACCTTATTGTTGGGAAAAGTCAGATCCATCACAGTTGATCATCACCTAATCTTGTTGTTACTATGTACAATATACTCTTGGTTCTACTCACTTCACTTAGCATCAGTTCATGTTAAGTCTCTCCAGGCCTCTCTGAAATCATCCTGCTTATCACTTCTTATAGAACAATAATATTCCATAATATTCATATACCTAAACTTATTCAGTCACTCCCCAACTGATGGGCATCCACTCAATTTCCAGTTCCTTGCCACCATAAAAAGAGCTGCTGCAAACAATTTTTTTTGCACATGTGGATCCTTTCCCCTCTTTTATGATCTCTTTGGGATACGGACCCAGTAAAGACACTGCTGAAACAAAGGGTATGCATGGCTCAATAGTCCTTTGGGCATAGTTCCAAATTTCTCTCCAGAATGTTTGGATCATTTCACAATTCCACCAACAATGCATTAGTATCCCACTTTTCCCATATCCCTTCCAACATTCATCATTATCTTTTCCTGTCATCTTAGCCAATCTGAGACTATGAAGGGGTATCTTAGAGTTGTCCCGATTTGCATCTATCTAATCAATAGTGGAATCCCTCTTCTCTTGCCTAAGAGATCACACTACCCAGAAAGCCCACTCTCAAAAATCTAGGAAGCTATGGTTGAGAAAAACTTGAGTTTTTTCTTCCTTGATCTGGGACTCAAGAACACCCTACCACTCAGATCATGTGGTTCCCTCTTCAATATCTGGAATGTAGCTGAGAGTATGACTCTGACTCTGACTTTCCAATGCTGGAGCCAGGCAGTAAGAGCCCGAGACTTGACTTAGGAGCTCTCATTATTTCACTACTGTCCTAGTTGCTGCCATTTCTGAAGCTCAGAGCACTTGGGCTAGTTGGTCCTTGAAGAGCTACAGCAACTCACAGAAGTCACCTTCCCCTTCCCCCAGATCTGTGGTCTTTCATGTGTCCTCAGAAAAGGCAAGAAAAAAGGGCCCGAGTCTGACATAAAACCTTTCCTTTATAAGCCTAGATGTCAGCCAATTCATCCCTAATTCAGGCCAAGTCAACAATTCACCCCCAGAGAAGAGACTTTGGGAGATGACCTCATCTTCAGTAAGGTTTCTGGGCTTGTCTTAATACCGATAACCACAATCCTCTCAAGATTGTTAATGGGCATGTCGATACTTTTCCTAGAAAGATGCAGTCTCAAGCAAACTCTCACTCCCTCTCCCCCCCCCATAGGATCCTCAAGATTTAATAAGGAACTCTCATTCTCATCTCCCTACATCAGATAAAATAGGAAGTGTTCCATTGCAATCTCTTCCCAATGTGGCTCCAGCCTGCCTTTCCAGACAAATTGCATTTGGGGCTTCTTGTGAGCATCTCTTGGTAGTGACTCCTTCCAACATGACTTCCCTTCACATTTGCTACATTCTAGGCAAATGAGCTGCTTGCTGCTTTCCCATTTGACCTCCCATCTCCCACCTCTTTGCCTTTGTTCCAGCTGTTTCCCATGTGTGGAATGCACCCCCCCCATCTCTGCTTCTTTTTCTCCTTATGTTCATGTAACATTTAGCTCAGGAACCCTTTCTTCATCCCCTGTAGCTGGCTATTTCTCCTTCCCCTGAGCATCTTCTTTGTTTGGTTGACACATCTCCCAAGTAGAATGCAAAGTGCTTGAAGCCAGGTGCTGTGTTTTTCTTTTTGTCATTGCATTTCCAGTCCCAGCACTGTGCTCAGCCCAAAGAAATCCCTAATAAATAGTGGCTTGAACTGAGACCTCCGTGCCTAAACAAAGCATCAACTTAGGACTCATTCAAGGCTTTATTGAAAGCCCTGAAACGTTAGCTTGCAGGGAGGGTAACAAAAATACAGAATCTCAGAGCAACTTTAGAAATTATCTAATCCAACTGGGTAGCTGAACAGGGATCCTCCTGGCAACATCCTCAACAAGTGGCCTTTCAGCCTCCACTTGAACATTCTCAGTGAAAGGCAGCCTACTACCTCCCAAGGCAGCTCTTCCTTTGTGGCAAGCTCTGATTGTTAGCAGGTTTTCCCTTACATCAAATTGAAACAAGCCTTGATGCAACCCCCCTTCTCCCCAGCCCCATTTCTCTTCATTCTGCCCTCTGGGGCAGAATCAGCCCAATGCTTCTTCGTGACAGTCCTTCCTGCCTGCCCCCCCCACACACACACACACACTTTTCCCAAGTCTTTTCGTCACTAGGCTAAATGTTGTTAGCAGATTCTTGAACTGATAATCATAAGGCCTGATTTTCTGTCCCCGATCCTTCTCATTACCCCCTTGTGGACACTTTCCAGCTTTATCAATGGCCTGAATGAATATGACATTCCCATTGTAATATCACAGAGTCCATTCCAGACATACTGGGGCTGTGTTCTCTCTCATTCTGGGTACAGTATCCCCTTATGTTAGTTAGCATCTTTGTTCGGTCTGTCTTCATTTATACTTTGTGGTCCACCAAAGCCCGCGGATCCTTTTCACACAAGACATTGCGTCTCCCTAGCCTGTTATTACAGAGTTCATTCATGTTGTGAATCCAAGGGTTGGCCCTAATATATCCCTCATAGATTTCGTCCTAATGGAATAGAGGATGCCAGGGACAGCTAGGTGGCGCAGTGGATAGAGCACCAGCCCTGAAGTCAGGAGGACCTGAGTTCAAATCTGGTCTCAGACACTTAATATTCCCTAGCTGTGTGACCCTGGGCAAGTCACTTAATCCCAATTGTATCAGGAAAAACAAAAACAAAAAAAAAGGAATAGAGGACACTGCTCCACTCTGCAATTGGTTATTGAAGTGAAGTTGCCCTACGGGCTGGGCTAGTCCCAACTGATGCTACCTTCAGGCCTGATGCAGAAAACAAACCTTCATATTACTAGAGGAACCATTTTTCAAGAATGCCAAAGAAATCACTACTGGAATACTAAATTAACTTTGTCTAGCCTCTTCAATACCAGGAAAACAACTGAAAAATAGAAGGAATTCTGAAAAGAGCAGTGATGGGATTTAGGAAGTGCTAGGGTACCTAAGACTTACACAGAAACACTGAAATAGACCAATATCAAGAACTGCAACTATCGTAAGCAACTGCAAGGGGGTGCATAGAGAGGGGATGAGAAGATTCCAATTACCTGGAAATTGTGAATGCCAAACAGGGAAAAGGATGATTTCCTTGCAAAGGGGAATGCAATCAGGGAATACAAGTAAGGAAGAAATGACCCAGGAAGTAGCAGCAGCTAAAGCATAATTTCCTGGAGATCGAAGCACAGTAAGCTTCAACAGGGAAAGTCCTAAGAGACTGATTATGTGCTTGTTTGATTTGAGGAATGAGGAGCTTCGGGAAAATGTTCGTTAGACGGTGGCAGGGGTTGGGGGGAGGTTAAGGCAAGAGAAAAACTCTTAATAACTCACAGGAAATCTTGATCGTCCTTAAATACACATTTTTGGAATTCCCAAGAGTAAAAACTATAGGCTGGGGGGAGAGGAAGCCAGCTCATTTACTTAGAGTGGCCATGTGACCTTGAGCAAGTCAATTCCCTTGCCTGGGCCTCAGCTGTGAAATGAAAGAATTGGATTCTAGTTCCTGTGATTAAATAATGGTAAGATAACACTGTCAGATCTACGTTCCACTGAGCTAGCGCAGTATAGTGTAAGGAATTAGACTTAACAGTTAGGAGGGCCCGAGTTGAAATCCTACCATAGACTCTTACTAACTGTGTGACCCTGGCACACAGCTCCCTTTGTATACCTCCATTTCCTGATTGAAAGGAGGAAAAGGAAGGGGAGATGTTGAACTAGATTATTTCTAAGATCTGATGATCGATCATCCTATTAGAATTTATAAAGTGACTACTAGAGCACTAGAGAGAAAAACTGTAATCGGAAAATGCCTGCAGGATGGCACCTGCAGGTAATCCCCCATGGCTAGTGGGCTCCTCACATTTGGGAGCTCTGAGTTACACAAAAGCTAAAGGTTCTAAGTCTGATGCTAATACAAGGGAAAGGCAGTCTATCAAGCTGCCAAAGGAGGAGCAAATCTACCTATGGAAACATGGAGCAGAGTAAGGAATCTCTTCCTATCAGCAGTAGGTCTATGAGTTGTAACTGTATTTCCAGACTAGGTGGGACAGGAGACCCATCTCAAAAATAGAACCTGAGGGGAAGCCTGGAGACTTCTGAAACCCGTCTCAGTGGAAGCCCAGCACAAATGAGTACCCAGTGTTTAAAAACTAGATAGGCATTTGAGGGGGATAAACAGTCAAGGCAGAGGAGCCTTGGCCAAGGCATTTAACGCCTTTAGGCCTCAGTTTTCCCCTCTGTAAAATGAGAGTGTTGTACTAATTGGCTTCTGATGTCCTTTCCTGCTCTCTATACCGATTCTTGTGCCCTGGTTTCAAATCCTGGCTCTGCCACTCACTACCAGTGTCACTTTGGTCAAAACACCTGACTTCTTGCCCTTCAGAAGATGAAGGGGCTGGACTAGATGGAAATAGGCACAGAACCCTTCTGAGGGTCCCTTCCAGCCCTAGATCTATTAGTCTACAACCATATCCGCTGAATGATAACAGTTCAAACCCCAGCTCTGGCCTGTTGCCAGAACGGCCTGGGGCAAATGCCTTCCCTGCCCTGAGCCTCAGTTTCCTTTTCTGAAAAAGGAGGAGGCTGAACTAGAATGCCTCTGAGGTCCCTTCCAGTTCTAAACTTAGGAGCTTCCAATAGGCTAGGAACCATAAAGAAAAAGATAAAAATGAAACAGCCCCTGCCCTCTAGGGAGTTAATTAATTAGTTAATTAATCTTGCCTGATCCCAGCTGGACTAGGATACTGACCAAACGTCGTAACTAAGGTGTAAACAAGTAAAGAGAGAGGGTTAAAAGAATTCTGGAAGGCTTTGAAAAGGACTAGCAAGCTTCCAATAAGAGCTTTGTTAAGTCGGTAAAAGGGAAAGGGGATGGGGGTGAGAGTGGGGGGGGTGGGGGGGGTGTGCGGAGGGCAGTTGAGGAGAGGGTAAAAGATGGACTGGAGACAGAAAGGTCTGTTGCCTTTGGTCTGAAGACATTAAGAAGCTATTCCCTTCCAAACTGTCTTTTGATGTACAAGAACAGACATGAGATCAAATGATGGAAAAGGCACAAAATGTTCTACCTCTAATTGATGAATGAGATGTAGCCTCGTGGTGGTGGTGGGCGGTGGGAGAGGTGGTACCTTGCTTATGAGGCGCTTGCATAATGGAAACTAATAAGGATGATTGAATTCCTGGCCTACTCTCCATCCACATACACCTAAAGATTCTCTCTGGATCCTACCAATCCTTGCTACCACCCCCTCACTTACACCCCCTGCCTGTCCCCACCAAAGTACCAAGAAATCCAATGAAAGAACGCCACTTTGCCAAATGTTGTTAGTTCTGATTTGTCTCTGTCCACGTATCGCCGTGATCACCATCTCTAATGTACAATCAATAGGGGACCCATGGGAAGAGTGTTCATTGGTCATTTACATGATGAGCATATGGAAGAAAACATTCGCTTCCAAGAACAAAGTGTCTTAACAAGCTCCAATTTAAGCCATTCTCCCACCACCCACCACCACCCCATATCGAAAAGTCTGTCCTAAACTGGGGGGCTTGGTGACCCCTATGCAAAGCTATACCAGGCGAATGCCAGGAAAATGCCATGCCATGAAGTCCTCTGGGAATCCCTGTTCCCACACAAGCTGAATCAAGAAGATCACCATGGATACATCTCTGCTCCACTGCAGATAAGCAACAGCTGGTGAGCCAAGCTTGGAAGCCCTCTCGGGCTGCGTATTGTAGAAACCGCATTAGGAAAAACCATAAATGCCACCTCTCACTCACTATCATAAGAATTATATGAAACCTCCCAATAGCTCTGAGTAAAAAAAAAAAATTTTTTTAATGATCAGAAAAGTCAAGAGTTCCCAGAATCCCTCATCCCAGAATTCCCTAACCTCTCTGGGCTCTCCTTGCTGCCAGTGAGATGGATGGAATTCCTCTGTGAAGGGTCTGGCCCACTCCTATCCATGCACACCTCAACTGTCAAGCCAGAAGGGGCCTGGGCACTCAGCCCCCTTCAGAGGATGGGAGTTGTCGGCTTCCGCCATATGTATGTTGAGACTTATGGTGAGGCCTGATCTAGTCCAAGACTTTGGTGACCCTTGAGCTCCCTGAAGAGAGGGTGAACCTTGCAGGAGCTGAACTGTGTTGACAGCGCAGCAAGGGAGCATAAAAACTGTGACTGCCCTGGCAAAGCCCGGTAGGCAATTAATTATGGCCACATAACATGCGCAGAGCCCCAACCCCCAGCTGATTCATTTGCAGGCCCTACCACCCCTGCTGTGCTTTGTATTCTGCCCTTGTGGCCAGCAGCCCGAGCTTTACTCAAAGCACTGATTTCTTCAGCTGGGAGAAATGTAGCAAAAGGAAGCTGAATTTGGTGGAGCTAGGACTCCAAAATCCCAATCAAGTCGGGCACCACTTCAACTGTGCTGAGAAAAGCTTAACTCTTGCCAGGCTGGAGAGTGGCCATGAGGGGAAACAGGGCAAGCTCGGGCTACTGTAGACACCACATGACTGCGGCCAAAAGGCCAAAGAACCATTTCAATCCAAGGAAAATCCAATTTGTTCATGGCACCTTCCCCGCCCCCATCAGGGCCCATCTGGAGGGTGTCACTAGCCAAGTTCCTTGTGGCATCAGCACTACCCCCTCCACATACTCTCCGATCTAGCTACATTGGCCTATTTGCAGTTGCTCCAACACAACAGGACGTCTCTTCTCTCCATATCTTTCCAAAAGTTGGCCTCTCTGCCTGGAATGCTCTCCCTCTTCATCCTGAACACTTAGACTCACCAGCTTCCTTCAAAATGGGATTCAGGTCCCACCTTTTGCAGGACTATCTAGGTTTCCCCAGCTCCTAGTATCTTCCCTCTGAGACTGCTTCCCATCTACTTTGTCTATCTGTATTATAAATATGTCACATATATATATATATATACACACACATACATATATATGTTTCAATATGTATTGCAAACTCCTAGTACCTTCCCTCTGAGACTCCCTCCCATCTACTTTGTCTATCTGTATTATAAATATGTGTCACATATGTATATTTCAATATGTATTGCACACATCATATGTGTATCACCTATATCTATCCTGTACCTGTATCACCTATTTATTGTACCTGTGTATCGCCTACACGTCATATGTCTGTATTGCCTTTATATCATATACCTATATCACCTGTATCACACACATATACACACACTTATTTATTGTTTATTTACATGTTTTCTCCCGTTGGAATTTTAGCTCCCTTAAGACAAGAATTGTTTTTGCTTTTCTTTGTATCCCCAGCATTTAACACAATGCCTGACAGTAAAAAAAAAAAAGAAAGAAAGAAAGAAAGAAAGAAAGAAAGAAAGAAAGAAAGAAAGAAAGAAAGAAAGAAAGAAAGAAAGAAAGAACGAAAGAACGAAAAAAGAAAAAAATGAATTCAGTTACATCTGACTCTTCATGACCCCATTTGGGGTTTTCTTGTCAGAGATAGTAGAGTAGTTTGCCATTTCCTTCTGCAGCTTATTTTACAGATGAGGAAACTGAGGCAGACAGGGTGAAGTGATTTGCCCAGGGTCACCCAGCTAGCAAGTGATGAGGCCTGGATTTGAACTCAGGAAGATGTGTCTTCCTGACTCCAGGCCCAGCACTCTATTCATTTCAGCACCCTCTACTTTTCCCTAATTAAGTATTTGTATAGTGGTTTATAATAAAAAAGGTTTCTGGCACTTTGAAAGTTTTAACATTTTACCTTTGATGTTTCAGGACAAATGAAAATGACAAAACCTAAATTTTTGAAAGAACCCTTCCTTTTCCATATTTAATTAACAAACAATATTATTAATACTTAGTAATATAGTTTTTTATTCTAGTCATTTTTACCCAAAGTTATTCACCAATGCTTATCCTTCATTGGTGTTTTTTGCTATTTTAAGAGAACTTGAGGAACCCCCTTCCCCAACCCTTGCCGGGACATTTCAGGAATATATGGGTGAGAGGCAGCAAAAATGCCTTTCATTCTGCAGAATTAGAGAGAACACTCATTCCAGTGAGGTCACAGATCCTTCTTGCTCATCAGAGATCTAGAATTAGGTCAAATCCATTACAATGGGCTCCAAAGAAGTAGTCCTTTTTTTGTAACAGGATTTTGTTATATTGAATATCACCCAAAACCGCATGGACCATTGGTAGGAATTTGGCACTCTTTTGTTGAACAGAGATTTGGTGTTATGTTATTCAGGGTGATCCCTAGGATCCTAGCTTTAGAGCTGGAAAGTATTTCCTCAACTATCTGCTGTGGTTCTTAAACAGAAATCCATAAACATTATTAATATTGCTGTAATTTTAATAGCTGTATTTCAACATAATTTCTTTTCTTTGTAATCTTATGTGTTTTATTTTATGCATTTAGAAACATGATTCTAAGAAAAGGTCTATAGGTTTTATTAGACTTCCCAAAGGGTTCAGGACACAAAAAAGTGGTAAGAATTCCTGATTCTACTCAAAACTTTTCATTTTACAAATGAGGAACTGAGGCTCAGAGAAGTTAAATAATTCACCGAAAGTCAAGGCAGGAAGTGTCAGAGGCAGAATTGGAGCTCAGGTCCTCTCACTCCAGAGGGACAACTCTTTCCCCTGGGCCATGAGATATGTCCTAGTCCAACCATCAGTCACCTAGATCCTGCAATCTCAAGCAAAAGAGAGAGGGACCAATTTCTTTTCCTTTCAGATTTTCTCTGACTTTTCTCACATGCAAAAGGAAGGAGCTATAAGATTTCCTCCCTGTACTGTCATTCTATGATTCAAAGCCCTAGGGAAGTATCTTGAGCCATCACAGATTTAGGAGCTGATAAATAAGTCATATTCCAGTCAAAGTGACCATCTAACTCTTCCTCCAAACCTATGTGCCATTGCCCATTTCTCTGCCTTCACATGGTGGGGCAGTGACCTCATGCCTGGAATGTATTGCCCCCTTCTCCTCCTCACCTCTTGGAATCCTTAATTTCCTGAAAGATTGAACTGACTTTCTATCCTTTTCTTGAAGCCTTTCCCCATCTTCACCAATTGTCAGTGTTCTCTCTTCTCCCCTTCCCCTTCTCCTCCTCCTCTTCTCCTTCCTCTTCTTCTTCCTCTTCTTCCTCATCTTCTTCTTTCTGTCTGTGTCTTTCTCTGTCTCTCTCATCTCTCTCCCCACCCCTCTGTCTCTGTCTCTCTGTCTCTCTGTCTCTCTGTCTCTCTCTCTCTCTCTTTCTCTTTCTCTCTCAGGAAGCACAGGATCTGGCAGATACCAGATAAGTATGATGTTTGATAAGTGTGTCTGAAGTTGAATCACACCGCTTCATTTTACAG
The DNA here is from genome assembly GCA_023553655.1 of Myrmecobius fasciatus. Taxonomy (NCBI): domain Eukaryota; kingdom Metazoa; phylum Chordata; class Mammalia; order Dasyuromorphia; family Myrmecobiidae; genus Myrmecobius; species Myrmecobius fasciatus. The sequence goes on from JAJPUD010002794.1 coordinate 272,379, forward strand.
ATGAGGAAACTGAGCTCAGAGAGGAAGTGACCTTCCCAGAATCATATAAGTAATAACTGGCAGAACAGAACTTAAATTCTGGTCTTGTTCCTCTATATCTAGTTCCTTGGGATTAGCTCATATATACATTTTCATGACCCAGCTGACAGTTCTGGACCATAGTAATAGAGGTATCACTAAGGAGATATGTGGGAAATAATAGAATCTTTTTTTTTATTTGGAAGTAGCAAGGGGTCACCTTTTTTGTTTAAAAATAAATTGCACTAAATGTTTCATCATAAATCATCACCACTGCTGGAAAAATAGCCTAAAACTCATGTCTTATGGATGTCAGGAGCATTGTCTTCGTATGTGGATAAGGGATGATTTCATTTATTTAACACATACTTCTTACTTCAAAAACAAATACAGAGCGTATTTGAAAAATATATTGCTCATGCAATGTAATTGGCACTTATTGGTTCCTGCTAACATGTAACTATACTTTTCACTGAGGGATCATGGGAGCCTAAATTTCCAGTTGGAAGAGACTTTTGAATCCCGCATTTCCCTTAAGCTCGGAGCCTTCTTGATCCTGGGACTATACGAGTCCTCCCACTACCAAAAGTTACCTTGGATGTATTTGGCATGTACATATTTCTGTATTTGTCTCCCGAAATCAAATATGTCCTAAAGATCATAGAGTCATAAATCTAGGGATGAAAGGGCACCTCAGAGGCCACCTAGTCCAACCTCTATATTGCAGAGGAGGAAACTGAGGCCTTAGGAAGGAAAGTGCCTTGTCCCAGGTCACATGTAGGATCCTATCTCTAGAGCTGGGAGGGACCTCAGAGGCCATCTAGTTCAACACCCACGTTTCACAAAAGGATACACTGAGGCCCAGGAGGCAAAATGATTGGCCCAAGGTCACATATAGTATCATAGCTCTAGATCTGGAAGGGATCTTAGAGGCTCTGTATTCCCACCCTCTCATTTTATAGAGGAGGAAACCCAGACCCACCGAGAAGAAGGGACTTGTTTAGGCAATTAGATGGCATAATGGAGAGAGGACTATGCTTGGGGTCCAGAGGTCCTGAAGTAAAATTTAACTTCAGATACTTACTAGCTGTGTGACCCTGGGTCAGTCACTTAACCTCTAGCTGTGTCGATTTCCTTATCTGTAAAATGGAGATAATAATAGCAGCTACTTTTCAGGGTTGTTGTGAGGATCAAATGAAATAATACTTGTTTAGCACAGTGCCTGACACATAGTATGTGCTTAATAAATGTTTGTTCCCTCCTGGGATTTGACTTTGAAGAAAAGAAGAAATTTTCCCTAATTCAGGTAGGAAGTAATAACACTAGGATTTGAACCTAGTTCCTCTCATGCCAGATCTAATATTTTTCCCACAATGCCACATTTGTAGCCATAAATCATTTATTGCTTTTTTAAATGATGAGAAATAGGCTCTACTATTGTACTGAATAACCCATTCAAAGACATTGCCGGTCTAAGACTTTCTTCCCAAGGATCCAATTCCAGAGTTGATTCTGAGAAAATATACTGTTAAAAGGCCATTTGATCTTCCACACCGAAGTCTAAGGGCTCCAAGATTTCATGGACGTAATTCTTCCTTCCAGTGACACAAATCCTCTGTCCCCACACTTTGGGAAGTAGACCTTATGAACCCCTTTGGTGCTGGTCCTTTTCATACTTAGCCAGCCTGGTCCTAGGTTACAAGACGCCCTGTTTTTCTCTAATCTTAAATTACTCTTCTTTGGTGCTGAGGAAATAGCCACATAGAGTGGGCACCCTTCAAGGCAACACCAAGAGAAAGCTACAAATAGGTAGTGCCTAAGATACAGGCAGAGTAGGTTAGTGGCTACATGCCTTATTGTGAAGAGAACTGGGAAGATCATCCTACCTCAAACTAGCATTTGTATCACCATCTCCTTAAATTCTACCATGAGAGTAATTCTTCGGGGCTGAAGCATGATCCCTCTTTCTCCTTACAACACAAAAAGTCCCTAGCACATTAAGCCTGTATTCATCACGCCTTCTTTTGGACGTAAAAGGACGGGGATTGGCCCGGTGAATACATTGGTGGAGAGAACTCCCAAAAGGAAAGTCACTACAGATCTGCATTTGGCTCCACAACTCCTAGTCCTAGAGAGCTGCCCATGGTGCTAAGACATTAGGAGACTTCTACAAGTTCACCAAGTCTTTCCAATGGCCTACAAAGCCAGCTGTCTATCCACTACCAATCAGGCCTTATTATGAATTATTTCTGTCAAGTCATATGCAACTAGAAAACATCATTAGAAGCCATCAGGTCAGAGAATGGCAGTACTACGGAGCCTGGCACACAACCGGTTTGTTTGTGTTTACCCTTTTCTTCCTGAGGCTGATTGATCATTGGGCTGCTCCCTTAGCCAAACATTCATAAGATAGAAGAGATTTCACAGATCTCTTCCTCCTGGCATCATTGTGATCATAGGCTTACTGCTAGAAGGGGCCTCAGTGGCCATCTAGTCTAAACATCACCCCCATTTTAGAGATGAAAAAACTGAGACTCAGAGAAGTTAAGGGATTTCTCCACATTCACTCAAGTGACAAGTAATAAGTGGCAAAATCAATATTCTAACCTGGGTCCTCTGACTCCAAACCTGGTGCTTTTTCCAAGCCCTTCATTTTAGAAGGAATGAAAGTAAGTGACCTGGCCAAGGTCACACAAGTTATCTCTGGTTGATTGTATGAATCAAAACATTGGGAAAAGCTATTTCAGCTTTTTTTTTCTATTCTAAAGAGGAACTCAATTCCAAGTGAGACAAAGTACTGGACGCCTTGCCTAGATAAGACCTCAAATTCCTGACTCCCCCTGCTTGTATTTATAATTGAGCCTGGCATACAGGGAGTATGCAGCTACATCCAATCCCACACATACCAGCCTTACATATACAACAGAGGAGGCTCACATTGTCCTGAAATTCAATTTTCTCTCAAGAAAAGACAAGCCCCTGAGTGAGTTCTCATCAGTCTTAAACACTTGAAAGGGAAGAAGGGGGAGAAACCTGGCCTGTGTTCCTTGTGGCACATGTTTAGCCTGGTATTTTGAAAGGATTTTCAGCTTTCTTCTCCCCCTTTAAAAAGGGATATTTGTTTGACAAAGTCTTTCTAGCTGTGATCAGCCCCTTATTAGAATGGACCTCCTGTACTGAGATGCCTGTCATTAATGGTCTGTTCATTTAACTGGCATCCTTAAGAGACCTCTAGCCCATCAAACAGACATTTGTTTGGTTTGTTGTTGTTTACTAAAGCTGCAAGCCAATAATTAGCATTGGGAAGGAGAGAGTAAACACATACACATACACAATTTATCCTATGTCAGGCTCAGTTACACTGATGTTTTGTGACCTAATGGCCCCTAATGATGACAGCTGCTATCGGTTAAATGGACAAACTATGAGAGTGAGGAAGGAACAGTCAGCATAAGCCCAAACAACTAATTTGCGTGACCTTTACTGAGCATTAATGTGTTGATTTTAGCTGAAACATACTGATGGCTTCAAAGGGAAAGAGAGCCCTAAGCAGCATAGTGCAGTGGCAAGAGTGCTGGGTTCAGCCTCAAAAGGCTGCCATTGGCTACTTTGATCACATTGGACAGCTCACAGCCCTTCAGGAGAACTGAATTCGAAGTCAGGAAAACCCTGGTTTAGATCTTGCTTCTGCCAGCCTCACCTTCATTCACTCCAGCAACCTCTTGGGTCAGAAAGCCCACCTCAGATGCTTACCGCCTATGTGAGTACAAGTTGCAAACCCCTGAGTCTAAAAGTGAGGGGGATCAATTAGATCATATCTAAGATTTCCTTATGACTCCAGCTCTTGTGAAGTCCCTTCATTTCCCTGTGAAATTAGAAACTAGGACTAATTATCTTCTAAGGTTCATTTCTAGCTCCAGAGACCTTCATCTGTAAAATGGGTATCACCACACCTAGCTCACAGGTGTGTTGTGAGGTTCAAATCAGAAAATAAGCCTTAAAGTGCTATTAACCATGAGCTGCTATGATCACTGGAATATGGACTACTGCAAGTCTATTGATTTCATTTCATTTCAACATCAATTCTCTGATGCAGGAGCAGAAATGGGCTTTCGTGTCAGGACCTCTCAACAGGAGGCCAAGACTGGGTGACTATCCCCACAGTGGGCCCTGGTGGCAGACAGGAGCTTTTCCTTCTCGGACTCATCTGTTTCAGGCCAACTCTGGCACGATGGAATGCTTCAAGCTCCAAAGACCTGGTTTCGAATGCTGGGAAATCATTGAGTGGTTCCAGCACCTTTTAGAAGTGTCTTTCTTCTCTAAGTCTGAGCTCCCTCCCCCTTCAAGTGAGACTAGACAAGGTGATCTTTCCCACCCTTTCCAGCTCCAACATTCAGTGGTAGAAGGTCACTTCCCCTCTTCGGGCCCCGGTTTCCTCCTCTGTAAAAGAGATTGACTAGATAATGCCTAAGCTTCCTTTCAACTCTTAACATCCTATGATCTGAAGAACCTTCCCCTCTGTGGGCCCCGGTTTCCTCCTCTGTAAAATGAGATTAACTCAATAATGTCTAAGGTTCCTTTCAGCTCTAACATCCTGTGAGCTGAATGAAGCACCCTCTCCCTCACTAGGTCTCAGTTTCCTCCTCTGTAAACTGATGTAAGTTGAGCTAGATGACCCTTAGGTTCTTTTCCAGTCCTAACATCCCAGGTTTTCAAGTTTGAGTTTGGATCACTTTCCACTTTAGTAGAGAGGAAAAAATCTTAGTCACAAAGAGACAGCTTAGCATCTTTTCAGCTCTCCAAAACTGACCAAGGAAGCTTTGCCTTGAGCTGTGCTCTATTGATTTGATTTGATTTGGTCTTGATACTTTCTTTCAACAGTGGGAATGAACAGGATGAGTCACTTTAGACTTTCTCATAAGGAAAATAGTTACAATCCAAGGTATTATGTGAAATGAAGGGCTTTGTTTGTTACTTGAAGCCATGCATTCCATCACACATGTCCCAATTTGTCAACCGCAGGCGCATTCTGTTTCCAAAAGAGATAAGAGGTGGCCTTCGGAAGCTAACATTCTCATACAAAATTGCTAACAAGAATGACTCCAAGAGCAATTTATATTTTACAATCCTGAAAAATGTGTTGGGGTAAGGGAGCTAGGAAATAAATTTACTCACTATTTCTCATAATCGCCAACATCCGTCTGATGTGCATCTCCAGTGAAAAGTGGTTACTTTGGGGGGGCACCGGGCCCAATGACACCCTTTCAGACATTATTTATTATATTTGGGCCTGCAACATCGAGGGGTTGATGTGAATGGTAATAGCCCAGCTCCAGAAAGGCAGGAAAGGACTTTTACTGTAGCAAATTATGTTGAGTCTGTCCCTCGATCACTTTCTGAATCCCTCTTTATAGGTTGCCTAGGAATGGGATTTAAGCCAGGCTTGTTGATGTCTCACTTTTAGAATGACTCACCAAAGAAGCCCAAAATGTTGGATATTCTGAGGAAGAGAATTGAAAACAAAAGAGAAAATATGATATCCCCAAATGCATCCCTTATATCCCCCTACCCCCACAATTTCATGATGGACCTGCACCAAGAATCTTGGGGGAGAGGCAAGAATCGATGTGAATTGTTCTGTCTCAAGAAAAACTTAATGAAGTCTAAAAAGTGGGGAGTAGGATAGGGGTTGTCCCAGACCTTCCAGTCACTCAAGTTTACAGCATGAGTGATCGCTGACTCTTTTTCCTCTCCTCCCTCCCATAAGCCCAATCACTTACTAAGTATTGTTGATTGTAGCTCTACACTATCTCTAGCCTCCATCTCCGTCTCTCCATTCCCACATCAATAACCCTGGTAAAGATAAGCCTTCATCACTTCTTCCTTAGAATGTTTCAATAGACTCCTAATCGGACTCCTGCTTCCAGACTCTCCCCGTGCCAATCGATCCTTCACTCAACTGATTTTCCTAAAGCTCAGGTCTGACTGTACTCCTTCCCTACTCAATAAACTCCAATGGCTCCCTAGAGTCACACACAAGATCCCCTGTTGGGCATGGAAAAGCTTTCCACTAGGGTTCCAACCTAATCATTTTTGTAGCTTTGTTATACATTATCCACATTATATATTATCATGTTTTGCAGTTTCCCTCTAACCCTAATCATTTTTGTAGCTTTGTTATACATTATCCACATTATATATTATTATGTTTTGCAGTTTCCCTCTCCCAATTCCATCTCTTTGTAGAGGCTGCCCACTTTGCATGAAATGCATCACCTTTTATTTTTTGAATAGTATTGTATGTTTTCCCACTATTTTTCCCACTGGTTTTTACAAGCTTTTGAGTTCCAAATTTTTCTCCCTGCCTCCTCTGTTCCTAAAATGATAAATAATTTGATATAGATTAAATAGGAATGTGTCATCTTTTAGAATCCCAGGTTACCTTCCAAACTCAGTTCAAGCACCACCTCCTACATAAAACCTTTCTTGATTCCCCCCTCAATAACTGCTAGTTCCCCCCCCAAAAAAAAGTTATATGTGAACATGTGTGTGTATGTGTGTGTGTGTGTGTGTGTGTGTGTTCAGGGTTGTTCCAAAAATAATCTTAGTGAAGTTTTAAGCTATTAGTAATTTTTATTTGGACATGTTGTCTTCCTCAAAAGAACGTAAGCTCCCTGAGAGCTGGGAATATTTTACTTATTGTCTCTGTATATTCAGTGCCTAGCACAGAGCAGGTGCCTAATAAATGATTGTGTTGATTGGTTGAAAAAGTCCGTCAAACTGAGGCAGCTGGAAATGAGGAAGTGCTAACAAAGGAGCAAGGCTGGACCTAATCCCCACTGGTCCAGGGCAGGCACTGACCTGCTTCTTCTCCTAACTCTCATGCACAACTCCTCTGCTTGTCATGCTGGCTGATGGGCGATGCTTTGGGAACAGGCCCGTGTCATCCTCCCTCCTCCTCAATCCCACCAGCATGGCCACTCGGGCAACCCTGCCAGCTCGAGTCTTCATGTTCAAAGTCAGTTCCACACAATCCAGTCTGTGTCGATCTTGAAAGTGCAGGAAATTGAGCCGAGTCGGTGCTGACCCCAGGACATCCCCCGGATGCAGGCTGTGTCTTGGTTTGTTTCACTTTACTGCATCCTTCATCTCAGCTCCTCTTGTCATTTGCTTCTTTCTGAGAAAAGTTATGTGTGGAAAAATTCCAGTAAACGAATGGAGTATGTGGCATGCTGATCCTGGAGGCCAAAAGACCCGGGTTCAAATCCTGCCCCAACTACGTCTGAGCTATATGCCCATGGCAAGCCACAACCTCTCTGAGCCTGGATTTCCTCATCGGTACAACTAGCAGAATAGTCCCTGCATAATATAAAGGCATACATCTCCCAGGGTCTTGGAATCCTTATGAAGCTCCATTGAGATCATGTCTATAAATCTTTGCAAATGTTAAAGGGATATATAAGTAAATGACAGTTATTATTATGAACTTTTTAAAAATTTGGCCTAGAACTACGATTTCAGCAGTGTTGGGGAAACTCCCTCCACTGAGGCAAATAATATCTCATAGACTTGGAGCTGGAAGGGACTTTGGAAGCTACCTGGTCTAACCCCCTCATTTTACAGATAAGGAAACAGCCCCAGAGAGACCAAGTGGTTTCCTGGAGGTCACACATAGGATGAAAGATCTAGAGCTGGAAGGAACTTTAGAGATTATTTAATCTAATTGCTTTATTTTATATATAAAGACCCTGAGACCCAGGGAGAGACACAACTTGACCAAAATCATATAGGCAATAAGCAGCAGAGCTGGTATTTGAACCTCTGATTCCTAATTCAGTTCTCTTTCCACTAACTTAGTATTTAGAATTGTCTGAAGTACATGGAGGCTAAGTGACTTACCAACACAAACAACTATTCCACGTGAGAGCCAGACCTTGACTTCAAGTCTGAGCAGCCCTCTGGCCACTACTCCGTCATATTGTTGGCATTGATCAAGGGTTTCAGTTATCTCTCAGTGCTTAATGAGAATTTGTTTCATGGGGGAAAATCCCAGGAAGATGAACAAACATGTAGTTTTTCAAAGAGAAGAAAGGAGATGGTAAGGTTGGACACTCACCAAAATGTCCAGTTGGAATTCTGTGTCTTACTATTGATATTGTTTGCTTCTGAGCCAGGTCAAGCATTGGCCTTCTGGAAAGAATCCCTTCCAGGGAATTGATCCTCTGCAATAATATCTGGACCAAGCTAATGGTCATTTACTTGTCCTCAGACTTGATGCTGGCAACCCTCTGGAAGAAAAAAAAATAGTTCCTAAATCAGTTTCAGAGAATTGGGTGCCAGTGTGAGTTTCCCAATCCATAAGATTGCAAGTGTCTGTCTGGCCTTTGGTTACTTATTAGGTTAAGGTAGAACAAATAGATCTTGAATCATTTCTACCATCATTCTTTTAGCCTTCAAGTTCCTCAGCTAGTTTCCATCTTTGTCCAGCTATCTCTTTTTTAAACCCTCCCTCTGCCAGCTCTTCAGATTTTCCCCATGTTTCCCAACTCACAGGGCGCTAATTTTGTAACAAACTGGAGCCCCAACCTCAAAATGAGCATTGCCTTCCCCCATCCCCATCCCCAATGTGGCATCACAAACTGATTTTAGCAATGCTGTAACGACTTTAACCACCATGGACTCCATTTTAGGAGACCTTCAGAGCCCACGGCATGTTCTTCCAGTCCTTTAAAGGAAGGAAAGGAAACATTTATTACTGCCCCCCTGTGTGCTACAATCTCATTTGATCTACCCAGCTTCCCTGGAAGGTAAATGCTATATTATCTCTATTTTACAGATAAGGAAAATGAGGGAGACAGAAGTTAACTGATTTGTTCAGGATCACACAGTTAGCAACCTGGATTTGAACTGAGGACTTTCTGCCCAGTGCCCTAGGCATTGCATGAACTAGCTGTCTACCAGCTTTGAAGGGTGGCTAAGGGCTGGCTTGCTTGTTATCGGTTCACCTTCCCTACGCTAGAGTCAGAATTCATACTTTGAGTTCAGGGATAATCACAACTGACACTGACAGAACACTTTGAGGTTTGTAAAGCATTGTATACACACAATCACATGTGAGTCTCAGAACAACCCTTTGAAGTAGACACTGCAGAAATATTATCATCCCATTTTCACAAAATCATTGAATTTCAAAATTGGAAGGGTCTCTGAGACCATGGAGCCCAATGTAGTAGTAATAGGAGGAGGAGGAGGAGGAGGAGTCTTAGTCATAGTAGTAGTAGTTGTCATAGTACTAGTCTTAATCATAGTAATAGCAGTAGTCATAGTAGTAGTAGTAATAATAGTAGTAGTCTTAGTCATAGTAGTAGTAGTAGTAGTAGTAGTAGTCACAGTAGTACTCTTAGTCATAGTAGTAGTCTTAGTCATAGTAGTAGTAGTCATAGTAGTAATAGTCATAGTAGGTAGTAGTAGTAGTAGTAGTCTTAGTCATAGTAGTAGTAGTAGTAGTCTTAGTCATAGTAGTAATAGTAATAGCATCAGTAGTAGTAGTAATAGTAGTAGTCTTAGTCATAGTAGTAGTAATAGTCTTAGTCATAGTAGTAGTAGTCATAGTACTAGTCTTAGTCATAGTAATAGTAGTAATCATAAAGTAGTAGTAGTCTTAATCATAGTAGTAATAGTAATAATAGTAGTTATGGTGGTATAGTAGTAGTAGTAGTAGTAGTAGTAATTGTCATTGTCATCATCATAGTAGTAGTTATAGTAATCAGAGTGGTAGTGGTGGTGGTGTGCAATAAGAATAATAACTACCATTTTAATAGCTCTTTAAAGTTTGTAAAGATTTTTTAAAACAAAAATTCAACCATCAGAAATTTAACAGCAATCCTAGGAGGTAGGTGCTATTATGATCCCGTTTTAGAGATGATCCCCAGAGAGGGGAAATGACTGGCCCAATGTGCATGAGACAGAATTTGAAGCCAGCTCTTCTTGACTACAAGTCCAGTATTGTGTCTGCTGGACCATATACTGCCCCTCTCTTCCATACTTCAAAAAGAAGCCCTGCCAAAGAGCCCCAGCCTTTGCTTGGTGACCTCTGGTGTCAGGGAGGGGGTGACTACCTCCAGAGACAGCTCTCATCCTGAAGATGCTTTGCCTACTTACATCCAACCAAAAGTGGCCTCCTGGAAACTTCTTTCCATCCTTTCTGTTCTGCCCCCCCGGGGGCCAAACTGAACAAGTCTAATCTAATATGAGAGCCCTTCCAATAATTGAAGACAGCTCTCATTTTCTCCCAGAGTCTTCTCTTCTACAGATTCAATGTCTCCAATCCCTCTAACCAATAATCATATGACAATGAACTCCAGGCCTTTCACCAAACTAGTTGTCCTCCTCTGAACACTTTCTAGCTCCTCAATGTCTTACCTAAATTGGACTGCCCAACATGGAAGGCAATAATTCAGATATACTCTGACCAGGGTAGAAACTCTCCTTCTGAGGGCCTGGTCCTCTCAATGCAATCCAAATTATATAAGCTCTTTTGGCTGCCAAATCACACTGCTGATTTATATGGGACTTGTCATATGCTAAAAAAAAAAAAAACTAGATCATTTTCAGAGAAATTGATGGCTAATCATACCTCCTCCAGTGAACTGTAAGTAAGCTCCTTGAGGGCAGGGACAGTTCTGTTTTTCTATGTCTCCCTCCACACTCAGCATCATCCCTGACACCTAGTAGGGGTTTAATAGATGATTGATGAATCAGATTGAATCTTGTACTTATAAAATTAGATTTTTGGAACCCAAATATAACTTCACATTTATCCATAATAGATTCTGTTTGAATGAGTGGTCTAGTTTTTGACAAATGAGGAAAATGAGGTTTGGAGAGGCCAAGTGATTTGCCTGGGAAGTGTCAAAGATGGAATTTGAATTCAGATTTCTCCTGATCCCCAGTCCACTTTATAAACTACAAAGAAGGTGAAAGATCCTTCCTAGCAGCCATGTACCTGGGCTCCGGGAAGGAGGGAAGTTAAGGAGATTACATATAGCAAAAATGCAGGCAATGTCTCTAAGGATCCAAACAGAGTCTTATTCTGGCCCAAACCCTTTCAAGGGAGCCATCCCACCTCCCACCCCACCCCCATGCACAGAGAAATTCTCCCTCCAAAAACTGTGGCATATAAATGGAATAGAATGTTTTCACCCTATAAGAAGTGATAAATGTAAAAATTCAGGGAAACATGAGGAGATCTAGAGGAAATGATATAGATTAAAGCAAACAGAAACAGAATGAATGTATTTAATAATTGCAGTATGTAAATGAAAAGAACGATCAGCCCAAGTCTAATGCTGGGTAATTATACTCGCCAATCTTAACCTTGAGAGAGAATGAGGAAATCCTCATCTGTCCTTCCATTGGAGAGGTGGGGTACTATGAGTGCTGGATTTCACATATGGTGTCAGGCTACAAGTGCTATGTCAATTTAGTTTGCTTAACTGTGGACTTTTTTTCTTCTCTGGTATATCAATAAATGATTATTGCATAAAAACAAAAAAATCAATAAAATCATTTAAAAGCCCGTTAGGTCATCTCCAAAGTATGCACATTCATATACCTTCACTTTGAAGGTATGCGAATGAAGGCCCCTTCACCCCCACCAGCTACTTGAGCAGACATGCCCTTGGCACATACACCCCGATGCCAAAAAAAAAAAACCCAAACAAAAAAGAAGACTAGTCTGGCCAGCCAGATCATCAATACTTTATATCCCGAAACAGCCAGGGCTGTGCTGGAAGGAAGGCCAGTAAAGAAGATTACTTCTGTCATCTGAATTGAGGAATCAGTGGATTGGGCAGCAATGTCCAAATCTGGCATATAAACAGTCTGATGCCATCCAAACTGTTCTGTGCCAGTGAGTGGCTGACTCACCTCCCAACCAGGAGATAAAAGGAACGTAGAAGGCGCTGAAGAGGTGGGAGCCAATGGACTTTAAAATCTGGGTGGCTGTAGCATAAAAGGGCCTGATGGAAGGCTCCAGCATCAGAAGCCTGCTGAGAAAGCCATAATGGAGTGCAGGAGAAATCGTACTAAGTAGTACTAAGGAGTAATCACAGTTCTGTGGCGCCTTTCATCTTCTCCCACTGAAATGCAGCCAACACTCTGTCACGGGGCACAGAGCCCACTCGCACATAGCACACTGCAGAACTTGGGGAGGGGGAGGGACAGGAGGCTGGGAGCTTTACTAGGCTTCACAAAAGCCCCACCAGGATTGGCCATCGCCATCATGGAACAGGGCTGTTCCACCTCGAAAAGGAACCTGGTGTCTCCCGGGTAGAAAGACACCGGCTTGGAAAAACCAACATCTGGAAAATGGCCCCGAGGCAACTGCTTGTCATTCTTGGCAGAGAGAACCTCAGAGACTGCCAGATGTGGGCTTCTGGATGCTGATGCCGGAACAGCCCTATCTCCAGCTTCCTCTCCCCCTTCTTGCTCATCCTCAACCACTTCCAGACTCCTCTTTCTAAAGCAAAGAGCAGAGCCAGGGTCATTCCACCATTAGGTAGCCTTCAGTACCTCTTCATTTCCTCCTGAATAAAGTCCAAATCCCTCAGCCTGGCATTTGAGGCCCTCCACAGTCTTCCTTCATGCTGCCTATTTGCTCACAAGACACTTGGGCCTCCCAAATACCACCATCTATTTCCTGTCCCTATGCATCAGCTCTTCCCCCCAACTCTCCCTCCTGCTCCAATTCAAAAAATAGTGCAGTGTACCATAATGGGCAAAGCTGGGTTCAAATCCCATCTGTCATTTCCTAATTCATGGCATTGATAAGTCCTGTAATATCTTGGGGGCTCAGATTCTTCCTCTATAAGATAAGAGCGGAGAAACAGAGGGCCTCTGAGGTCCCTTCCAGACCACATCTAGGATCCTATGACTTACTAGGTGCCAAGGATTATACTAGAGACTGGGGATCTAAAGACAAAAAAGAACTAGGTCTTCATTCAAGACAGCCTCCTGAAAATTCTTTTCCACTGGGAATTAGCAGCCAAAACCCAAGAGTATATGTGAAGGGGTGGCGGGGAAGGGAGGAGAGGATAGAAAGTGATAAAGTCATGAAATAGCAAAAGCAACAGTCCAACTGGAAATAGAACTGGGTTCTCTCCCTGGTTCTCCCACTTGTAGCTGCATGATCTTGGGCTGCTTACTAACACCACTCCGTTACCATTCTTTTCTTCACATTGATCCTATTATGGGAAGGTGTTCTCCCAAATCTCCACCTGTTGAAATGGTACCCTTCCTACAAGGGGTAGTACACCATACTAAAAAAGAATCCTGGATCTGGAATCCGAGAATCTGGGTTCAAATTCTGGTTGTGTCACTATCAGCTCTATGACTTTGGACAGGACATTTTACCTCTCTGGGTCTTAGTTTCCCCATCTGTAAAATAAGGAAAGTAGACTAAATGACCACTTCAGGTGCCCTCAGACTCTTAATCTGTGATCCTAGTATGTGCCAATCTAGGCGAAAAGTCATCAGCTCTATAAGGTCCCTCCTGATTTCACCCTCCCCACTCCTCCAGCAGAAACTGATCTTTCTAGTCTGAAATTTTAAAGCACCTTGTTTATCTTATTCATACATCCCTGTTTTAGGATTATTCAGATACACATACACCTTTCCCCCCATCAGAACATAAGCTCCCTGAGGGCAGGAATTGCCTTTATTTCTGCAACTCCCTCAATGCCTAGCACAGTACTGTACCAAGTAGGGGTTTAATAGATGGTTGTAAATGGAATAAGTCTTTGGGGCTAAAGAAACTGATGAATCCATTAAATGTTTACCGCTCCTCCCCAATACCAGGCAGTAGGGAGGAAAAGCAAATGGCGAACAATGTGTTGATTTTTTGCTTAGGTGTGTTTCTGTTACAAAGGGGAGTTCAGGAGAGAGGGAGAGACATTGGGAAACAATTCCTTAATTCAACAAGCTTTTATTAAGCACCTACTTTGTGCCAGGTACTGTGCTGGGAGCTGGGAGTATAGATGTAAAAATGACGTTTCCTGCCCTCGAGTGATGTAGCAGCAATGCTTTTATTAAGAGCACTAATATCTTTTTGGGGTTTTTTTGTTTTGTTTTGTTTTGTTTTGTTTTACTTTTATTAAAGCTTTTTATTTACAGAACATATGAGTAATTTTTCTACATTGACTTTTGCAAAATTTTCTGTTCCAAATTTTTCCCTCCTTCCCCCCCACCCCACCCCTAGATTAAAGGTAGTCTAATACATGTTAAATATATTAAATGACAAATGCAATATATGTATACATATCTATACAGTTATCTTACTGCACAAGAAAAATCAGATCTAGAAAAAGGTCAAAAACACCCTAAGAAGGAAAACAAAATGCAAACAAACATTCACAGAAAGTGTTAAAATGCTGTGCTGTGGTCTGCACTCAGTTCCCACAGGCCTCTATCTGGATGTATATGACTATTTTCATCACTGAACAATAGGAACTGGTTTGAATCACTTCATTGTTGAAGAGAACCGTGCCCATCAGAATTGATCATCGTATAGTCTTGTTGCCGTGGACCATGATCTCCTGATTCTGCTTACTTCACTCAGCATCAGTTCATGCAAGCCTGTCTCTCCAGGAGTCTCTCTGAAATCATCCTGCTGGTTGTTTCTTACAGAAAAATAATATTCCATGAGATTCATATACCATAATTTATTCAGCCATTCTCCAATTGATGGGCATCCACATCAATATCTTCTTTTTAAGAAAAGACAATAAAGGAGGCAGCATTGTGGAATGAAATGAGGGTTAAGTGGGGAGTTGAAAGCTCTGTCCCAGTGCTGTCACTCATTAGCTGAATGACTTGGAGCAAATCTCTTTCCCAGCTTTGAGCCTCATTTTCTCCATCTGTGAAACGAGCCTTGAACTCTTCAATCTCTAAGTTCCTCAGCTCCCATGTGCTATGATTCCATGTGGATTTTTGTCCACTTGCATCATTTCATTCACCTTTTGCTTTTTAATTGAGATGTATTTGTATACTTCGAATGATTTATTTTTAAGCAATTAAGGTGTTCTTTCTCATCGTAAGCAATGGATAGTTAAGTCTCAAGGGGCCTTTCTTTGGTATTTTGGTACAAGCCATTGATGAGCGTGTGTCCAAAGGGTTTTTTTTTACCAGGTTAGCCAAGGGTCAAAATCTGGGAAGAAATCCCAGCCCCTTAAATCTCAGGAGAGTTATCTTCTTCACTAAAGGCTGAATTTCAGCTCTCTTCAAGAACTTTCTTGAAGTCTGGGTTACTCCAAATGGGTAATTATATTCCCCCTGATTTCAATCCCTTCCTTTTCCCCTAGGATTCTATTCCTCAGCCTGCCTTTGCTAGGTGGGGTCCACTGGCAAGAATACTTTCATGCAAACCATGGAAGAGAAGCCACCCATAGAATCCTCAGCCTAGAACTGGAAGGGACCTCAGAGGCCATCCAGTCTAGCCCCCTCATTTTACAAAAGGGGAAACTGAGTCTATCCAAATAAGGAGAGAGACTTGCCCAAGGACACACATAGACTCATAGGCTCATAGGTCTAGAGCTGGGGAGAAGCTTAGAAGCCCTCCTGTCCATCCTCTTTCTTTTACAGACTGAAGCCCAGAGAGAAGTGACTTGCCCAACATAAACAACTAGCAGCAGAGATAGAATTTGAATCCCAAATCAAAATATGTACCATTTGTGGTTAGAAATGAATTCTCCTGCCACAGGAGCAATATTCCCTACATATCTATGCATGTTCTCTCCCTCTTTCTCTGGCTGTTTCTCTTCTCTTTCTCTCTCCTCTCCCCCTCTCTCTTTTTCTCTCTTCTCTCTTTCTCTCTTCTCCCTTTTCTTCTCTCTCCTATATTTCTTCTCTCTCCTCTCTTTCTTCTATTTTCTTCTCTCCCCTTCCATTTTTCTCTCTTCTCTCTCCCCCCTCTCCTTCTCCTTTCCTTCTTTACTTCTCTCTCTCTCTCTCTCCATCTCTCTCTCCATCTCTCTCTTTTTCTCTTCCCCTCCTCCCTCTTTCTGGGTTGTTTTTTTTTTTCATTTGGGAGGAGAAATTAAAGCAATTCACATAATGAGGTCTCCAATATAGGTGGGCTAGCCCTTACTTTTCATGTCAGAAAAGCAAAACCCTACAATTTGAATAAATGGACTACTGAAGTTGCTGTTTGCCCTGTCATTATAGGGAATTTAAAGGTGTAAATAATATTTCAGTACCACCCCCAGTTAACTGTCACCCTGGCAACCAAAAGCTTTGAGCACAAGGGCTCACAATGCCAGAAGTCACAGGTCAGAGCTGCTGAGAGCAGAAGATGAGATTGTCTGGTTGCTCCAAACAAAAGAGGAAAGCCTCAGAAGTGGCCTAGACACCAAAGAAGGGATAGGGGAATCTTTTTCCTGAGTCTGACAAGCCAGCAAGCATAAGCGCCATAGTGGTGGGGCAGTATGGATAGGTGGGTGCAGATTAGATTAACTGTATGTAACTGTGTGTATATATACATATGCATATGTATATACATATAAAACTATGTATGACTTTATATTATGTACATATATACATAACTATACTTGCAAATTAAATCTAGTTAGCAATACTTGTGGAACTGGACCCCATACCTTCCTTGCTACTCTTAGTACATCAACTCCAGGTTGTTAGATTAGATCATAGAATGGATTACAGGATCACAGAGCTAAGGCTGGAAGGGACCTCAGAGGCTATTTAGTCCAACCCCTTCCCCCCCACCAATTTACAGAAGAGGAAACAGAGGCCCAGAGAAGGAAAATAATTTAGGATTTTAGATCTAAGGCTGGGAGAGGTCATAGAAGTCATTTTGTTTAACTCCCTTATCTGACAGGAGATGAGACAGGCTTGAGAAAAGGAAGCAATTGGTCTTATATCCTATATCAGAGACAGTAGGCCTTGTTGACTTCCAAACCTAAAGCACTCTAAACTCCTGGCCTCTGCCATCAAAGTTGGCATAAAGAAATGGTCAATAGGAGCCCCTCCCTCCCCTAAATATTCCAAATCTTAGCATCAGGTGTCCAACCTTTCAGTGTTCCTACACATAATTAGGGGGCCGCTAGGTGGCGCTACAGTGGATAGAGTTCTGGGCCTGGAGTCAGGAAGACTTATCTTCTGGAGTCTGGCCTCAGATATTTAGTAGCTATTTAGTAAATATTTAGTAATCCTGGATAACTCACTTAAGCCCTGTTTCCCTCAATTTCCTCATCTATAAAATGACTCGAAGAAGGAAATGGCAAGCCATTCCAGTATCTTTGCAAAAGAAAAAAAAAAGTCAGGAATAATTAGACATGAGTGAAATGACTGAACAACAGCAACACATAGTGGGTAGGTCCAAGGACAGCAGAAACATCCTCTACCATAGTACTCCAAAACTTTTCAACTTGGTAGCACTTGCTGAGCTTGTGATCCCTTACGGGAAACTTGAAGAACTCAGAATCCCATCTATACCCTGATGAGACATCAGAGGAGAAACTAAAGGAAGACTGGAGTGGAGAAGGAAACATCAACTCCTTCTCATAGGATTTGAGGTCTAGAATGAGAAAATATCTCAGAGGCCATCTAATCCAACCGCCTTCATTTTACAGAGAAGGAAACTGAGGTCCAGGGAGGTTAGTCTTTATTATGGAGCAATTGTAAAAGACTAGAGGTAATCATTCTTAACTTAGGTTCACCATTAACTAGCTATGTGACATTGGGCATGCCATTTAGAGACTTTGGACCTCAGTTCTCTCTTTTGTAAAATTAAAGACGTGGGTTAAATGACCTGTAAGTTGCTTACCAAGTCAAATTAGATAACATATATAAAGCACTTTGCAAATCACCTTATAGTGGTATATAAATGGTAAGTATTATTATTATTACTGTTAAAAATCTCAAACTTGGAGGATAGTAATGAAAAAACACATTCAACTCAGCTAGAATTTAAGTGCCTACTCTGTGCCAGGTAAAAGGCAACTCGAAAGCTGCCCTCAAAGTCAGGAAGAACTGAGTTCAAGTCTCTGAAAAATTTTTCATACCCAGTCAAAATAATAACAAACAAACATAAAACAGGCCAACCACAGTGCTAGGTGCCAAGGATATAAAAATACAATAAGAAAAATACAATAAGAAAACATTTCTTGCCGTCCAAGAACTTAAGTTCTGATAGGGAGGATTGGGAAGAATGAATATACACAGAGAAGTCAACACAAACCAAATATGATGGAAATACAAAGTGATTTTTCTGAGAGGCTGCAGCTAGGTGAAAGGAACTGAATTACATTTCTATCACTAGCCTCCGGTTCCAAGTCCCAGATGATCAGATCTGGTAGTACTGACTTTTGGGGTCATCTAGCCCAAGCACTTCAGTTGACCAAAGAAGAACCAAGGTCCAAAACGTTTTGTTAGAATGCACAGTGAATAAGGGGAAGGAATATGAAATTGTTCTGTGAAAAGGGGCTGCAGCGGGATTGTGAAGGCTTTAAATGCCAACTGCAGGAGTTTGTATTTGACCTTGGAGACAATCTCAGGAGCCACTGAGTTTTCTTGGACAAGGGAATGGCCATGTCAGAGCGTTGCTTTCAAAATATTTGGAGGCCATATGGAGGAGCGGACTGAAGATCAGAGGGGCTGCAAAAACTATCTTCATCTCCTTCTCTCTTAGTGGGGTGCAGGGAGGAGCAGAGACCAAAGGCCTCCTTGTAGAATGGAAAGGTCCAAGGCCAAGGATAGGGGGAAAGGGACAGGAAAGACAATATGCCAAATGCTAAGGCTTGTCAGCCATTTAATTCTCATCTCCCCAAAACGTCTGAAGCTTCCAGTTTCCTGTCCTTGAACCCGCACAGGATGTCATTTGGAGCCAAGAGAAAAACATTGACATGCCTCGCCCAGAGTCTAAGCCTCATTTAGCTAGCTAGGAGATACTGAGGCAGCTTTTTTTCCTCTTTAAACTGAATTACTTATGCAAGTGGAAGCAGCGTGGCAAAGTGGAGAGAGGGCCAGCTTTGGAGTCAGGAAGCTCTCAGTTCAAAAACTGATTCTGCCAACATACTAACTGCATGACCACGGGCAAATCTCAGAGCTTTTCTGAGGTCCCAGGCAACTTTCTAAGATGGGAAATTACATCTTTGTACTTGCTAGAGAGCAAGTATATAGGGGGAATTCCCCTATACTGATGAGAACACAGTCCTAGACCGCTCTGTCCTAGGCCACTCTGTCCCCCCACACTCCCCCAAAAAACAACACTTAAGCAAATATTCTTTCTTCCAGTGGCCTGCCATTTTTAGTTTTGCTTCTGGTGACCCACCTTTCGGACTCTGGGTACTATCAATATTGCCTTTTCTCCTTTCCTTCTAAAGCATCTTGCTCTTCACCTGTAAAGTGTGGAAGACTGGTTTCCCATTTCCTTCTAGGCTTCTTCTTAGTGCCTGTCCTTGGAGACCAAGTTAATTTTGCATCATTATGAAGGTTGTTTCACAAGTTTGTGGCCCAGTTGCCAAAATGAAGGTTTATAACCTGAAACTAACCAGACAATTGTGTATTTCTTTTTTTTGGCAAGGCAATTGGGTTATGTGACTTGCTCAGAGTCACACAGTTAGGAAGTGTTAAATGTCTGAGGCTGGAGTGAAACTCAGGTTTTCTTGACTCCAGGACTAGTGCTCTGTCCACCAATTGTGTACTTCTTTATTATTTTTTTTAACTGTGTGTGTGTATTAGGCAATTGGGATTAAGTGACTTGCCCAGGGTCATAGAGTGAGGAAGTGTTAAGTGTCTTGAGGCTAGCTTTCAATTCAGGTCCTCCTGACTTCAGTGCCAGTGTTCTATCCACTATAGTACCATCTAGCTGCCCCAGATTGTGTATTTCTTGGAAGGCAACATGGTATAGTGCATAGAATGCTGGACCCAGATTAGATATTTAATAGATATGTGACTTTGAGCAAGTAAATCACTTACCCTCCGTATGCCTCAATATGCTCAACTGTAAAAAGAGGGTAATAATAGTACCTACCTTTGAGGCTTGTTGTGAGGATTAAATGAGATATGTGTAAAGCCTTAGCATAGTACCTGCCACATAGTAGGTGTTAAATAAATCTTTATTCCTTCCTTTCTCATTCTTTCCTTCCCTTTTCTTAACACCATGGTGACAGGCTGAACTCATAAGTTATGCATCACATTTGAATTGATTCAAGTAGCCAATTTGCCCTTAATATTCTAAGGGTTTTCATTTGATTATAGCTGAATAGCTAACATTTTTCTTTTTTTTAAAGCACAATCCCTTTTTATCATCATTTGTTAAGAGCAATGATATATCTAAGCTAATCAGTAGCTCGTCCTTTTTCTTCTTAGAAGTCCTTAAGCACTTTTATGAAATAAGGCCACAGAGCCTTTTTACAAATGAGAAGCCTGAATTAATGGGAGGAAAAAAAAATTAGAGATAATCGACCCAAGACCTACCTTCCTGCATTTTGGTGAAATCCAAAGCCATGCTCTTGGATCCCAAGTCTGGATTTAATCTGCAATAAGTTATATTACATTAAAATGGAAGAAATTTTATAAAATATATAAATGTATCTAACATATATACATGCACCCACATAGGAAAAGCAGGGTGATACAGATAGCTGGCAGG